>OX453296.1:27380950-27802119 GCA_949710035.1 Crambus lathoniellus | reverse complement strand
CACCATAATACGTTTATTCAGTAGTTTTATTTTGTTATGTTCCCTCTTTTTCTAACTTAAGTTACACTGTCCTCGTAATTATATTAACCGTTCCATCTACTTAAATTATTTTTATAAAAAAACTGTGACTATTTGGCTATCCAGCAGTAAACGCGTCAACCCCCGCACATCGCATTGAAAATCGTCATTTCACCTTTGGTTAATATTTTTGCCGAGCCTTAACCTATTTGCTGCTGCACGCAGGCTCATCTACTCTACGATATTTTTGCAGTTATTGTTATTTCTTTTTGTGTAAGTTTGCTTGTGTTTATGTGTGTGGCAATGGCAACAATAAACGTTTATCTATCTATCTACACTTTATCAGAATAATAACCCTCCTTTTAAGCTTCGCCGCAGTCGGGTAAAAATTAACTCAAATGTAACGACTCGTTTATTCATTATCACACTATACATTATAGATACAATTCTTTACAAGACTTCTTCTTCGCTTTTATTCTTAGGCGCTGCGCAAACACAGACACTTAGGTATGTGTCTTGTGTGGGATACCAGCCACTAGTGAGTGAAATATGAAATCCTTCCTGCGCAGACGTAGACACTTTTTGTATCCAGTTACCGTTCCCCGCACACGAGCCACAAACGCCGCCACTTGAAGCTAGAAGAAGAAACAAGAGACGACTACCGGCGTCGGCGTTCATATAAAATGTATGAAAACAACAGGAAAGGGTCGGTGGCGGCGTTTTTCAGTGGCCCGTGTGCGGCGACACTAACTTCCACTGATTTCATAGAAACGTAGTTTTGTGTCTTGCGCGGTGGAACACATGACACGTTTGTGCAGCGCCTTTCTCAATTCTTGATTAGAAAGAAATGACGAAACTGTAAAATTGGGTAGGTAGTCAAAAGGTAATAATGTAGAAAGTACTTATACATAGCGAGAGAGCGATTTTTTCATGTAGGTACAGTCAAGGAATTTAATTTCCTACCGATTTCATTGAAATGTTGCAGGACATTCACAATGCATTTAGGTCGAATGTCAAAACAACGTCGTGCTTTAGCTAGCTCTAATGGTGTCAGTTTGCTATACGAATTTTAACCTTAGATGGGTTGGAAATTTGATTCCTTGACAGGACAGTCGCAGCACATCAAGATCGGCAGAACAGTTGTTCTACGAAAACCAATCTTATTGGCAAGGTATAAGCGTTTAAGTCTTGATGCGCTGTCTGTCCACGTAGTAACATGGCTTTAGTTGGTATCTCACCTTCGTGATCCGTATGTCGGGGCGCGGGCCTCTCCACCTCGAAGGAGGAGCAAGCTCTCGACGGCATGCTGTCGCTACGAGTACGGAGCGGACCCGCGTCTGTGGACAAACGGTACGCTCATATGCAGGCCAACACCGAATGTGGGTAACCCTTGAACGAAATTGTAATGGACAACCCTAGCGCAAGTTTCCAACATTAAATCTGTAACCTCCTTGCAATAAAGTCCTTACTGTTTACGTTTGATATTAGCGCAAGGGTTGTGCAATGCAATTTCGTTCAAAAGTTACCCCTGGTCAGTTTTTGCAGAGATTTGATTAAGGCAGTAGAATTCAAATTAGACTAATTAATTAATTTAATTTCTTTATTTTAAATTAATAGCATGTGTTACTACCAATTACCATACTTACAAAAAAAAGTCGACAAATTTATTTAAGTAAATGTTTAACTTGATTAAAACAACAACAACGAAGCAGTATCCTATTTACAGAAAAGTTAAACAACTAGTCAAGTAGCACATGCACGATACAGCGAAGAAATTTTAAAACATACAGAATAAAGCATGCATGGCCCCACGAGCAAAGTGCAAGATACGAAGAGAAAATTATTTTAAGGAAAACCAACTAAGTGCGAGCAAACGATAGCAATGCAACTGTGATGCAAAACCGACCTTATTGCCAGCACATAAGGTATCTGAGTGAAACTTGCACGCGTTTATTTGTATGACTTTGGCAATGTTCATTTTGTGTAGTTCATTGAACTATCTACTTTTCTTATACAGCCGACAGCCATTTCAGTAATTTTATCTACACTCATGTTATAAGGCCTCATTTCCACCTGCAAGTACCTAAGTCTTCTGCGATAAATGTCCGAGTCTGTCCGATAGCAAGTGTAAACACGTAGTTTACACTTGCAAGTGCTTGCATGTACCTACTTGCAGGTGGAAATGAGGCCTTATTTTCGAATTATGAACTCGTACCTGCCCCCCTAGCATGACCAACGAAATTCGATATGATATGATAAGTTATCCGGTTTAACTATCAAAAGACTGGGGTTTGACGTTTGAATGTCGATAAGTCGCTCTATCATGCGATACATATCACGTTTTGGGTGGTCATGCTAGGCTTACTGAACGTATAATGATAATGACACACTTATTTTTCTTGATCTTGCAGTCTCCATGACAACCGTAGGATTTACCAGCCCTGACTTCCAACTCTTCCAAACCATTCTTTAGCCGGCAACAATAAGAAACTTTTTTAAATTAGAATTTTGAATTTAGAGGGTATAGACCGTCTATACTCCTATGAGTAGGACTTGGCCCCAATAAATATTAGATAATAAAAAAAATATGTTGCTATAGTTTTGAAATAGGTATATGATAAATGTAATGAGTGTAGATAACGTAGTGTATGAGACTGCACGTAACTCGGTATTAAAACACGAGTAGTATCCCACGAGTGTAATAGGTAAATGAATGATAGTCGGATATGCTTGTGGGAATGTACCGGTCAAGCTACACAACTGTTAGGCGATCCCCACACTGCACCGGACACCGCTCCGGTATGCGGTAGTGCGGTTCTTAACTTTGTATGTAGAATCTTGATTTGCATACAAAAACCGGAGGGTACAACACACTGACACCGCATCTCCGTACGGAGATGCGGCCACGCGGTGGCGCCGCGACGGATCCGCACTACCGGACGGAGGTGCGGTGCGGTCCGCAGGGTATGCCACACTGAGCTCCGCAGGACCGTACGGATTTTTGTGTAAAAAGGACCCGAAAGACATGAACCACAAATAAAAAATGCAATGTTTATTATTGAAAATTAAATTTAGAAAAATAATAATTCACGACTCTGTAGCTCAGCGGTTAGAGCATACGCCCGGACAGTGAAAAGTCCCGGGTTAGATTCCTAGCGGTGCTTTTTACAGGATCAGTCGTTTTAATCTTATATAATCTTATAAAAACCCCCTACATAAAACCAATATAAAATAAACTAAATATTATTTTTCCAATTCAATATTTGAAATCAAATGCGAAAGCCCTGTCGCAAAGCTCCCATCTAGCTAACAAAATTTTGTATGGTAGATGGGAAGGACCCTCTCCCCTCCTGCACCGCACGATTGCTCTGTCTAGACGCCTCCGATGAACGACTGTATGTAGTAAGTAGACTGTGCTTCCACCATCAGCTATCCTAAATAACCTGAAAGAATACAACTAAAAATCTTTTCGCATTAACGATATTTTAAAGAATTAGGTGTAACTCCTAACCATTGAGAAATTTGAACTTCCATCACCAGCTCATCAGCATGAGATAATGACTACCAGCAAATACTAAAAAAACTTTAGAAAATCTATAAAACACGTAAACTACCTATAAAACTAACGACGACGCTGTGCCATAAAGTTACAATTAGTAATATGTAACTTTGGTTATAACAGGGCCGTAATGAATGCCGGGCGTCGTGCACCGCAGCTCCGGACGGAGATGCGGATTTAACCGTATAATGGTGCGGAACCGTGCCACCGCAGCCGCATGCGGAATCCGTACCTCCGTACGCCGGAGCGGGATGCGGCGGCAGTGTGGGATCCGCCTTAATGATTCATTTCTCATGGACTCAATAAAGCATATTTTCCGCCCACAACAGGTAACCGAAAGCTCTGACTCTTTAGTTTTTTTGGCGTTGCGATAACTTGGATTGCGTCATAGAAATATTCGGGGAAAAAGTCTTTTCACGTATAGTATAGTATACAGCGTGTTACCGAAAGGGGGTATCATGCCGAAGTGTACCGATTCTGACACAGCTTACAAACCACATGCTAGAGCATTTAACCTTCAAAGTTCATGTTTTAATTATTAATAAATAATTGAATTCGATTTCTTCATGGATTTAATTTAAATTCGCACATCACTAGCGAGTAATCAGCTGTTAAGGAGTATTGACCTTTGAACGCTCCTTTCGAAATAGTTACCACCCTTTTCACTCCTAGCTGTGCTCCTGGTTATTGAACACATTATTGAAATGGGTTCCGGACATCCGAAATTTTATTACAAACTTTTTTTGTTAAAGTGAAATTTCGTTTTTACAGGTTTAATTAAAACATTGGTGTCACTGTTTTAATTGTGATTTAAAACAATAATAATAAAAAAGTAGAAGAGTGAAATTTCGTTTTTACATGTTTAATTAAAACATTAGGATCACTGTTGACGACCGTGACCTCCACTGCCGAGTGGTCGCACCGGTGTTCAATGTGCCGTTATCTCGAGAGGTCCCGGGTTTGATTCCCGGTAGGGTAAATATTGATAACGAACATTTCAATATTTACTCGGGTCTGGGTTTATGTGATAATACCCGTCGTTGTTTCCAATTTTCATAATGCTAGTTAGCTCAAGCTACTACATTTTGACATTCGAACAATGTATGTATGTGATGGTGTCCAATATTTATTTATTACTAGCTTTCCGCCCGCGGCTTCGCCCGCGTGGACTACATGACGTTATCCCGCGGGAATGTGACATTTTTCCTGGGTAAAAAGTGGCCTATGTTCCTCTCCAGGGTACAAAGTATCTATGTTCCAAATTTCAGCCTAATCCGTTCAGCCGTTTTGGCGTGATTGAGTAACAAACATCCAAACATCCAAACATCCAAACATCCAAACATCTAAACTTTCACATTTATAATATTAGTAGGATTTTCGGTTTTAATTGTTAGTTTTAATCATGCACGAAAAAGCGCGTGAAAGGAGTGGATATGAATCCTGAAAAGCGTGGTTTCTTTTGGTTGGTTGTGGTTTGTTGGCAAAGAAGCAGAATCGCCTTATTCTTCAAGAAAATAAATGATTCCGTGCTTCGGAAAGCACGTCAAGCCGTATCAAACCTGCGTACGATTATTTTCATTATCTGAAAAGTTGTTGCTACATCAGATTTGCGAGACAACCTCCGAATTGTGAACTACACAACCGGACCCGAATCCATACATTTATCAGAAATTTCTGTAAGAAAAATTCCGGATTGCATCAGAAAAGGCGGTATGCACCGAGTGCCTTCCGGCGAGTATTCTGATAATATGCGGATGCGGCTGGGCAAAATCGCTTCGTAAAAAGCGGTCTAATGGTGCGTTTACATGTTGGCCGTGGCTTGGCGCGTCTACATGAGCCGAGAACAAAGGATGAGCCAAGGCGAGCCATCACAAACCGATGTTTACATGCTATGCTAGCCGCTCGTGATGGCTCGCCTAGGCTCTCCCAACATGTAAACTTGCGCACCATTACAAAGTTCTTTTTTACAGATCACCACCAGGAATACATGCATGAGTATGAAAGAGTTCGAAACCGGCTATGCATCCATTTTAAAATTGAACCCTAATTTTTGATCCCACCCACCCTGTCCAATAACAATAATATCAAATCGATAACCAATTACACTTGTTACTACAGGTGATCTGTGACCAATTACGATCAAAGATCCGCCGACCCACCAATCAAATGTCATCCGCCATATTTGCGGGGTGGGACGCTAGGGTAAGCGACCCAAAAAATGGCAATAATTCAAGTGTTAAAAAATAAATGTTATTTTTTTTCAATATGTAAGTAAGTATTTCGACAACCTCCGAAATTCGGCTCACAGTTATTGTGAGATCCGGGGTTTAATTCCCAGTACGAACCAATTGTGGGACTGTGAGGGATACCTCTTGTCCAACAGTGGACTATCTTTGCTATTTAATTGGTACTTGTTAATATTTGGCAAACATAATTATGACGAATAGGCAAATATGCAGAAATAGGGCACTACGGTATTTCATACACATATTTGTCAGTTCGTATGTTGCATTTGATTGAAATTTTCGATAGAAAAAGGTCGAACTTTATGCAAGTTGTTCAAGACTATGAATCAATTCAGAACTATTTGGAAAAAAACTCAAGTATAGAAAATAAATATTATCCTATTCCAAACTCAATCTAAGGAGGTATTATTATTTTAATTGATTAGTCCTTCAATTAATTACGAAACATGAAATACCACCCCACATACTATGATCAGTCAGATCACCAAATAAAACAATTAGTTTCATAAGTCACCACGTCTCGAACTCTTTTTTAGCAAGCTACCTTTTCGTTTATTTTTAAATGACAATAATTAGGACAGTTACCCTAAGTACTAGGAGGCTAGGATTCGGCATTTGGAAGCGGTATAGACCGGAAGGCGACCGTCAGTAATCCTACCAGATCGAGTATCACCATGACACTAATTTTTAGGAGTAAGGCAAAAAGTCACGTTAAAAAAGTTGGGTTGCCTAGCCACTACATGGCCCTCTTAGTACAGTCATGAAAAAAAGTGCGGCTAAAAGGATGAGAAAATATGTCATCGGGTACCAGCATAAAACGCTGTTCGTACAATCAGGCTCGAAAAGTGGTATGCGACGCGCCGTCTTATCTACTTTGTCAGTCCGAGCAATTTTAGCGGTGGCTTGCTGAGTGGTTTTCATGTCATGGGGTACCAGAATGAAACTAACGTTTTACTATAGCTTAGACCAACTAACTACCAAAAATACTGGTCTGCCATCTACTAATAAATTATGAAACTCGAAATAATTCAAAAAGGTATAACTCTCAAATAGTCAAACTAAAGAAGTAGGTAGTAACAGAAAAAGCGGTCTCGGGTAGCAAAAGTTAATGGTTTGCTGAAAGGAAAAAAATTAAGCATTACAATAAAAACAATTAAAAATGACATAAGTAATGTAGAAAAGTTTAAAATGAAGTATTTAGAAACATTCACCCCATCTCACAACCACCTCCTATGGGACTCGAATCCACGACCTTTCGCTATCCGGGCGACTGCTTTAGTATTGGATAAATTCGACGCTTCTCGTAGCGACTGCGTAGCTCAGAGGTTAGAGCAGTCGCCCGGATAGCGAAAGGTCGTGTGTTCGAGTCCCATCGGAGCTGGGGGGCTACCGGCAAAAAAATATGGGTATGGATATAGGCTTCATCTGTCATTTGAATTCCTTATTTTGATAGATTTTTGCTGCGTTGTTCTATTGAACGTAGCTAGCTAGCTATTATTATACCCGACGTCACTAAACAGGGAACTGATAGCGGCTATTTTTTTTATAAAATTGACTTAAAGTTCGGAAAAACGTATGAAGTTCATACCCATAAAGTTACGCGGTAGTCCCCCTGGTTGTGAGACGGGTCCATTTTTTGTAAAAACTTCATTTTCAATTTTTCAATAATAATAATTGCATTTGAATGCAAAAAAGTAAAAATTTGAATAATAATAAGTAATGTAGTATTTTTATTTATCATAACTCATGTTTTACGTGCTCACCCCTACCTAAACCCAATAACTAACACAAAGGATGATGGGCCTTTTATGGCGAATTGACGTAGGTACAACTAACAGAAATGACATCTATCGTAGTTTGTAGTACTCGATAGTAGGGTAACCTTTACATAATTTTATTACCTGGGTTGAAGAAAAGTGAAGCCCAAAAGGTGGATAATAGCAGGGGTTAAAATACACTGATGATATCGAATCAAAACAAGCGAATAATGACTCAGTGCATCCGCGCGCTTTAGCGGAGAGGGATTATGGCAAAATTACGATAAATAACAAGAAAAATATAATATTATTTACAACTTACAAGCTGTCTTGGTAAATTGTCCACATGGCATGGCAACCTACAACAAAACAACACGCGCACATCAAGGTCCGACGCGACGTTCTCAAGTTGGAAGAGGCGATTAGCAAGTTACACTAGGATGTCATTGGCTTATCTGGAGTCCGAAGAGAGGGAGAGGACTCGATTATCTTACAATCAGGTAACTTGCTATACCACCGGGAGGTTTTTTTTTAACTAATAATGGGTTTGCTCTTTCCGCTGTGGAGATCTTTTGGGGAGGCCTATGCCCAGCTGGTAGGCGACGTATACGGCTAATGAATGAATGAATGTCATTTTTATTTAATTGTTTCTAATGTAATGCCTAATTATTGTTTTTCTTTTATCAAAAATAAATTGTTGCTACCCGTGACCGCTTTCTCTGGCAATACATCTTTAGTTTGGCTACTTTACCTAAAGTTTTATACCTTTTTGAATAGTCAAAAGGAATAGATGATGAAGTGTTTTCAGTAATCTGCAAATGAACTTTCTAAGATTTTTTTGACAAATGTGCTTGAAAGTTGCAAATACTAAGTTAAAAAAAACTAAATTTAAATAGTTATTGGGCAGCAGCAGTCACTTTAAATTGATAGCAGTTATTTCGAGTTACATAATTTGTTTTTGTTAATTGGTATACCCCCTCCTCAAAAACAGCAAAAACTGCCACTCGGTGCGAAATCAATTAAAAAATTATGAGAACAAAAGATTCCGTTCGTTAAAATAAAAATAAAAGTTAAATATCTCTGAAACGTTGACCTTTTGGGTACCTATTGCATTATTTCCCTGTAACCCTCTACCAGGCCTATTTCACTCCCCGTGTCGGCTCGAAAACGCGGCGGCAACGCCGGCGTTGTAAATCCATAGAAATTAGGTCCGCAAAAGAGCTAGAATAAATTCAGCATATGCGATAGAAAGAGACGCCGTACAAGCTGAATTCTACTTTATTGCGTTAAAGTTGCTATTTATTTAAACGGAGTGAACTATCTGTTACATAGTAACTATTTAGTAATCTGTGCCTGTACATTAATATTATTGGTGTAACAGTAACAATTGAAACATAAAATTGCTCGCACACAAAAGACACAGCAGGCCAGTATTTTTTTGTCGTAGGTTGGTCTAACAGTGGTTCTACAGTAAAACGTTAGATTCATACTGGTACCCCATGACATGAAAACCACCCCACAAGCCACCTCTAAAATCGCTCGGACTGACCAAGCGACCAAAACGGCGCGTGGCAGACAACCTTTATCCAGTCTTATCTATCGAGCCTGATCGTATGAACAGCGTTTCATGATGGTACCCGATGACATATTTTTATCATTTAAGCCGCACTTTTTTCATGACTGTACTAAGAGGGCCAGGTTGCGGCTAGGCGACCCAACTTTTTGACGTGATAACGTCTTATAAATCGATGAGCGCCCGGTTGCATCCACGATAAACCATGACGTAATAGTCACGTTCCGCCTAGGCTGGCCTAGGTAATGGTACAGAGAGCTAACTTTTGAAACAGTTACATTAAATTATCTTTTCCCCACGACAATTAGTTCTAAAATAATTGGCCGCACAACAATCACTACAAAGTATAAAACAAAGTCGCTCTCCACCTCTGTCTGACTGTTTCTAAGCTTTCTTCTATTAAACCACGCAACGGATTTTAATGCAGTTTTCACTATTATTTAGAAAATGTATTCCCGAAGGTTTAAACATACAAAACATTATAATTAAGTATTTGTAAAATAGAGAAAATTCCATGTTTTGTGATGAAGCCGTCAGAAAACAGATTTTTCTAGCGCTTACATTGCTAACGCTGGCAAAACCGTATGAGATACATTAAAATTATGAATTAAGGAGTAGTATACCATTAAAAGGCCTATTACTTTACTTACTTTTTTTTATTAAAATTTTTACTTTTTTGCATTCACAATGCATTTTTTATTATTGAAAATATGGAAAATGAAGTATTTTAGAAAAAATCGACCCGTCATTCATCATTTTCTATTACTTTATTTGCAAAGCTAATTTATTATAATCAGTATTAATCCTTATCTAAATAAGTATATTAATTACCGAGGCCATTAAATGTAGATCAAAATTGTCCTTTACCTTATTTAATTTAAATAAATACTTTAGAATTTCAAGTAACCAAAAAAAACCCTTGCAGTGCAGCGAAACGGTTGGCACCGCGTCGCGGGAGGCGATGAGAGACAGCGGCATATTGTTATCACGTAAAATTATCGTCCGTAAACCGACTTTACAGACAACCATTTTTAACGCAACTTTTTGCCTTACTCTTAAACATGAGTAGGTATGTCATTGTGGTACTCTATCAGGTAGGCCCTTACTGACGGTTGCCTCCCGGTCTAGTGGAAAGAAAATACTACTTACTACTAATACACGGGCATCTGGCATCATTGCGCGGGAGTGACAATAGTGACAAATCAGTCGCTACTTCGCAGTTCGCTAGTCATCCGCTCTGATGTAAATAAGTTCGAATCGACATCTAGTAAAATAATCGGTTTTTAGTTGTGTGATATGATAAATAGTGATAATGTCTTTAAGTAATCCGGAATATTACGAAATGATTCTTTGTGTGGGTGCCACCGACGGTAACTTGAGTGCAGCACGGGATTTGTATTACCAAAGGTTCATAGAAGGTAGACCAGCTGCACCTGAACGTAGGCAGCTGCCTTCATTGCGTTGCTTTAGGCGCCTGGTGAATCGGTTGTATTCAACCGGCTCGTTTCAGCCATCAACTGCGACTGGCCGCCCGACGACCCAGGATCCGGATTTTGAAGAAGCCGTACTGGAGCACTTTGATGCAAACCCACGGACCAGTACGCGTCGTGCTGCCCTGGCATTGGGGGCTGCTAACCACGTGCAAGTTTGGCGAGTGTTGCACGTTGATGGCCAGCACCCCTATCACTATCGCCGCACACAGGAGCTGATTCCTGCTGACTATTTGCCTCGCGTGTCATTTTGCGACTGGTACCGAACTCAGGTCGAAAGCTCACCGAATTTTGCCTCCCAAATTCTGTGGACAGATGAAGCATCTTTCACAAGAGCGGGGATTAATAATGTGCACAATGAACATTACTGGAACATTAAATGAAGCAGCGCATAATCGACGCATTCAACACTGTGACGCCGGAGATGCTGCGTAATACCAGAGCGTCTAGTTACAGGCGAGCTGGTCTATGCATTCAACAGGAAGGACGACATTTCGAACCCTTGCTTTAAAACGTAAGTAAGTTTATTAATTACATAACTAGGTACCTAGGTGATTTTTGAAGTGTCGTGCTTAATTTATTTAAATTACCTACTTAATTTACCGCCTTCAATTTAACCTAAATACAAAGGTAGGCACCCAATTAGACAGACGTAATAAAATAATAGGTTAATTATTATTAAATATCACTCGCTATGGACCTAAAAATAAAATAAAAACTGCCATGGCAAAATGACTCTTAACAGTAGTGCATTTAGTACCATTATTGTTTGTTACAGTCGCGAAGTGAAGCGCCAACACAGGTGAGCTGCCGACTCGTCTGACGATGCCGCCGAAATCCTTTGAAGATTGCCGCCATAGCCCGCGCGTGCGATTTTCCGAGGCGCGAGCGCCGCCAGTACCAGGCGACCAGGACACGCAAGGAGAATAATAAAATGTGCGGGGGGGAGGACATGGTGATAGTGTAAAGCGAAGTATGATTAAGGGACAGTGACCTCAATAGTGTTGTGCCACATTTGTTTACATGCAAACATTTAAAAAATGTATTATGGTAAGTATTTAAAAAAATTTCAAAGGTCTTTTTTTTTCAATGAAATTTTGCACAAAGAATCTGCACAAGGTACACTATTTTTCCCTTTCGGGTTGATACCCCCTTTAAGTAACACGTTGTATATGTATAAACTTGTAATTATAATTGAAATTGCTATCCAACGACATCCCACACTATGGTGTAGACAAGAAAAAAATTTACATACCCACTTCACGTGTTGTATGGGGGTGGTAACCTAAAAAAAATTTTTTTTCAAAATTTGACTTTACCACTTTGTTGGCGTGATAAATATTATTCATGCCAAATTACAGCTTTCTAGTACTAAGAGTCTATGAGCTAGACTGGGGTCTAGACGGACGGACGGACGGACGGACAGACGGACAGACGGACATGGCGAAACTATAAAGGTTCCTTGTTGACTACGGAACCCTAAAAAAGGAAAAAACCGCGAATAAATATTGTATCATTTATGGACCTAAAATGCAGTGTCAGTAAGAGTAGCACAAAGTTGGTTAAGCGTTTTCAATCCGGGAATTTTGACGTCAAATATGGCATACGGATAAAATGGACGCCATTTTTGAAAAATTGGAGCAAGATCGGCATATCAGTAGCACAAAGTAACTACGCGGGCGGGCGGTCGCCCTAGCAGAGAGTCCGCTTAGAACAAAGTTCCATTTTCGTCACGCACACATAGACGTCACTTAAACAGGCAAAATGGGACAGTTTGGGACAGTACTCAGTCGCGAGTATCGCAAAGAGGTCAGTGATCGCAAGTTCCAAAGAGCATTTAATTGATCACTTCACGTCCGCGCCGCTACGTGTCACTGTGACACTTATATACCAATTTTACTATTAATTAACAAAAATTAATAACCAATATTATTACAGTTGCAGTGTATTTGGTTGTCTAAATACGACTAAAAACTGTGCATACACGTTCTTTAAATTTCCAAACGATATTGATAGGTAAGTTATGTCAAACTGTTTTCTCTTGTTGGTAGGTGAGTATACCTAGGTACTTTTGGGACTAGCCGCTTTGATAACGACGATGAACCATACACATTCATCTTATAGTTAGCTGGTTGTGGTAAAACGCCAGTAATTGGGTTCTATGGTCCTTATTTAGATGTTATAGTATTCTCAAAACTTCTTGGCGGTTCAGCGAACACAGCCACAAGTCATGTTGACGAATTTTCAAGTAAAAGTTGTCGTTGCATTTTCTTTTATTTTAGCAGTGTTATGAAATCCTACTTACATTTTAGAGACTTCAGTCATTAAACCCCAAATAACATTTTACTTGCAGTATTTTTTTTTCATCTAAGCGCACGGCAGTGTGCCAGCCAAGTTCAGGAAAGGACGCCAATCAATAAATCCCAAATAACATTTCACTTGCAGTAAAGTTTTCTTTATCTAGGCGCACGGCAGTGTGCTTGCCAAGTTTGGGAGAGAACGCCAGTCATTATACTTACCCCAAATAACACTTTACTTGCAGTAAAGTTTTTTTTGACGCACGGCAGTGTGCCAGCCAAGTTCAGGAGAAAACGAACCACGCACGATTATGCGTATACCTATTTATTTTAACGTCTTAATCGTAGGAGTGCCATAGGCTATTTTCGTTGCAAAACTAACTAGTTCATTTTAAAAATCAAATGATTTTTTTTTCAGACGAACCTTATGAATAAGTTTAATTGATCGAGAAGATGTACGCAACAAATGGTCAACATATCTTCGAGTTTGTGAGGCCCATTTCGAAACCAATTCTATAATCAAGACATCAAACCGAACTGTCCTGAAAAAGGCATTAGTGCCTTTTTCAGGACAGTTCGGTTCCCAAACTTTTGCTACCTGTCAAAAAAAAATTAAATGAAGAATCGCAAGCAACTGTGGAGACTAATGAATCTTGTACACAATATGAAAAAGTTAAATGTGACTCAAATTCACAAATAGCAACTCACGTTTCTGCAAATTCTCCCAGAAAAAGAAAGCTGAAAAACGATATTCTTGAGTGCAAGAAAAGACTATGAAGAACAGCTGCGCCAGAAACAAATATGAACCTGTTTACATCTCGATAGCGTAGCTTCTATGACGTTCACAAGTATTGTAAAAACCAATCTAAATTGAATAAACAAATTTGACTTTGACTATTAAACTACTTATATTTTTTTATTTACCTATATACGATAAAAACACAACATAGGTATTTAACTACACTTTCTTGTTTTCAAAATAGTTACCACTATTGCTTGATACAGTTCTTGCGTTATAAAGGTTTTTAAATTTTTGTAGATGACAAGTTAGAAATTCAACATTTAAGAAAATATTAATTATTTGAAGTTCTTGAACGAAAAAATTTATGGAACTTGTAACCCATTTAGATTTCAACTATTTTTCGCTGAACTTGGCACCTTTTTTACCTTTATGTTTTCATCGAACTTACTTAGTGCCTTTTTCACGTTTATGTTTTTAGTGGGATAACTATCACACCATATTTATATCTTGTACATAGAGTACATTATAACATATAGGAATGGAATACATTACAACATAATAGGTACGGTATAGGTACAATAGGATCTTGTCTTCGTCGTGTGTGGCGTCGGGACTTTAAATGGATATTAGATGCTCTGTTTACCATCTAAGCAGCATCTAAGGCATGTAAACTTGTTACGATGTATGTATAAACGAATTTATTTATGTATGATTGTTAACTTTTACTACTTACTCCTTTTTAAATTCAGAATCAATACAGAAGTAACCCTAGTGAGTCAGACAAGGATAGGTATAGATTTTCAAAAATGGTGGGAGCGGTCCTTCTGTAAACTCTTTATTTTGTGTCAGTAGTTACGACATAGCCGAAGAATGAGTCACACCAACGATTTTTGTTATCAGCATATCTAAAAAATATGTAACTCGAGAAAAAAGAACTTGTTTTTATTTTTTTCCTATCTTCAAAAATGACTGAGATATTAAACTTTAAAGTACGGCCTCCGTGGAAAATTCGGGTGAACCAATGGCATTAACGTGTGACGTCACGTCGCACTTCCGACCTACATAGAATCCTTTGGCTATATAGTTGCGCTCTCACGGTTTCGTAATAAAATTTATTTTTCTTATAGTCGATCAATGAAATGCTTAAGAAATTTAGTATTGAGCCCATGTGTACCAACTCCAGTGAAAAAACACCTTCAAATACATGTGTTACTTTCGTGTTATGAAATAATAAATTAAATCAACTCGTAATGGCGGGCGGTATTCTGTCAATATAGCAACTGCCAAAACAAATTGTACTTACAACCTTAACTGACTTGGTGGTCAAAATATGCAACCAAAACTGACAGCCATTTCGATAATTTTGTACAGCTAGTGGCGCCTCCACCACTGGGTCATATATAAGTTTGTGGGAGAGAAATGTCTTTCGGTATTGACAGTAGGTGACAGTTTAAGAGCGCATCTGCGCGCGGTCGAAATCGAATACTAATCTTTTACCTTATCCTTAGAACAAAGAAAATGTACTGTAACTAGCGGCAAAAATGCACCAGTTGCGCGCAGATTGCGCATGCACGGACTCTATGTAGGTACAGTTGGACAGAAATCACCCGTAGCAGCCGCAATCGGAGATGTCATTGCGACATGACGTCATCGCAATAGCGCGCAAGGAAAGCAAATTACAAAAGCTGGTGAAACTTTACAACGCTGTAACTTTGGAAATCCTGGCCAGATTTCGATGAAACAAAAACTGTTATTACTTGCACGAGTACGCGCATTAAATGCAGTATTTTTTATAGTCATATTTTGATGTGTTGGTGTGACTCATTGGGAATTTACCACAAAACAGTTTTGACCCATTTGAAAAAAGCTAGGTACACAAAAAAGCTCGATATTTGGGTGCCACACGAGCTCACTGAAAGAAACCTAATGAACCATGTACTCATTTGCGATTCTTTATTGAGACGTAATGAAAACTAACCGTTATTGAAGAGATTGGTAACTGGTGATGAAAAGTGGATCACGAACATGCGAAAAAGGTCGTGATCAAAGGTCGGTCAGGCTTTACAGACTGTGGCAAAACCCGAGTTAACTCGTAATAAGGTGATGCTGAATGTATGGTGGGATTGGAAGGGTATTGTTCTTTATGAGCTTTTACCGCCGGGCAGTACCATCGATTCGGATCTCTACTGCCAACAACTGATGAGATTAAAGCAAGAGTTGAGTGAAAATGGCAGTAATTGATCAAAAGAAGGATCTGGTCTTTCATCGCGATAACGCTTGACCACACACATCTTTAGCAACTCAGCAAAAATTAAGAGAGTTTGGCTAGGGGGTGTTAAAGCATCTGCTATAACCCTGACCTTCTGATTTCCACCTGTTTCAGTCTCTTCAGAATTCTTTAGACAGTGTCAGGTTTACATCCAGAGAGGACTGCCAAAACTACGATTTTTTATCAGAAGTGGTACAAAATGGTACATATATACCGATATTAAATGTAAATAAACTTTGAAAAAAAAAATGTCTTGAGTTTTCATATAAATTGCGAAGAAACTTTTCCCCCAACTATATTATTATGTATAGTAGTAGGGAGTGCTCCACACGTGGAAGTCGTTTAAAATGCATTGATACTGGCAATTCCCTTTGTTACTCGTTGGGACAAGTTTACCTAGGTATAGAAACCGCTCAAAATTGTGCATCACAAATCTTTATTTAGTGTTACTGGTCGGGAAGATTTTTTTCCCATCCAGTCACACTGGTACTCGTTGGGAATTATTTTCTTTAAATGTTGTCCCAATGAGTAACAGTGTGACTGGTTGGGATTATATTTCTTTCAAACTTATCCCAACGAGTCGCAGTGTTACTCGTTACGACAAGTTTGCAAGACAGGGCCCTAGGAAGTATGATTGTTTTGAAACACTAGAAACTTTTATTGTTTAAAACCATGTGCAGCCAAAGATAAATTTTAATGTAGTATCTGTAATATCTACCCATTTATCATTTTTAAAATAAAAAACTTTGAGCCTATTTTGATAAATTGGATTGGGAACCCATTCCAAGAGTACCTACCAACTGGTATATCAACAAAAGCAAGTGAAGAACTTATTGATTTATCGGAAGATTCGTCACTAAAATGATTGATGAAGCTATCAAAGTCCTCCTTCTTTTTAATACCTTATACCTGGTATGCGACCAGGTAGTATGGTACCCATGCGAGGCCGGATTTTCTAATATGGTGCACATTCAAACTAAATACCGAAATAAATTGAACATATCAAACTCAGTGCGATTATAAGTAACTCGAGTTGAAGTTGATGTCAAAACTGTAATGGCGAAATATAGGAAACAATTTCATTCTTCCCATTGAAATAACTTTTTTGATGTAAGTAGTTATTTAATTCAGTTATAAAAAATTGTATTTATTAAAACTTTGTTTGTTATTTGAAAAGTCCTTTAGTCATTATACCTATGCGAGGCCTGATTTTCTAATATGGTGCACATTCAAACTAAATACCGAAATAAATTGAACATATCAAACTCAGTGCGATTATAAGTAACTCGAGTTGAAGTTGATGTCAAAACTGTAATGGCGAAATATAGGAAACAATTTCATTCTTCCCATTGAAATAACTTTTTTGATGTAAGTAGTTATTTAATTAAGTTATAAAAAATTGTATTTATTAAAACTTTGTTTGTTATTTGAAAAGTCCTTTAGTCATATTGGTAACGGTTAAATTTCCTAGAGGTGGGTCCCGAGCTTGGGAACTTTTTTTAGATGGGTCGGAGCTCAGACAATTTTGGGAACCACTGGTCTATCCTTTATGTACAGTAGAGCGCGCGCCAGATAAGTCTGCGCCCGGTAGAAATAGAATACAATTTTTTTCCATAACCTAAGAACAAACACCATGTACTGTAACTAGCGCCAAAACACCCAAGTCGCGCGCACTCTATTTTTATACGCCTACATTCTGTAAGAAAACGTAATGATAATAAATTATAACAACATTCAAGAATTGGCAGCATGGGTCAATGTCTTCGCTCGTCTTAAAAAAAGTACGAATTTATTTACTACTAAGTACCTATAAAGAGTCCGCGCCATAGAACTTGGCGTGTGTCAGAGGGCGCTGATCGTCAAAAATAAGCCTTATTCCCATGTCATAATTTAGTTCCAGATTGTGACACGCTCCAAGTTATGTGACGCGTACTTTATTAATTTGTAGACCACCAGACACCCGTGACGTCATTCAAGGTCAAATTTGCTGGCTTCACTTTTTTATTCACGCTGGAATCTCCAGTTTGCTTATAAGCTTCTTGACAGCGACCGTGCGCGATGCGAGCCTATCGGCTGTCATCGAACGAAGATGAAATAATTCCCTTTTGCTGTTCTTATTTTTGAATATCTGATTAATTATAAATTAACGACACTGAATTAGATAGTAACTAATTTTCAATAGGAAACAATCCCGTGACGATGAAGCTATTAAAATAAAATGGTACAAAAACATTTCGTATTTCGAGCGTAATCGTGGCACATACGTACATACAGACATCCGGTCGTCAACGAACAACTTTTTTAAATCACTTTCTTTTAATATGTTATGCTCGCCAAATATTTTTAAAAGTAATAAATGTGTTCCTACAATAGTTGTTCTTCATATCTCTGTACTCATATTATTGTATGAGAGCATTATTATGAATATAATAGAGACAGTTTAAGTCCAGAAAAATGCTTGACTCTGACATGTTGAGAGTAGAGCACTACCTCTCTGAGGCGTGCAATAACTGAGCAAAATAATGCACTTTCGCAGTCCTATAAAAGTAAAAAAACATACATGTAAGGGCGAACAAAAGCAGGTCGAATTCTAAAAAAGTTTAGGCAGCAATATAAATGTTTGGTGTTTTGAAAGATCTTGCTAGTAGTGAACAGTCGCATAAAGCAAACTTCGGAAAATAAATAGTCTGTATTTGTTGCTAAATAATTAAAATAAAAAACTACGTTTCTACGGCTACTATTGAATTGCGCGAGGTCGGCAGCACTGAGGAACGAGCGGCGGAAGCCCGCTGCCGATACGTACTCTTGGTGTGGGCGGGCGATAGCTTCGAGAGGCGAGCACCGGTGGAGGCACGGCGCGGCCAGGGCGCGGGCGGCGCGGCGGGCGCGTCCCCGGCGGCGAGCGGGGCGGAGCGCGTGCGCTCGTGGGCGGGCCCCCCGCACCCCGCCGGCAGCGACACCGTCCGGTGGTGCTTTATCACCCGCCCCGCGCCCGCGCTATCGCTACTTAATGAGTTATTCGGTGGTTGATTTTCCGCTGAAGACAATGAGAAGCGACACGTAAACACATGGCACCAAGCGTTACCCGGTGCGATGGGGGTTAAGGATGTGGGAGAGCGATAGCGGTCGAACGACGTTTAGTGGTGTTACTTTCATTAGTGTAATGATATGATTCGGGTTCTCCCTCGTTCTTTACGACTGTGATTTCAATCTGAAATCAACACGATTATAATGTGGAACATGGACAAGCATTTCTTTAATTCACCATTGTCAGTTTTCGACCACACCATCGCTCAAAATGTTAAAGTACATTATCAAAAACATGGCAAGTAAGAGATGAGCCTCTTCCAATTTCTAATTATTATTAACCCCTCTGCCATATCTCAGAAAAATATACATGAAATGTTCAAGTCAAGCATAGAGCACACTGTTAAGTTTAACATTTTCTCAGCATCAAAATAACTTTGTAACTTTGTTTACGGTATTACTAGAAAATAATAATATCTATCTTCTTAAGGCCAGGGTGCTCTACCCCTCGACCACGCCTGGGAGGCACCATCACCGCAAACCATTCATCACCACACCACTAACACCGAACATGCAACTCAGAAGCGTACATCCTCGTATGCCTGTCAATTAATGCAGGGAAATAACAGCATTATTATATTTGTAATGTGGTTATCAAGAAGTAATAAATTAAATTGTTGGTGGAATATTGATAATATACGATGAAATCGAGCATAAAATATGATCTATACCGGGTGGAACATTAAAACTCAACCCACACAAACAACAACCACAACACGTGGCGGGGCGCTTTTTGTATTGGAAATTAATAGTTCAATTCACAAGTATAACATATTTTGCAGTCATTATCGACCGCGTGGGTGATACCGGCCACTACGCAACCACCAGCGACACGAGACGCTGCGAACTAGCGGCCGGCTACATCACATACACATCACAAATGTTATCGATTTTTGTGACAAGAAAAACTGCATTCATAGATTTAAAAATTATTTTTATAAAAAAATAAAACCGCCTTCTAAAAAACCACATCAAAAAAGTAAGAAATAATTCCTCACCAAATAAATAACGTAAGTACTTTGAAGTCGGGCGTGAAACATGTACAATTTTTTGTTGTTTTTGTTAAAACCCGCCCGACTTCAAAGTACTTACGTTATTTATTTGGTGAGGAATTATTTCTTACTTTTTTGATGTGGTTTTTTAGAAGGCGGTTTAATTTTTTTATAAAAATAATTTTTATTTCACTCTTTTTAGTGCATCGTGCAGGCAATTTACGTGTTTTCTGGTAAATAGGTATGTGATCAAACTCAAAACCTCCTTTTTCGAAGTCGGTTAAAATACCTTGAGGTATCCCCTTTTTAACAAAACAAGAATCATCTAAATCGGTTTATAAACAAAGAAGTTATGCCTAAAGATACGTATTAAATTCACATAAAGTGGTGACGAAAACGACAGTATTTTCAAGATTTCCTGATAACTACTGAACCGATTTCAAAGTTTCAAAAAATGGGACCAACTTGGAAACCAACCTGATGTAATAACGTTTGAACCATTTCAATCGGTTCAGCCGTCTTCGAGTAATCGGTGGACATACATAAAAAAAAAAAAAAACATACATACAGACGAATAGAGAACCTCCTCCTTTTTGATTTAGAAGTCGGTTAAAAAAAAAGAGTCCAAATTTTGTATGAAAATGAGAATACTGGATTTCATTTCGAACACCTACTAAATTAAGTTTAATAAGCAAACAGAGACTTTTCAATTTAACTGGGTAATATAGTATCCCTACAAAGTTAAGTTAGTACCTAACTGCAATTTATATGCGAGTCAACAGAGCATTTTCAATTTCAGCGGGTAATAGATACAGTTCTTTTTTTGTAACAACAAAGAGGTTTTATACGGCTGAAAATCCATTTACGTTTTTAGAATAAATAAATGTGTCCCTAATTAAGACAAAAAACATAATTATGTATATTATTATCAAATTATTTATAATTTACAATAATTTGTTATAAAACATTTGCATTTTATCACTATTATTATACTTAATTATTTTGAAGTAGGCTGTATGGCTGTATGTAATCAATCACCTCACATTTGACGCGTGCAAAAAAAAAAACTTGCGCGCTTTTTCCCTTAGTTAATACAATATGTATGCAATAAATGTTTGTTTTTCCTCGCAAGTGTGTTGAAAAAGTGCGTATGAAACTCGTGAGCAACTTACTCACTAGACACTCGGCTGATTTACGCCCTCGCCTGCGGCTCGGGCTGCAACCCACAGCCTCGTGTATAATGAGCAACCTAAGCTCACTTGTATCATAATATACTATTATGTCTGCCACGGAAAGTGGCTGGCACGCTCAAT
This sequence comes from Crambus lathoniellus, assembly GCA_949710035.1. Taxonomy (NCBI): domain Eukaryota; kingdom Metazoa; phylum Arthropoda; class Insecta; order Lepidoptera; family Crambidae; genus Crambus; species Crambus lathoniellus. The sequence continues at coordinate 27,780,776 of OX453296.1, read as the reverse complement.
GTCTGTATAGTCGGATTTTTAATTAGACGAAGTAATCTGACGTTTACTGGGTTGTCAGGTTTTGACGAAAAATAAATAGTGACGGAGCAAAGTGAATGAATGAAACAAAAATATTATAATTATTTATATAAATATCACGTGTAGTTCTTTCGGTAGCCTATGGAGTGGTTAGAACACCGGGCTAATCGGTGTTCTAACCACTAACTCGAGTCCCGGGATCGAATCCTAGTTGTGCTATGTAGGCACATTTTGTTTGTGGGTCGATTTTGAAGAAACTCTGTTTTCAGTACTATTTTGGAAAGAAAACGGCAACGCAATGTTAAAAACATTAAAAAATCCAAGATGGCCAACTTTTTTGTTGGTGGGCCGATTTCGATGAAACTCGGTTTTTGGTAATATTTTGACAAGAAAACAGTAAGGCGCTTGTGCACTACACTGAATTTTACCGTCCCGGAAAAGAACGGATGCTTGTATTTTAATAATAAATCATTTATAATAGTAAGAATTGATTTATTTCGTGTAGTTTCAATGTTTCAAACCCTAAACTACACGAGATAAATAAATTCTATAATTTATTATTAAAATACAAGCATCCGTTTTTTTCCGGAACGGTAAAATTCAGTGTAGTGTACAAGCGCCTTAACTCAATGTTAAAAATGAGAAATGGTCAAGATGGTTGCCAACTTTACTTTTTTAGGGTTACATACCCAAAGGTTAAAACGGGACCCTATTATTAAGACTCCGCTGTCCGTCTGTCTGTCCGTCTTTCTGTCTGTCACCAGGCTGCATCTCATGAACCGTGATAGATACAGTTGTAATTTTCACAGATGATGTATTTATGTTGCCGCTATAACAACAAATATTAAAAACAGAATAAAATTAAATATAAATTTTCAAAAAAATCACGTTTGTTCAATGGGAACAATAAACGTGACTTTTTGCCGTTTTGCCAAGTTGAGCGATACTGACACCTGTATAAACATTTGCGTAAGTACGGAAAGTTACAAAATAATATATTCGGGGTGGCATATTAGGTGTAAGAAGTATCAAAATATAATATTCTAAAAGCTTTTATTTATTTTCACTTATCCCTGTGTGTCTGTCTGTCATGAAATCTTGCAAGGTAAATTTGACCTACTTTCTGACTTTTAAATGGGCTGAAATTTTGTATGTTGGATTGGTTCCGGTGACAATGCATTGTTATGATAAGCAAGATCTGATTGTATACCCAGGGTTGGCTCCAACGAGATAACTGCTCAACGGTCAATAGAACACCCACAAAATTTTGGTCACTGACGACCTACGTACAACGTTAGTTAATGCCTATACAGGTGTCGGCATCGCGCAATTTGGCAAAACGGCAAAAAAATCACGTTTATTGTTTCTATACAACAATCATGATTTTTTTGAAAATTTATATTTTATTTTTTCTGTTTTTAATATTTGTTGTTATAGCGGCAACAGAAATACATCATCAGTGAAAATTACAACTGTATCTATTACGGTTCATGAGATGCGGCCTGGTGACAGACAGAAAAACGGACGGACATACGAACAGCGGAGTCTTAGTAATGAGGTTCCGTTTTAACCCTTTGGGTACGTAACCTACGTAACCCTAAAAAAATAAAGTTGGCAACCATCTTGACCATTTCTCATTTTTAACATTGCGTTGCTGTTTTCTTTCCAAAATAGTGCCAAAAACCAAATTTCATCATAATCGACCCACCAACAAAAAAGTTAGCCGCCATCTTCGATTTTCTAATATTGTTAGCATTGCGTTGCAGTTTTCTAGTCAAAATAGTGCCAAAAACCATGTTTCATCAATAAAAATGTGATTATAAATATACAACACATAAGATATCGACAAATTATATTAAAGTATTCATTCAGCATCATTCATTCCTGTGAATGAACGAATAGAACACATCACTATTATATTGAACATGGCAGCATTATTTCACCAAGTGACATTAGCAACTGTCAGATTACTTCGTCTAATTAAAAATCCGACTTTAGATAGTTTACCTTTAGTGTAAAATGTGTGATGTGATTAGTGATATCGAGTCGCATGTTATTTTGTAAGGAATTACGAAATCAAACTTTGCCGTTAAATAAATATTGAAATAATTGAACATCAAAAGCAATCGAACTAAAATAACTAAAAATAATACTGAAACTAAGTTAGAGTCATCATTTAATACGCTCCAATTTATGGCTCCAAATTAGCTATCTACTGTGAGACATTTTTATTACCTTTTCAAATGCAAACACGTTAAACTTTTAAATGAAAACGTTTCGACCAGGCATGGAACAAATCATAAATCACCTGTGATTACCAAATCATTTATGATGCATGCGAATCCGATCATAAGTCACACTTGCTTCTTCCTTTGACATGGTTTGCTACAAATCATAATGTTATTGTGATAGAAAATATTTTTTAAAATTTATTTGAATTTATTTAATTTTACAAAAATATACTGTATATTTATTCAATTTATTTCATTTTATATTTAAATAAGTGTCATTTTATCATAAGTAATCATAAAAATCTTAATTCATTCCATACAATAGCAATCATTTAAAATCATTACGTATGAAAAATCACAATAATTTCCAGGAGCAATAATAGAAGCAAGTGCTACGATATGATACGATAATGATAAATTATATTCTGTGAAAAATCATTGCCTGTGATAAATTACAGGCGAAATCATAATAATATGATTTTGGCGAACCATATGATCACATAAAAATGATTTAAAAGTAGCAATCAATTCCATGCCTAGTTTTAACTCGTTTTATAAAGAAGTTATATCAATATTTCAAGTTGAATCTTTCTATATATACTGCAATCGAAGCGAATTTGGAACGAATATATAACATTAATTATCAGAATTAACATAGAAAGCACAGAAATATCATTCAAATACAGCCATAACGATTTCAAACCATGGGAAAACGAATACAGCAAGGTGGTCGAACGTTATTTTGATGATAAGCTTTTATCATAATTATAAGCAACAAAATATCGAGGCAAAAGCACGAAGATCTAGAACTATATACTCTCGTATGAAGCGTTCATGTGATTGCCACCCTTTTCACATACATCAAAGAAATCACTGAAGAAGGAAGAAGAGTATAGTTTGAACATGAGCTTCGTAACATGAAGCATGCAGCCGGCCGAAAGCATGCTTTTTTTAATTTAACATAATCCAACATAGCAAGAATAGTGTGTAGATATAACAAGTTAAATTTGAAACATTTATACAGAGCCTTCTTCAAATATCTAAATAGGTAGAGTATAAACCAAACCGATTATTTCAATGTTATGTAACATGAAGCGTTATTACATAACTACAAAAACTGTAGTACTGAATTGATGTACGGTTCAATTTATAATAACCTTTAGAGCTTTGACATAAGGTATATTATGCTTGAATGAACTTTTGAAAAAATTTACATTAGTTACAAATTATGTACCTATTCTCGTCACTGGTATTTTGTAAAGATGGCATGCTCTATGAGAATGGTACAGACGACCCATGATAACGATTGAATGAATGAATCACAAGTGATGGAACCCTTAGTTTAAGAGAGAGTCCTATAGAACATCATAGTGAAGTTTGAAGGTTACGTTAGCAGTCCATCGCATGACACAGATGTTAGGTTGAATGAAGCCCTGATGCGAAGGTCGACCGAAACGGTCAAGCAAAACGTCGATACAATTTTGGCCGCAAATGCATCGGTAGAATCGCAACACAAGTACACAACTCGTTAGAAGTAAAAAAACGTAAAAAAATATATATTTGATTTTGGTTTTCGACTGCATAATGAATGATTACACTTTTTTACTTTTCCACTAATTTATTAGTGTGAATAAACTAACGTGAGTACATAGCAAATATATTACGGCTTTCTTAGCGTTAATTAAGTTACCCAGCTAAAACTTAATCAATGATTTATAGTTTTGAGTGTCTTTGAAATTTTTAAGAACGACAACAAAGTTAGGCCGTCTGGAGTTTTCAAAAAACTAAAGTAGCTAGAACCTCGGGGTTCATTTCTCAAATAGAAATACGACAGTACCGTGATAGTAATGCCGAAGTAGAATAGGATATAAATTTATTTGCAAAACCAAGTACGGTGATAGCAAAGCAAAAGTACCATAATAGTAATGCTAAAGTACCATGATAGTAATACGATAGTTACAACACAGCAGTTGAATAGGTGTATATTGCGATTCCCCGGGAGCAAGTGGCGGCTGTGTTCGTACCGTGAGAGTTGCGGTGCGGCTGCGGGGCGGCGGCGTCGTGCAGTGAATACGCGGCGGAGTCGCACACGCACTGTCTAATGCACGAGCCCACGCACAGCCCGGCTGCAACCATGCGCCCGTTATCCCATCGGTACAGGGACCGTATTCCGAAACGAAAAATCCGAAACTTCGTCAGCCCCGCCCCTTTCACTCTATTCTGTCATGACAGGAGAGTAAGAGAGATGGGTATAACGAAGTTTCGGATTTTGCGTTTCGAAGTAGGCCCTCAGTGCCCGACCGACCGATCAATTCCGTTCCGATCCGATTCGGGGGCAGGAAATTGACTGTCTTACGGCCCGTTCTACTAATATCTATCTCTAGTAAGAGATAGGCCTATATCCTAATCTATCTCTAGTAAGAGATAGGCCTATATCTTGGTTATGTTAATGAACTCTTAAGCAGGTCTCACAAACAAGAATATCTAACTAAGCTTTAATAAAGTCTGTTCGACGAGAGTTGATAAAGTCAGGGTTTCCGCGGTTGGCAACAACTGCGTGCCTCTTACCACGAAAAACGGCGAATGCGAGAGGTAAGTGACGGCTGCCGTACAGTTTGCGATAATGAAGCGACAGTAACACTATTCGGAAACGTATCCTCATAATATTTATCAACTCTCAGCGAACAGACTATAGTAGGCTTACGGTTACGGGCCTACACAGATATCTTCTCATGACATCTATACTAATATTATAAATGTGAAAGTGTGTTTTTTTGTATGGGGATAGTATGGAACCTGGAAGTGATATAGACTACTTTTTATCCCAGAAAAATATCACATTCCTACGGGATGACGTCGTGTAGTCCACGCGGGCGAAGCCGCGGGCGGAAGGCTAGTAGCGAATAAGATCAATAAGTTCTTCTACGCGAAATTGTAAACTTTGTTGCCTTTGTAATAAAGATAAAGCGCAGAATTGAACGAACATACGAGTTTGTCGTCGGCGTAGATCTATCTCTTAAGGCGATACTCGGAAAAATGATGCTAAAGCGAGATAGCAATGAGAAAACGACGCGCGCGGGAGCGAGACCGATTTTGCCGATTACGCAAAAAAAACACAAAATCACTTCGTATTCAAAAACTATAGCGATTTTAAAAAAATGCTTCTATACAATCCTAAATATTATTGGTGTCCACTAATTAAACCAATTTTCAATAGTATATGTATCCCCATTTAAGAATGATCTTGATATTTCTTATTTTTTTGAGGTATTTTCGAAAATAAAAAGTGTCGAGCCAAAATCATAAAATCGTGTTTCTGAAACTATACGATTCTAGATAAAGGTATGAAGAAATATATATCTTAATTACCAGATTTATAACAACTCTAACCGTCCTATAGTTTTATATCAAAGAGTCCATACTTTTTCCGAGTAGCGCCTTAAGGCTTGAGTACACCAAACGCGGGTCAGAAACAGAGCAGGTCAGTAGCAGCGCGGGAGTCGGCAGTAGTCGGCACACTGAACGCAGCAGCAGTTTCAAAGCAGTTGCACCGCGGGCCCGCGTTCAAACCGCGTTCAGTGTGACGGGTTAGGCAGGCAGTAAGCATAATACAACTCTCGTCAACTGCTTTCGACACGCGCTGCGCTACACTGCAAACGCCCTGCCTCGGTGTGTCATGCTAACATTGCCGCCATAGTTATACAACAGCGCGGGCCCGCGCTCAAACTGCTGTGAGCCGCTTCCTCCCCCCTCTCGCGCCGCCGCCGCCGGTTTGTAGTCCGGCAGTTGCAATGCGGCGCGGGGGGAGGCGCAGAGCAGTTTGAGCGCAGGCCCGCGTTCAAATTTAGTGTGACGTATTTCATAGAGTTTCTTGTATTACAATATGCGCGGGCCCGCATTCAAACAGCGCTGCTTCTGACCTGCGTTTGGTGTGCTCAAGCCTTTACTACCGTAACCTATCTGTAGATCTATCTCTTAATACCATATATGTATACCAGCAGACATTCCGAATAAGCGCTTAATGCCTTATCTTTTTTTTTCATATTAATAACAGTTTCTAAGTAATCAAGGTGAACAGGACATTTCCGAGAAAACCGAATCGGATCGAAACGGTGAGTGATGGTTTAAGAAGAATGGATTATTAGGACCAATTTTTAGATTACCATGCCTTCATAACAAACCTTAGACTATACATGGTTTCAATTGAGTCCTTGATTAATTTTGGTAGTTAGCTGTTAGCCAAACTCTTTGTTTTTAGTTTTCTTTTATACCTATTGTATTTATGTTGATCAATTATAAACTTTCGTGCAATACGGCATCAACCCTCTACCCACATTTACCTAAAAACGATGGGTATGAGATTTTGTGACAAATTCTAACTACAACGTAATGATACACTAATAAAATATGATATAATATGTTAGTCACATTGTAAAGTGCGCTGAGAGTACAAATACACAGTGTTAAATAACAAAATTGTAAACAACATAGGTAAAAATATAAAAGTAATCAAGTAGTTGATAAAAATATGTTTGTAAGCTCAGCGCTTGCCAATCTTGCATGATACTACTGAGTACAAATCTACGTCTACAAGCTATATATACTACATTATGATATTTATGCTTAGATACTAAATATGATAGAGGTAGCGCAACAGGGGACCGATCTGTTTTTTTTTTCAATTTATTAAAAATGTTTTGAGAAGTATCAGCAACACAACACTGGTATTTATTTTCAAAGATTTTACATATGTTCAGAGATATAGAGCATCAAACTTTCTTATTAGACAAGGAGAGCGCTACCTGCGTGTGCCGTCAGACGTGCTTAGCGCCATACCCCCGCCATATAAAATTTCGTTTAAAAAAAAAAGAGATGGTTAGAGTCACGGTTGGTCACAATTCAGCAGCTCATTACTTGCTTGATATTTAACAGATTTAACTTTTTTTCCACTTTTGTTAAACAATAATGGTATATTTTTGAATATCATTATTAAATATTGACATATAAATAACAGTCCGGTCCCCCATTTAACTGAATTGAATTAAAATACTACAAACTATTCAAATCCTTCAAATCGGTTATTTACGAGAAAAAGTAACATCGGAAGCTCATTACAACGGTTGTAAGTCACAAATAGGTAATATCGACTGAATGATGAATTGATTCGTTAGAATAATAAATCCGGAATAGTTTTGATCCTATAATTATGTCGTTATAATATGAATGTATTTAGCCCAAGTTATTACAGTATTTGCACACGCCCGTTCGCCCATAGTATAAAATTGTCAAAATGTCAAAATTTTAAGTTACTTGTTTTTATGGATATAATAAAAGGTTATAGAAACACGTATTTTTTCTTTTCTACATCATTCGCTTAACTATTGAAATAATGATTGCGCTTCTACTGGCTGCATAAGTTTCATCTTCCTATAAATTACTGTTCGCGCCGCGCTGCGAGCGGGCCGTTGTCATTGTCAAGGTCACGAGACAATGCGCTCGGCCGGCCGGTGTAGGATCGCCAGTTGGCCGTCCGCAGCCGTGAGGCAAGTTTGTGTGTTTCGGTAGCGACGTGCCGCGCCAGTTACCTACCCGTATTGTGACCGAGATCCCGAGCGTTTGCACCTAGGAGCGCCCGGTCCGGGTACGGACTTGTGACCCGTGTGTGTTCGCTTTGAAAAGCGCCGGGAAAGTTTTAGCTGCCTATTAGGGCATTGTGTAGTATAAGAGTGTTAGCTGTAAGAGTATCCCATCGGGGGTTGTGTGGAGATCGTTTTGCCCGGCGCGCGCCGGCGAGACAACGTTCAGCCCCCCTGGATTACGGACACTATTTTCTAGTAAGGTAGGACTAGTTTTAATTTACTTAATTTTGCATGAGAGACCTTCGTTTCAATAAACTGTGGAACACAGTAGATGTGGTCATCACAATTGTGCGTGATCATATTTTTGGTAGCAGAGCTTAGTTGATATAATTAATTTTCATATTAAAATTAACTACATAAAATTTCATAGTAAAAATAAAAAGCGTACCTAAAAAGCGTACCTAAAAATTATTTTTTTTTGTTGAAATCTCGAGGGTATTTGAAGATCCCGAGACGATTTGAAGTACTAAGAAATTGTTCTAGTAAATTCTCGAAGCGAATGTTTCTCACTTGGTGGATCCGATAATAGATAGACACTTATATAATTGTTGTCACATACTAGTGTTTTGATACGAGTTTACTCGCCTAGATGTGTATATTTTTTTTTGTGTGTCCGGATTTATTTGACGAATAGTTTCGTTCGAAAGTGTTGTTTATTAGTACCACATACTAGTGTTTGTTCCGAGTCCGCTTGCCTAGTTAAAAAAGTGGAACTAGTTTTAATTATTAGTAGTATTAAATTACGAGTAATATTATTAAAAATAGTTTTGTTTTTGTTTGTTGATAACGGTTTAGTAGTTGATTTGCGAGGTATGCCATACCGTTAATCCTATACGTTTTGTTTATACCGTTATATTGTTAGCCCTTGAAATTGGTAAGTTGCTAATAATTTATGAAAATAGTAGGGTCCGTGTATGTCGTCCGAATTTTAATTGTGTTTTATATTATCGTGACGCGACCTATTTCTATTGTTTTTTTTGTTGATGTTTACCACTTTTATATTTCTTTGTTTGCTTTGTTTATTAAACGGATTATAAATGGCTCCTACGAATCCGACCGCCGTATCCAGGGCTGGCATCCAAGGAGTTTTGCGTTGGCTTGCTTGTGCGGTCACATTAATAGACCGAGCCGACCGGGTAGGCGCGTTGCTAGCTCGGTATGGCGGGCTGGCAGCTCGGCTGCAGGACCTGGAGCGCCACGCCATGGAGTGTCGCGCGTATTATATGGAGAACCCCCCAGCTGATGATGCCGTGTCGGAACAGCTGGAGCAGGATGTAGCCCAGGCCTATGAGCTGGCTGACCAGCTCACGGAGGCGGCTGAGAGGGCCCTGGCTGTTCGGAAGGGGGAGCCGGTTTTGAGCGGGGAGGTCAAACCTACCCCGACGGCGTTGCTAGGCCGATTGCCTACTTTGGAGATTCCCACTTTTAATGGGGATCTGTCAGCCTGGATGGGCTACATTAATTTGTTTGACAGTTTGGTGGATTCACGACGGGACTTATCCCCTAGTGAGAAGTTGGCCTATTTGCGCTCCTCCCTGCGAGGAGAGGCCAGCGCGGTAGTCCAGCACCTGCTCATCAGTGACGACAACTACCAGGTGGCTCGCCAGCTTCTGGTTAGCAGGTACCAGAATGTCCGGTTACTGGCGGACACCCACGTGGCCACGATTTTGGCCCTCCCGCGAATCACGCGGGTACACCTGTTACGGAGGGAGTTGCTGAACCCGCTACTGTCAGCGGTCAACTCCCTAAGGCGATTGGACCTGCCGGTGGATCAGTGGTCCTTTGTACTGCTGCACATAGTCCTCGCCAAATTGCCCGCTGAAATGAAGGGGCGTTTCGAGCAGAGGTACGGAGGCGACAGCGCCTCGTATCTCCCGCCCTTCGCGGACCTCCTTCGTTTTTTGGAGGACGAATGTAGGGTGACGGACCACCTGGAGCCTGCCCCGGTTCCAGGTGTTGGTCGTATGGTGGCGGCGAGGGAACAGCCCCGTCGCCCGACCAATCGCTATGCTGCCTTCCAGCAGTCCCCTCCCCCCGCACCGAGTGAGCGGTGCAGGTATTGCAGGGGAGATAGGCACGTGGTGCACGAATGTGCCAAATTTAGAGGCCTCCGCCCAGAGGGACGGAGGGCCGTTGCGAAACAGCGCCAATGGTGCTATAGGTGTTTGGGGGGACACATGCAGTCGGCGTGTCCCCAGACCGAGGATTGTCGTCTTTGCGGAGGGAGGCATCACCCCCTCCTTTGTTTGGACCGCAAGGACGCCGGGAGCGACCGGGGTTCGAATTCCTCGCGCACGGGCGGGGGCCCGGCAGCCCGGAACCGGTCCCCTAGAGATTCGGCGGGGCTTAGCCCCCCCGTTCAGTCCCCCCCGGAGAGGGGGAACTATAGGAGAGACGCCCCCGCCACGGGCGGGGGTAGGGGGGTACCACAAGAGTACGCCACGGTGGCGATGGGCACGGGCCCTATTTGCTACTCCCCCCCCCTAATGGAGAGGCCTCGATTGGGGTACTATGTACCGAGGCACGCCCCACACGGGTATTACCCTGCACCTAGGAGTGCTGTTGGTCGGGGCCAGTATGTACCCGATTGGGACCCGCTCGCCCGGTACGAGCGTCCCACATTTGGCGCGCCGACTCAGGCGCGAGGGGGACAAGTACCCCCCCAAAATTTTTAATGGCGCCCCTGTCGGACCCAACCACCCCTCCGGAGCTTGTGCTGTTGCCAACAGCCTCCGTGAATGTTTGGGGACCTAAGGGCAATGTTGTCACGGTGCGTGCCCTTTTGGACTCAGGTGCCCAGGGGTGCATAATGTCCAGGTGGCTTGTCCGACAGCTGGGTCTTTTGCTTGTGCCGCATCACGAAGCGGTACGGGGGGTGGGAGACTCGCGGATCCCTGATCCGATTGGTCGAGTTGAGTTCTCCTTCTCCCCCCACTTCACGCCAAGGCCGAAGATCGGTGCTTCGGCGATAGTTTTTGATAAGGTGGTTGGACCACTCCCGCAAGTGCGAGTGCCGCCATCCACGATTGAGCTGACGTCTGGACTGGCTTTGGCTGATCCTTCCTTCCACCGACCGGGCCCAATACACTTGTTGATTGGTGCGGATGTCCTCGGTCGTGTATTGTATGGAAGCAAGCGAGTTTTGCAGACAGCCGATCTTGTCGCCTTGTCCTCGTCGCTGGGTCATGTGGTGATGGGAAAGGTACCACAGACACCAGAGACCCCGTCGGTAGACCGCCAGACCATTGTCGGTTCTACTTTGTCCGACGTTCTCCAAAAGTTTTGGGAGGTGGAGGAACCTCCCACTGCCAAGCGGTTGGATCCGTTAGCCGAGGAGTGCGAATTGTTCTACCAGAACAACACTGGGCGCCTCCTCTCGGGTCGCTTGATTACCCGCTTGCCCTTCTTGGCGGCTCGCCCTCCTTTAGGGAGCTCCCGACCGATGGCCGAGAAGAGATTGTTGTCCATGGAGCGTAGGATGGCCAGGGATCCCGCATTCAAGGAGAAGTATATAGACTTCATGCGGGAGTATTTGGACCTTGGGCACATGTCCATCTCGCAGTTGGACTGGCGTAATGTGGAACATTACTTCCTGCCACACCACGCTGTTTTGAAGACTTCCAATGGGAAGATCCGCGTGGTCTTTGATGGTTCAGCGCCCACGTCAACCGGAGTGTCGTTGAATCAGTGTCTGCATGCGGGGCCGAAGTTGCATCACGATGTCTGTGATGTTTTGACCAACTTCCGCCGGCACGCTGTCGTCTTTGTGGCCGATATCCGCATGATGTTTAGACAGACCGTGATTCACCCGGAGGATAGACGATACCAGCTCATCCTTTGGCGTGAGGATCCCCAGGATCCGATGTTGGCTTACGAGCTGAACACCAACACTTATGGTTTGCGGTCGAGCCCCTTTGTGGCGATCCGTTCGCTTTTGGAGCTCGCAGAGCGCGAACGGCTACGCTATCCCCGGGCATCTGCTCTTATTGAGGGGGGGGCCTTATTTGTCGACGATATCTGCACGGGGGCCTCGAGCTTAGATGAGGCTCTCGTCTTACGTGATGAGCTGATTGCGCTCTTGAGGGCTGGTGGCTATGAGTTGCGGAAGTGGCTGTCTAACTCACCGGACCTATTGGCAGATTTGCCTAAGGACCACCAGCAAGAGCCGCTCCTCTTTGAAAATCCGGAGACTCCAGACATGCTGTCTGTTTTGGGAGTCCAGTATCGACCAGTCCCGGATTTGTTCACATATAGACTGGAACTGCCAGACCCAAAGGTCTGGACTAAACGCACGGTGCTGTCTACTGTAGCCCGTACCTTTGATCCGAACGGTTGGCTCAGCCCTGTAGTGTTTTCGATGAAGTGCTTCCTACAGGAGCTCTGGGCTGCGGAATTGTCATGGGATGAGCCCCTCTCTGGTAGCCTCCTACGAGAGTGGGTGAGGTTCGTGTCATCCCTACCCGACGTCAATCGGGTTTGTATACCGAGGCAAATGCTGCCTTCGGGAAAGTTTAAAGCCTCCCTGCACGGCTTTTGTGACGCGTCCGAAAGCGGATACGCGGCAGCCGTTTACATCCGAACGGTGGATGCAGCAGGCGTTGTCGCCGTACACTTAGTTACGGCCAAGAGTAAGGTCGCCCCCCTTCGGACTAGGCTAACCATTCCGAAGTTGGAGTTGTCCGGCGCCACTCTCTTAGTACGGCTACTCAATCATGTTGCCGACACCTTGGGAAACGGTGTCGACTTGGAGTCGTTATTTGCGTGGTCTGACAGCCAGGTCGTCCTTTGTTGGCTGAAGAGTTCAGTCCACACCCTTGAGGTTTTTGTGGCCAACCGGGTCTCACAAATTCAGACTTCAAAGGCCCCGTTGATTTGGCGCCACGTACCGGGCGAATTGAACCCCGCAGATTGTGCCTCCCGCGGCTGCGAGGCGCCTGAGTTAGTGGACCACCACCTATGGTGGAGTCCATCATGGTTGTTACGGCCTGAGCGCTCATGGCCTGCCACCCCGGCTGTGGCCAGAGTCCCAGACCTAGGCATGCGTGTTCACGCCGTGGAGACGGTGGCGGCTCCGCAGATGGAGTTTTTGTTAGACCGCTACAGTTCTCTTGATAAGTTGCTCGGCGTGACTGCTTGGATGAGGCGCTTTGTGCGAAATTGTCGCCAGCCTCAGGAGAAATTGTTGTCTCCGGTCCTCGCCCCACAAGAGCGGCAAGACGCTCTGTTGCATTGGTTGCGAGTGACGCAACAGCGAGAGTTTGAACCGGAGCTGAAAGCCCTGCGCTCAAGTAAGCCCACGTTGAAGGGACCCTTGGTGCGGTTGAATCCCTTCTTGGACAGTACCGGATTGCTGCGTGTCGGAGGTAGGCTCAGACATGCCAACCTGCCGTACGGATCACGCCACCCTTTGTTGCTCCCCAAGGATGGACCGTTAGTTAGACTGTTGATTACAGACCGACATGTAAAGAATGCTCATGCCGGTTGTAATGCTTTGACCGCGCTCCTCCAACGAGAGTTCTGGATTTTGTCAGCGCGGAGAATAATCCGATCCGTTATTTTTCGTTGTCTCCCGTGTTATCGTTTGCGCGCCGATACGATGCAGCCCCAGATGGGTGATTTGCCTGCCGATCGAGTGAACGAATCGATGCCCTTCTCAGGAGTTGGAACGGATTTTGCGGGGCCATTTACCGTTAAGACATCGCGGCTTCGTAATGCTAGAACGGAAAAGGCTTACTTGTGTGTATTTGTTTGTCTGGCCACTAAAGCGGTCCACCCGGAGGTGGTTAGTGCCCTCACCACAGAAGCCTTTGTAGCCACGTTGAATCGTTTTGTGTCTCGCCGCGGAATGCCGTCGTTAATCAGGTCCGATTGTGGAACCAATTTCAAGGGCACCGATAGGTATTTAAAGGAAGTTTGTGAATTTTTGGATAGGAATAATTTTGAGATCGGATCCACACTCTCTCGCAGAGGGGTACGATGGCAGTACTCCCCGCCATCCTGCCCCCACTGGGGAGGGATTTTTGAAGCAACTGTAAAGGCCGCTAAAACTCACCTTCGTCGCGTTATTGGGGAGACGGTCCTCACGTTTGAGGAACTCGCGACCGTATTTTGTAAGGTTGAGGCGGTCCTCAACTCGCGTCCGTTGTGTCCGTTGTCTTCGGACGCGAATGATTTAGAGGCCCTTACGCCGGGCCATTTTTTGATTGGCAGACCGCTTAACGCCTTGCCGGAATATCCTTATTCCGAAGTGCCCTCCGGACGGCTCTCGCGATTTGAATTGCTCCAGCAGCTTACGCAGAGTTTTTGGCGCCGTTGGCATCTGGAGTATTTGCACATTTTGCAGCAACGCGTTAAGTGGTCGGATAGGACGACCCCACCCAAGACCGGAGACCTCGTGTTGGTAAAGGATCCAAACCTGCCGCCCCTCCGCTGGCGTTTAGGACGCATTGTTCAGCTTCATCCGGGGTCGGATGGTGTGCCCAGGTTTGCCGAGGTCCTGGTGGGGGACTCTGTTTTGAAGCGAGCGATCGCTACCCTCTCTCGCCTGCCCTTAGATTGAGTTGGCGGACAGTTTGCTACTGTCCGGGACGGGGGGATGTTCGCGCCGCGCTGCGAGCGGGCCGTTGTCATTGTCAAGGTCACGAGACAATGCGCTCGGCCGGCCGGTGTAGGATCGCCAGTTGGCCGTCCGCAGCCGTGAGGCAAGTTTGTGTGTTTCGGTAGCGACGTGCCGCGCCAGTTACCTACCCGTATTGTGACCGAGATCCCGAGCGTTTGCACCTAGGAGCGCCCGGTCCGGGTACGGACTTGTGACCCGTGTGTGTTCGCTTTGAAAAGCGCCGGGAAAGTTTTAGCTGCCTATTAGGGCATTGTGTAGTATAAGAGTGTTAGCTGTAAGAGTATCCCATCGGGGGTTGTGTGGAGATCGTTTTGCCCGGCGCGCGCCGGCGAGACAACGTTCAGCCCCCCTGGATTACGGACACTATTTTCTAGTAAGGTAGGACTAGTTTTAATTTACTTAATTTTGCATGAGAGACCTTCGTTTCAATAAACTGTGGAACACAGTAGATGTGGTCATCACAATTGTGCGTGATCAATTACTGATTTCAAGATGAACCCTATAGTTAATTATAGAATTAAAACAGCTGCAATAAAAATATACCTAATTAACTGTTTTTCACTGAAAATGCTTAAGTACTTATTATTTTGTACGAAGTTAAATGCTGCTCAAGTTAGATACCCGCTAAAGACGGGCAACGGTCTGCTCGAACGGAACGTCGAACTGTTTGAGCTGGGTGTGTTCGATAACAGTCCTTATATGTATGCGGATAAGATCAAGTGTGTAATGTGTATTCAATAGGCAGACGCGCGCGAAGTGATCAATTATAGTTGAACTAGTAAAGTTTAGAGGCATAAGGACTACTTTGGCGTGTATAAGGACTAAGAACACGTGCGAAGTGGTCTATAGCTTTGTACGTTTATTATATTACAGTCTCTGAGATTTATCATTCGCATTGCGTTAAATGGTTTGTAACTGTAATATAGCCCTTGTTTGTATATAGGTAAGGCCTACAGTGGCGTATATAAGAACGTCAAGCGCTCGCGATGTGCTACAGTTTCGGCTGGCGGCCGGGAAGGCTGCCTGCCTTGCCTCGGATACGAGTGTAGACCGTATGTGTGTATGATTGAAAAGCGCAATGTTGCATACGGACCGTTGGCGCGCGCGGGGCGGCCGGTGAGGCTGCTGGAGCGCGGCAGGGCGGAGTCGCCGCCCTTGGGCAACACGATGTGGTCGCGCTCGTTCTCGTTGTCTTTGGCGCAGTTCCTCATCGCTCTGGAACAAACAGAGAATCAGTTAATAAGGCTGTGTCTTTTTGGAATAGAACGGTAGCGAATGCGCCGCAGTGACTAATAAATTCGTTAACAATAAGCGTGCGTTTGTGAGAGAGTGTACCGAACGCCAGGGGGCGACTTATAATTCGCGGTCCGACCTTTTGTATGAAGACGCAATACTGATGATACTATACTATTATGCTCAACGAAGACTGGCGCAAAGTCGAAGCGTCAATCTGTTCAGATAGAATATTCACCCTTATCTCCACAATGTAATTAACATATTTTGTTTATTCTCAGAAGAAATATGTGCCGTATCCGTTGTAGAGGTAAAGGTCAATTTGATTTGTGAAATTTCAGATACGTTCAGCCTTACCGTTTCGATTGTACTAGTCGGCATCCCCTTATCCCGGGTTCAGGGCGACACAGACGATGGATATCCGTCTCGGACGGTAAAATGTAATTAGCCCTCTCGTGCGATACGCACGACACATTTAACTACACGTTTCGTACATGCGCGTCCCACTGTAGAGAGACATCTTTGTGATGTGAATTGTGAAGAGACCTCATAACAAGGACTCACAGGTAAATAGTGGAGTGCATGCTCTGAGCGATGTTGGAGTCCTCCGAGTGCATCCACAGCTCGCCGGAGCCGGTGGACGTCTGCTGGCCTACCTCCAGGTAGAAGAAGCACTCTGAGTCGCCGCATCTGTTTACAAAGAAGAAATATATCAGTTAACCGCCTCTGTGGTCTAGTGGTACACGCCACCAGTATCAGACCAAGAGGTCCTGGGTTTGATTCCCAATGGGGGTATATATTGTATTCGGTTTGGTTGGTGGTAGGTCTTGTTATAAGTCAGCCTGCCCAGTTGCCACCGTCTTATCTAAGTTTGGCGCCATAACAACGATGTTTTTAGCATTGTTGTGTTCCGGCAGTAAGAGATAAGATAGCCAGTTCCTCAGTATTGAGGATTCCGGGAGTATTAGTGCGCTTCCATCGTCAGCCTCATCTTCAATTAACATTAGGATAGATGACAGCTAAGTGCTTCTCCGTTGAAAAATGGAAAATGAAGTATTTAGAAAAAATCGACCCGTCTCACAACCAGCTCCGATGGGACTCGAACCCACGACCTTTCGCTATCCGGGCGACTGCTCTAACCACTGAGCTACGGAGTTGCTGAAAAACCACCTCTTTTTTTTACTTTTGTATCAAAAATACGACATTGGAAGGCTCTCGATGACAAAAGTCACTACTACATATTTAGGTCCGCAAAAGTGCTAGAATATATGCGATAGAAAGAGATGCAACGAGTGGCCGTTCGTAATTTTCGACATACAAGCTGAATTCTACTTTATTGCGTTATAGTTAGAGTTGCTAAAGCGTATAAAATTCTTGACAGTTTGAGCCCTAATTCAATTGTGTAGGTCTAATAGGTCACACGATACAGGGTTCCCAGTGTTCACTATTTTACAAGCTTTTATTTATCTTGCAGTGTATGTATGTATGAATGTCCGTTCGGGTCAAATCTTGCAAGCTAAATTTGACCAACTTACTAGTGTCCGATTGAGCTGTAACTTTGCATACAGGCTTGGTTTGGATGACAATACATTATTAAAGTACCGTGAACAAAAAAGCTTGTCACAAAAAAGAAGTTTTTACAAAAAACTTATTCCCCAAAATGTTGGAAAATGTTTTGTGCATCGTGGAGTAGACCCAACTCCTGGCCCTTCTCAAGAGCGCAGGACTTCGACAGCGGTGGATATCCGACAAACCTGCTTCCTTTGTGAAAAGAATATAACCCAAGCTTTCATGGATGCTGAGTCTAAAAAACAAATTGGCCCCCGCAACACTTTTTTTAAAGTTGAGAAGGTACAAATGAAAGATGCAATTTTAAAGCAAGCCAGACTTCGAGGAGATAACTGGGGGAAAGAGGTCGAGGCTCGTCTCAGTTCTGAAGGCTTTGACATGGTAGCCATGGATTGGGGAAATTCCAACATCTTTCGGAAAATAGTGAACATTGGGAACCCTGTATCGTGTGACCTACACAATTGAATTAGGACTCAAACTGTCAGGAATTTGGTACACTTTAAATAAGTAGTAGTGACCTTTGTCGTCAGAGCCTTCCAATGTCGTTTTTTTGGCACAAAACTAAAAAAGTTGTGATTTTTTCAGCAACTACTCAGCGCGCGAGAATTTCAATTTCAATTTCGACTTTATCTTTTTACTCTTCCATTCCATAGTTTACCTCCTTATATTCTTGAGCGCGTACTCGATCTTCTCCGGGATGCCGAGGTCGCTGATGACGTTGTTGTGGCTCTTGATCTTGACCAGCGTGATGGTCTTATCGGTGAGACACAGGTTATACAACCCCTGGATGTTCTTCGACGCGCCAAGGCCCTTCTTCTGAACGTTCACTTGCCATACGTGTTCTGGAAAAGATGAACGGTGAAATCAGTTAAGTACCTAAGTAGCGTAGTATATTTACTAACATTCAAAATGTGAATGTGTGTTTGTCTGTCCGTCTTTCACGTCAAAACGGAGCAACGGATCGACGTGATTTTTTGTATGGTGATAATTTTGAAGCTAGAGTGACACAGTCTACTTTTGATCCCGGAAAAATATCACATTCCGCGGGATAACGTCATGTAGAACACGCGGGCGAAGCCGCGGGCGGAAGGCTAGTTATGATTAAAAAGGGTTGAAGAACTCTTTAGAGTAGCTATGGTTAAAGGAACGTTTAAGATTAATGAAGCCACTAGACCAAGAGGCGGTCAAAAAAAGTCGTAAAAATGAAAAAAAAGTCGTTGGGAGTTTTGGATAAGTGTGTAAAATTCCTATCAGTAATTCTAATAAAATAGGGCATGTATTTAAAAGATCGTTTTAATTTTGCAAAAACAGCAGAGAAAAAATCTAAATGGTCATCTTTTAGAGACGGTTAAAAATTTAAGTCGTCGGGAGTTTTGTGTAAGTGTGTAAATAATGCCTATCTGTTACATCTAATAAAATAAAGCATGTATTTAAATGATCGTTTTAATTTTTCAGAAACAGCAAAGATAAAAATTTAAATGGAAATATAAATAAAAATGTGATAGTAAATAAATATGTAGTTTAAAAAACTAAAAACTACACACTTTTATAGGAACAAACTAAAAAGTACAAAATAACCGTCTATTCAGTAACTGAAATCAAAAAGCGTGGTGCGCGTTGTTAATATTAAGTACTTGAAAGCATGCTTTGCAAAGGGCGCACCACTCTTTTAAATTTCAGTTACTGAATAGACGGTTATTTTGTACTTTTTAGTTTGTTCCTATAAAAGTGTGTAGTTTTTAGTTTTTTAAACTACATATTTATTTTTTACGTTTTAGTTTTATAAATGGCAAGCCATGTATAGATGGTAATGGATTTCACAGTCCATTCATGTGTCTGCCCACCCCGTAAACATTTTACTCAAAGGCGTGATTGAATGTATTTAGTTTTACCAATTCAAGCGGAGTCTATTAGTTACCAGATGCGCGAGCCAAACCCTTACTTCCTTCTTGCTACATCATCAGACCCTCACCATCAAGTGTAGCGAATAGGTCTCATCAGAACGAAACAAATGAGCCAAACTCGAGGAGTTTTCTAGTGGTCATTAAGGAGTGCCACTGGCTTCCTCCCTGCTCCATCATCAGACTCTCACCACCAAGTGTAGCGAATAGATCTCATTAGAAAGAAACAAATGAGCCCAAACTCGAGGGGTTTCCTATTGGTCATTAAGGAGTTTCCTCCCTGCTCCTTCATCGGACCCTCAATATCAAGTGTAGCAAATAGGTCTTATCATAACGAAACAAATGAGCCTAAACTCGAGGGGTTCCCTAGTGGTCATTAAGGAGTGCCACTGACATCCTCCCTGCTCCATCATCAGACCCTCACTACCAAGTATAGCGAATACGTCTAATCAGGACGAAACAAATGAGCCCAAACTCAAGGGGTTTCCTAGCAGCCATTAAAAAGTTCGAATGCCGACATCTTGACTTCATTATCAAATCAGCTCAATGGTAGTAAATTATTGTATTGTCATCAGATTCCTACAAACTTGCAAAGTTTCAAATTGATACGACAACTAGAAGTAGGTTAAAATTCAATTCCAAGATTTTCTTACATTGTGACTTAGTTACAGGTGAAGCTAATAAAAGCGTAGCGAATAGGTCTCAAGAAACAAATGAGCCCAAACTCAAAAGGTGTCCTTGTGGTCATTAAGGAGTGCCACTGGCTTCCTCCCAGCTCCATCATCAGACCCTCACCACCAAGTGCAGCGAATAGGTCTCATCTGAATGAAACAAATGAGCCCAAACTGGAGGGGTTTCCTAGTGATCATTAAGAAGTGCCACTGGCTTACTGCCTACTCCATCATCAGACCCTCATCACCAAGTGTAGCGAATAGGTCTCATCAGAACGAAACAAATGAGCCCAAACTCGAGGGGGTTTCTTGTGGTCATTAAGGAGTTTCACTGGCTTCCTCCCAGCTCCATCATCAGACCCTTACCACCAAGTGTAACGAATAGGTCTTATCAAAATGAAACAAATGAGCCCAAACTCGAGGGGTTTTCTATCGGTCATTAAGGAGTGTCACTGGCTTCTTTCCTGCTCCATCATCAGACCCTCACCATCAAGTGTAGCGAATAGGTCTCATCAGAACGAAACAAATGAGCCAAAACTCGACGTGTTTCCTATTGGCCATTAAGGAGTGCCACTGGCTTCCTCCCTGCTCCATCATCCGACTCTCACCACCAAGTGTAGTGAATAAGTTTCATTAGAACGAAACAACGGAGGCCAAACTCGAGGGGTTTCCTAGTGGTCATTAAGAAGTGCCACTGGCTTCCTCCCTGCTCCATCATCAGACCCTCACCATCAAGTGTAGCGAATAGATCTCATCAGAACAAAACAAATGAGCCTAAACTCGAAGGGTTTGCTAGCAGCCATTGAAGAGTTCTATTGCCCACCTCTTGACTCCATCATCAGATCAGCTCAATGGTAGCAAACTATTGTATTGTCATCGGATTCATATAGACTTGCAAAGTTTTAAATCAATACGACAATCAGAAGTAGGTTAAAATTGAATTCCAAGATTTTCTTACATTGTGACTTAGTTACAAGTGAAGCTAATAAAAGTGTGGTAAAAACCACGAGCCCTCAGCAACGCTGGCCTACAGCGTAACAAGTGATAGCAAAATTCGACGAGTTGTGTAAGCCTTTCGGTAGCTTAGTTGGTCAGAGCATCGGGCCGGATTCCCGGAGGCGCGGGTTCTAATCCCGCTTGAAAGGGCTGAAAGCTACTTATGGGGCTCGTGGTTTTTTACTATCACATTTTCCCTATACTTACAAAATTGCATTGTGAATGCATAAAAATAATATAAAATCTTAAATGGAAATATTTTTTTAATGATTGAACTTCTTTCTTTTAGACATTAAATACATTTAATAAATCTACTTATATTTTAATCTGTTTAGAACTACGCAAAAATTATTGAGATGTAGAAATTACTCGTACTTGACCATTTTGTAAGGTAAACGCCGCATAGCGCGAGTCTAGGCTACCTACGCTGCGGTCATTTTTTTTTCACCATCTGTTTGTGCAATTACATTATTAAAAGAGTATATTCTTAGAATCAGCATGAATTGCGCATTATTATAGTATCTTTGTATGATATTTTATGTGACTATCCAAAAGTTATTAGCTCTCAAAGCAAAAATCGCCAACCAAAATTTTTACCTTTTTACGTTTTTCTTGTAATATTACTATGAAACTGAAAAAAACTAATCATCATCATCATCATGTCAGCCGTACGACGCCCACTGCTGGGCATAGGCCTCCCCCAAGGATCTCCACAACGATCGGTCCCGCGCTGCCCGCATCCAGCGGCTTCCCGCGACCCCGACCAGATCGTCGGTCCACCTTGTAGGGGGCCTGCCCACGGAACGTCGTCCGGTTCGCGGTCGCCATTCGAGAACCTTTCCGCCCCAACGGCCATCGTTTCTCCGCGCTATGTGTCCCGCCCACTGCCACTTCAACTGAGCAATCCTTCGAGCGATGTCGGTCGTTTTAGTTCTCCTGCGGATCTCATCATTTCTGATTCGATCGAGCAGGGAAATACCAAGCATCGCTCTCTCCATTGCTCGCTGGGTGACCTTGAGCCTTCTTATGAGACCCATAGTAAAAGACCACGTCTCGCTTCCATAAGTCATAACTGGCAACACACACTGGTCAAAGATCTTAGTCTTGAGACATTGAGGAATTTTGGACGCCGGACGTAGGTATATCGTCGCCGTTATTGATATCGAGCAAAAAATCCCGTTTGTTGTATGGGAGCCTCCCTTATATACTTATTTTATTTTATTTGATTTATTATTTTTAAATTGAATATAGAACTACATGTTCTGTAAACATTTGAAGCGTCGACCTATTGCCGTTATTAATATTGAGCAAAAAACAGCAAAATCACGTTTGTTGTATGGGAGCCACCCTTAACTACTTATTTTATTTTGTTTTTAGTATTTGTTGTTGTAGCGGCAACAGAAATACATCGTCTGCGTATCTGTGTACAGACAGTCAGATAGACAGACGGACAGCGAAGTCTCAGTAATAGGGTCCCGTTTTTACCCTTTGGGTACGGAACCCTAAAAAATACCTCCAGGGGCCTTCTTAAACGAAACAGATACTAAAGGCTGATTTACATTGATCCAGTAGCTCGATCCAGGAGCCGTACTCTGAAACGCCAATCCGAAACTTCGGTTAGCCCCGCCCCTTTCACTCGATTTTGTCATGACTGGGGAGAGAGAGGGACGGGTATAACGAAGTTTCGGCTTTTGCGTTTCAGAGTAGGCCCTCAGTGTCGGCACTGGATTGGCACTGGATCAATGTGAACATGTTAAAAACCAGTACAGCGTCCAGTAAAACACGTTTACATTGATCCAGTGCCAATCCAGCGCGGCAATCCAGTGACGCTGGATCGATCTAATTGGTTTTTGAATTTTTTGTCTGTCTGTCGGTTGTCCGCGTTTCACGCAAAAACTACTAAGCGGATTTTGATGAAACTTTTTTGTTATAAGTATAGCTTTTATAGTCCTCGCCAACATACCTACTTATCCATACTACCTATATTATAAATGTGAAAGTGTGTTTGTTTGTTTGTTTGTTTGTTTGTCCGTCTTTCACGTCGAAATAGAGCAACTGATCGACTTGCTTTTTGGTATGGGGATAGTTTGGAAGCTGGAGACTTAGGCTACCTTTTATTCCGGAAAATTATAAAATAAAATGATAATTTTGTATAGAAACAGTTTTGACTGTCGTACGGTATGCCGTACGATACAAAACTGTCATTTCTTCCATAGCCGCTTCCGCGTCTGCGCGCGGTCAAAATCGAATACTAATCTTTTCCATAAGATTAGAACAAAAAAAATTACGTTAACTAGAGCCAAAAATGCCTCAGACGCGCATGCGCGCAGACTTATCTGTCACGTACGTACCTCTAGAACTTCTTCGTGATTATTTATTTTCATCTGTTTATTACCGAATGGTGATACGAAGTATTAAATTAAAGTATAGGTAGTATGTACTATAATTTATATGGCAAAACAACGTTTGCCGGGTCAGCTAGCAATTATATACTTAGATCGAAGTGTATTTATGAGGAGATCAATATTAAAAAGCAAACTTGATATTAAAATCATGAAATTAACAAGATAAAAATAAAAGAAAAATAAATAGTAAAAAAAGGATCAAAGCTTATTATTAACTTGCCATGTTAGTTAGTTAGGTAGTGGGGGACAAATCTTGCAAGTGAGCTTAATTTGACCTACTTGACCCACTTCCCAGTGTCCGATGGAGATGTAATTTTATACAGGTTTGGTTTAGATAACAATACAATATTTAAGTATAGTTAGCAAAAAAGCTTGGCATTAAAATGAAAATATTATTATTATATTACCTTAAGTACCTAAATGCAGTTTATTTATAATTTATTTTTGTAAAGCAACTAATATAGACGAAATAATTAATATAAAGATTAAACATATAAAATAAATCATTTATTTTTAAAAGTGCTCATGTAGGTATTTATTATAGATCAATTAGTTTTTAGAGGATCAAATAATCAAATATTTGTTCTGGATAAATAAGAAGGATGGGCCGCACCCAGTTGGATTATGTGTACATTGGTGAATTATAAAAACTGCAAATGCAGCTGGCACGAAAGTCATGACGTATCTTCCGAAGCAAAAAAATGTTCGAGATATTGGTCATCCATCCTGTGCCCGACCATCACGAAAGTTGATTAACCGAAACTATCATAGGCTAAACTCAAAAACCCCAGCCGATCTTCTCATAATTAATAACAGCGTTTATATCTGAAAATAGTGTTTTATTTCAATTATTAGTTAGTATGTACGCGCAAAATGGTAGAGTTAATATTTTTCTTTTAATAAATTATGCGGTTAACTATTTATGTTTTGTTACCTGTAATCGACCGACGTTCGTATGAATAAGCATAATAAATTGTTATTTCAAACCGTTACCTGGTGGTTTTCCTTAAAGTACAGTTCACAGCGAAAGTGCATAACCACAATCAAAACCTATATATTTAATTCTAGTGGCTCCCCGCGGTTTTACACGCGTTATAGTTGTAACCGTTCCCGTGGGGGGAAGTGTCGGGATATAATATTGCCCATGTCATTTAGGAAAATATAGCTTTCTTTCTACCATTGAGTTGTAATATAATGTACTACTACTATAATGTACTAATGTACGTAATCAGTGCTTTCTACTAATGAAAAAAAAATAAGTCCAGTAGTTTTTGAGTTTATCCATTACCAACATACAAACAAAAATTAAACATTTTCTCTTTATGATATTAGTATAGATTCAAATCAAAATAGAGATACTAAGGAAAATATCAGATACATACAACGAAGGTATTGCAAATATAATAACACCCAGACACTGAAATTTGTTTCAGTGTCTGAGTGTTATTATATTTGTACTGGGCCCATATCGAACCCAACTCTATAGACATGACCAGTTTTCTTCTTCTCTTCAAATCAATAGCAAACCTAAACTTAAGTCTTCCTGCGAGCAGCTGTAAGGACTAAGGACACGCAGGGCTCAATACCAGATGTAAACTGCGCCATCGGCTTATCCGGATGACAATTGATTTCTATCGTTAACTGTACACAAATAACATTTGGCGCTCAAATCGTGCAAACGCTCAGACAAGACACGAGACAATCGCAGTTGCATGAAACGGAAAAAACAAGTTGTTTACTGCGGCGATTCCGCGAACCGACTCATTTGCGCGTGCGCACGGCAATGCAATCCGGCTCGACCTGACTCAACATCAAGGGTAGAGTCCGCGCCACGACTCATGGCTCGTGTCGTGACAAAATATGGAACAATAAACTGACTTCAAAAAGTACCTGTCAACTGAAAAGGAAAAAATAATATATTTAAACTAAACCTACCTTACCTTTTTGAGGCTGGTGCCTTTTTCTGGCTATTGCTTCTGGCTTATCTGTGTCACCGACCGACCTCAAAATGGTAGGTAAGTAAATAAGTACTGTAGTCGGTTTATTTTTTGTTAATTACTTTTTTTTTTTCTTAACTAGCACTCCGCTCGTGACTTCGTTTGCGTGGAAACCTTTTTTAACCCCTAAGAGGGTGAATTTCCAAAAATCCTTCCTTAGTGCTCTCCCCCCCCCCCCCCCCCCCCTACACACACTCCCCAAAGAACATGACATGACAAATTTCAGCTTCTTGCGCCCAGTCGTTTCGGCTGTGCGTTGTGTGTGTGTCAGTCAGTCGGTAACGCAAGAGTTAATATAAGTACTAGCTTTCCGCCCGCGGCTTCGCCCGCGTGGACTACACGACGTTATCCCGCGGGAATGTGATTTTTTTCGGGATAAAAAGTAGCCTAATGTTACTCTCCAGGCTACAGAGTATCTGTGTCCCAAATTCTTTGACCATTAGAAAGCTACATTCTTCCCGAGTGACATCTAGGCAATATTTTATCCCGATATTACCACAGGAACGGGAACCACGCGAGTAAAACCGCGAGGATCCGCTAGTATATTATAATCATTTATTTGTTGCTGTAATCTTGTAATTTTCTAAGAATGCCACAGCTGAAGAAATCACCCACTACCTACATTGCTTTGCCAAAGACTGACAGAAGTATAATCCCATTATGAATGGTGTGATTTACAGTGGGTGGCCAAATTATTAGGGACAGTGCTCATATTTATGTAATTTATAGTTTGTAATATTAGTTTCTGTAAATTATGTTGTTTTTAAAGTTTATTTTGTTTGATATTGCTACTGGTATCTTTATTATTGTTTTTGGCAAGTGGCTACACAGGATATGCGATTCATCTGTCGATAATGTGACATTTCTCCCCATATAGATATTTTTTCAAAAAAGCGCGGTTTTGTAGTGTTTTTGTTTGTTATATTTTTTATTAGTTTTAACCGACTTTCTTGTCCTAAATAACCATATACGGTAACTAATTGTTCATAAAACAACATTCTTGCTGTTTTGTCTATGAATTTACATTGTATTAATGTCTACTCGACGCGATAACTTTAATTTTCTAGTTTTTTTGAAAAGTTAAGGCTGGATTGTCTCCAAGAAAATGTAGAGAGATACAAACGTTGTCACAGCATTCTACACATTCCCAAAGAGACATAGCATTTATTGCTGGGGTTTCAAAGTCTGCCGTTAATATAATAAAAACTAAAATTTACAACAGAAAACCTCTAGAAGCAAATCGCGATGGCAAATTTGTCAGGAAAAGGATCACCACTCTTCATACTGATAGAAAAATCAGAGACATCTGCCTCAAAAATTATAAAAAGAGCTTTGTTCGATTGACCATGATGATGAACGACGATGGTGTAAATATTTCGGAAAGGACAATACGGAGGCGGTTGGTCGAACAGAATCTGATGGGTCGGGGCGACCTACCAAAAATCCACGCCTAAGACCTAACCCATCCTATGAAAAAGAAAATACTGCACTGGGCTAGACAACATCAAAATATAACTGTTGCAGGTTGGAGTCGAATAATTAAAACTTTTTTGAGTAGTTTAATAGGTCTTTAACGATTTTCTTCTATAAATTCTGTAATTTTACAGGTGTGTTTTTCCGACGAGTCAACATTTCAGGTTTTGGTTGACGAAAGTTCTTTTGTGAGACGACGACGCCCTGGGAAAAAAATCCACGCAGATTGCCTAGTGGAGAGTGGAGAGGGTTAAACACTCCGTTAGTGTCATGGTGTAGTCTGGCATCTCAGCCTAAGGCATGGGGCGCCTATACATTGTTAAAAGGACCATGAAAGGACAATGAGTTGCTTGTACTTACTGGTCTTGGACCAGTACAAGCAACTCATAGAAACTCACCTACTTCCGTAGGTTTTTTAATGGTTACCTGATAACTACTACATCTTTATGCATGACTCTTCTTCTTGCCATAAAGCCAGAAGTGTGACTGCATTCTTGGATAATAGAAATTTCTCTGTTTTGCCACGGTCTGGGAAATCGCCAGAAATAAACCCCATAGTTCTCTATGTGGGAACTCACCAGACTGGTGATGGCGAAAGAACTAATTTACACCAAGCGGCAGTTGATAGAAACTATCATCCGAGAATGAAAAAACAACCCCACACTACAGGAAAATGCAAAAGCGTGCATTAAGAGCATTGCAGCAAAAGGCGGCATTACAAAATACATATTAAAACTTACTTTAGTTACGTCTATCAGTATAATATATACTTATACAAAGAAACTATAACAGTTTTGTATATTTATTATTAGTTTTTATGATCTCAATAGAATACAAAATCATTTAAAAAATACATAAGAGACCTACAACCAATCATTTGTTACAGAAATTCAACTGAACTGTAAAAATAAAAAATCTCAGTACTGTCCCTAATAATTTGGCCACCTATGGTAAGTACCATAAAACATTATTCCCTGCAACGATACATACTTAATACCACCAGTCAGCTCTGCTCTGTCTATCAGAACTATTTTCTGAGGCAGGTTTGATTTATGAGAAAAAGCGCAACCGACTTGATCCCAATCCTGTTGGATTTAAAATATTAATTACTAGCGGATCCCCGCGGTTTTCCCCGCGTTGTACCCGTTCCCGTGGTTCTAATTATTCGAACTAGGCTTCGCACGGGTGCTATGTATTAGATGTATTAATGATATAAAGTTCCTCCTTCAATCACACAGTCTATTGATGAAAACAGCATTGAAATCTGTTGCGTAGTTTGACTAAAGGGGCCCACAGACTATAAGTCCGCCGCCGACAGGCCGCCCGAGATTCGGTTTTTGCATGTAAAACTGTGAGCGTGTTGCCGATTTCAGCCCACTAACTGGCCGTTATCTGCAGGCATCACTGAGTCACTGACTGATGATAGTCTTTGGGGCCCTTAATCGTAGAGCGGAATGCGGCGGGAAGCGACTATGTTTCATGAGATAAAATGTTTTGGTAGACAAACGGACGGTTACTGTATTCATTTATTAGTAAGTATTAGTAGTGTAAGTTATTTTTTTTTTTTTTTTTATATTAAAAAGGGGCAAACGAGCAGACGAGCCACGTGATGGGAAGTAGTCATCGTCGCCCATGGACATCTACAACACCAGAAGGGTTGCATATGCGTTGCCAGCCTTTGTGTTTAAGGGTCCTATTTACACGCTTTTTGAAGAACTCCATGTCATAGCACAAAGGGAACACCTCTGGAGGAAGCTCATTCCACATCTTACAAGTTCGAGGTAGGAACGAACGTGATGCCCGAACAGTTGTTGATTTCCAGGTGTCAAGAATGTGGGGGTGTTTAGGATGAGTTCTACTCACTTGGCGTGCGGTGCGGTGGCGGAAGTGTGACGGTGGCACCAGTTCAAAAAGCTCCTCAGAGCATTCCCCATTGTATAGACGGTAGAACACACACAGAGAGCTTATATCTCTGCGGTGACTTAGTGGTTCTAAACCGTCCGTGAGTCTCGGATCGTCGACAATACGAACCGCACGGCGATGAATGGAGTCAAGTGGAAGGAGCTGGTATTCAGGAGCTCCCGCCCATAAGTGCGAGCAGTACTCAAGGTGGGGTCGAACCTGAGCTTTATATAATAAAAGCAGGTGACGTGGAGTAAAGAATTTCTTCGCCCTATTGAGCACTCCTAGCTTTTTCGAAGCCAACTTTGCTTTGTTTTCCAAATGACCCCGAAATTGGACTTCACTCGTGATGTCAACGCCAAGTATTCCGATACTTTTAGAGGTGGTAAGGGGAATGTCCTGGAATGTAGGCGCTAAGACGAATGGAGTTTTCTTTGCGGAGAAAGCGCATACTTGCGTCTTTGTGGGGTTAAAGTGGACAAGATTTTGTCTACCCCACTCCGAGACTCGCTCCAAGGAAGCCTCTATTTCCGACACTATTTGTTCCCTGCACAGTTTAACCTGTTCGGAAGTTTTCAGCATTGTTGCTGTTGCGAACTTATATTAGTTTTACGTTGGCCAAAAATAAATGTGGCAGCACTAATAAAACTGTTTTAGTAGTACTCTACTCTCTTTTTTTCTGTTCTGTGACTCTACTATTGAATAAAGTAGGTATCAATCAAGCTACATATAACAACAAACATGTAAGTACAACTTTCGTAGTTGGTCATTGATAACGTAACAACTAAGTACGACCACGAAGTCGTTTTTACTTTAATGAAAAGGCCGTTGAATCGTACAGCGTAATTGGACAAACAAGTTGTAGGTAACAATGGCTACATGAATGAATATACAATGTTACATACAACTGCGTTTCAAAATAAAAAGTATTGTTAGGTACACTCGACAGCACATCGGGTTAAACAGTTGAACTGCGATAACAGCTTTTGTTACGTAGGGCATAAAGGCGGTCTCAAGGTCAACATGTATAGTCTGATGTGCCGCCGTGTGTACTTTGGTAACTACATACAAACACAGTATAATAAAACTACTGTACTGTAGGTATTACCTAACCTTGATTGCGGTATTAAAATAATTTGAATTTAATAGCAATCAAAGTGGTATCAGACTCGGGCGACAGGTAGATACCTACACCTACCTACTTTTTTTTATGTCATTTAACCGGCTCTGGCTACTTAGGCCTTCAGCCGTAGGTACCATCCAATAAAATAGAGAAATATTAAAAATAGTTTTCTATCTAACTTATTTAGTCATTTATTTACTATGAAAGCTTTGATGATTGATTAAAATTAAATAATTAAATGGTATATCATTACATTTTATACCTGTTACTTAAAGAAAGTTAATTACAAGCTCTCACAAATAGGACATGTCTCCATATCAAAATACTAGCCTTCCGCCCGCGACTTCCCCGCTCGGACTAAACGACGACGTTATCCCGCGGGAATGTGATATTTTTCAGGGATAAAAAGTAGCCTAAGGTAGCCATTACACAGTCCATCCAGATCGCGATCACTGATCGTGATCTTGATCGCGATCGAGATTTACTATGTAGATATTTTGCGATCAAGATCGCGAGCCGTCAATCACCTTCGTACACAGTCAATCTGGATCGCGATCATTGATTTTGATCGCGGATCGCGATCCAGATTGGCTGTCTAATGGCTGCCTAAGTATGTCACTTTTCAGCTGCCAAACTATTCCCATTCCAAAAGTCACGTCGATCCGTTGCATCAATTTTGTCGTGAAAGACGGACAAACAAACAAACCTACTTTCACATTAATAATATTGGTATGGATACACACAATCTCTATTTCATTTTATAGTAAAAATATGATTGGCCTGATATTATGCATTACTAAGTAAGAACTTCTGTTTGAATCGTGAAAGCGCACATATGCGCAAAACGATAATACGCGCTCTAATCGCGCGCGGCAAGAGTGCGCTCCACTGGAGCTCCATAGTAGTGGTCGGAGTGGACGTGCCTCGTGCGATCCAAGAGCACCAAGAGAACAAATTAGATTCACGATCCATGATCCCCAATCTTAGATCGTGGTTGGCCAATCCAAGATGAATCGTTTGATGTGGTTCAGACTTAAGAACCTCGCGTAGAATAGATCTATTGCCCACTAGCAAGCAACGAGATAAGTTATCACAACTTACTGTAAATCGAGATTTGACAGCCTAAACCGACCTAGATAGCGTTTTAAATTTAAATCGAGATCGGTAACAACAAGAAGCTAAATGGGATTTAAAATAAAATCGAGATCCAAGTGGCCCTTTTGAGTTATCAAGAAGAGAAGAGAAGTTTGTTTTTTTTCTCGCCTCTAAGGGATTGCAGACTTCAGTATTTGATTTGACATAAATTTTAGCTTGATACCTCCCACCATGAAGCTCGACTTAATACTGAGGTAACTGGAGTTCTCACCCTGAATAAAAAAGTGTACCCAGCAAATTTGACATTTATGTATGTAGTGGCTGTCAGTTGTCTCATATGACCATACGTATTTTTTTAAAGTGTAGGTGAGACGGAAGACAGCCACTGTGTAATTTTTGGCCACAAAAAAGTGTTAGTACTGCACTCTCCAGTTACCTCAGTATTAAGTCGAGCTTCATGCCTCCCACGCATACTTGAGAAAAAGTTTCTTGACAGACGGACAGATGAATGAGGGCTCAACTATGTTCATGCAGCATGATAACAACATACCATGTTTATATCCTAGCCTGCGTATTCGATATTCTTTAGACCCTTTTAGTAGAGAATAGGACTTCAAGAAGAGCGTTATGAAATTTAAGCAACAAACACACATAAACAAACTAACACAAAAGACACTACACCGCGCGTACGAAGTCGCGGGCAACAGCTAGTTGTATATAAAACTGTGAGTGAGTGAGTGGCCGATTGCAGCCAACTGACAGGCCGTTGCCTGCGCGTTTGGAGTCTGCGGGGCCCTTAAAACGACGATGTTTTATTCGATCTTTGGCTTCCGAAAGTATATTACATAGATTAATGAAATAATGCTACAACAGCGAAAGTAACTACTTATAGCAAAATGTTTCTGTAGCTCAATAGAAGAGCATTGGCTTACTTCACTCAGACAGATGGCTAATCGTGGCTGGTGCGCCTCTCGTCTCGTCGTAATTATCTTCAAGAAAATACATTAAAAATATATCATTTCAATCACTATTAATTAAATTCTATAACATTAAAAATAATAATAATTGTAGAAGGGTCAAATGGGTCCGAGATCGTAGAAAGCTGTTAAACAAACTAGTGTAGGCAATGAACAGATTCTTTGTATGGAGTCCCATACACTAATTCCTCAGTCGATGAAACTTTGCTGGGTTATAAAATAGCATGAGCCATAAACTTTTAAATAATTATCCAAAAAAAAACTCATACGGTAGTTAGGTATTTATACCTAAATAAACAAATCTGTTTAGATATTGAACCGAGTAATTTCTCAGTCCAAATTTATTTTACCAAATGAGTTATTTATACTAGTATGTGATACTTGATAAAAATCCAAAACCTTTTTTCAAGCATGAGTATGCTTGGCAAAATGGTACAATTCCGTTAAAAAGTTCGACAGAGACATTTTTCAGTTCAAGTCACCCCAATTGTTTTATTAAAATTTGGTGTTTCTGCTGGGATATTTTTTTGGATATTTCATATTATTGTTTTTATACGTTACATGAATATGTCCGGTTAAGAAAGTTTAGACGGAGCATTTTTCCTAAAAAAGATATAAATGAAATAAGACTTTCATTAAAAAATACCTAACCTTCTATTATTATTATTTTTTGGAAATTTATACCATACCTTTTATTTATATACTTTATCATGCTGTAAAGTTTTCTGTGACTGAGGAATTACTGTGGGGGTCAACTAGCTTCATTGACTACACTAAACCACGTAATGTGATAAACAAAAAGGATAATGTCAAGGAGACCCTTTACACGCCACTTTCCGGGATATTAAACGAGTTTAATTAAGCGGAGCACATTGGGGATTCCCTTTTTAACGAAAAAATCACTTATCTCGAAGAGGAAGGCGGATAAAAAAAATATTTAAATTAATGCATTTTTAGTCAGTGTTGCGGTTGAACGGGTTTAAATAGGGATTGGTTTAACATTTAAAATACATTTAATAAATAACCAAAATCCAAATAAATTACCATATTTTTATCCCGCAAT
The DNA here is from genome assembly GCA_949710035.1 of Crambus lathoniellus. NCBI lineage: Eukaryota > Metazoa > Arthropoda > Insecta > Lepidoptera > Crambidae > Crambus > Crambus lathoniellus. The sequence continues at coordinate 27,747,864 of OX453296.1, read as the reverse complement.
GAGAAAGGGGATGAGTGGTGCTACATTAGATTATATTTATATGGCACCATAAGACATCAATAGAGGATTATGCTGCACAAAAAAAAAGGTTTCTAACTAACTCAGCATCTATCACGAACCATCACCTGTTATTGAAGGCAGTTGAAAAAAAATATTGTTTATTACTGCAGAAATGGTAGGACAACATCTTTTAAGGCGATGATTCCCGACCGAAATAGGCACGCTAATAGTCCATGAGCCAGCAACAGATTTTACTGACCAATTTCCTCTCGACCGAAAACTCGTGAAATGCCTGAGAGAGTTATATTATGAAGCATGGTGAACGTCAGCTGCCGCTCCGTGAATGGGTGGTGCAGCGGCAGCCCCTCAATCACGTATTTTTATTTTTATTTTTAGTCATTTCCTCCCGACTGGAAATTTGTTAAATGATAGTTAACGCAATTATTAGGAGATAAAAAAAAGTCAGCTGGCCGTACCGTGGTGGATTATACGTCAGCTGGCCATACGAAGATGCAAAAAAATTACTAAATTACTTAAAATAAAAAAATATTTACGTGATTGAGGGGCTTCCGCTGCAGCACTTGTTTATTACTGCAGAAATGGTAGGACAACATCTTTTAAGGCGATGATTCCCGACCGAAATAGGCACGCTAATAGTCCATGAGCCAGCAACAGATTTTACTGACCAATTTCCTCTCGACCGAAAACTCGTGAAATGCCTGAGAGAGTTATATTATGAAGCATGGTGAACGTCAGCTGCCGCTCCGTGAATGGGTGGTGCAGCGGCAGCCCCTCAATCACGTATTTTATTTTTTATTTTTAGTCATTTCCTCCCGACTGGAAATTTGTTAAATGATAGTTAACGCAATTATTAGGAGATAAAAAAAAGTCAGCTGGCCGTACCGTGGTGGATTATACGTCAGCTGGCCATACGAAGATGCAAAAAAATTACTAAATTACTTAAAATAAAAAAAATATTTACGTGATTGAGGGGCTGCCGCTGCAGCACCCACCCACGGAGCGGCAGCTGACGTTCACCATGCTTCATAATACAACTCTCTCAAGCATTTCACGAGTTTTCGCTTGAGAGGAAATGACTGACAAAATATACTACCTATCTGGCTCACGGTCTATAACGCTTGCTCGGCCGCGCGCGATACACTTCACGTGGACGCAGCGGCAGCCGGCGGCAGTGAATTGTTAACTCGCGAGCGCCCCGCGAATCGAAAATCACTTAAAATTCAAATGATTAAAATTTTTAACTTATGACGGCCGGAATCCCTCGGCTAATCAGAGACAATTATTTTTGTATATTTTTCATTAGCTAAAACCAAGTATACTGCAAGTAATACGATATTTAGATTACGATTAGACGGATGCTTGGGATTTTATTAGACACAGTAAAATATCACCAATCGAAAAACAACGGCCGGAAGCACTAGATAAATAACTTCAAAATAACATATATTTTTTCCAAGTTTTAAGTACTTGTGATTTGCGAGTAATCCATAAATTTAAAATACCTTATTTTGGGGAATCAATCGCAATAGATATTCTAGTTCGACAATCAAGAGGCTGTTCCAAGATTATGTAATATCAAAAGAAACACGTTGTATGCATGCCATTTAACCATCAATCTCAAGAGAGGACCAAACGTCATTAATAATAATAATTATCATGCAATGAAAAAACCCTCAAAATGTTACGTTCATTCAGAATATTCGGGTGCGGTATATGAGCATGACTCCGAGGATCGCGGGTCTCGTGGACAAAAAATAGTTTACGACATTTATATTGCTTAATTTAATTTAAAGTTGCTACTTTTAGCACAATTAACTGCTCTAATTAGCACCTCCTATTACTTTAATTGAGCTATGAATGTTATATGTTTATCCTTTTGGTATAGGCAGGATGTATTTCAACTATTATCTTTATAATATTGTAAATGCGAAAGTTTTAATGTTTGTTACTGGTGGATTGCAAGTAAATAAAGAAATAATATAAAGATATTATAATAAATAAAGATAAACTTATCTTTCCTAAGTTAAGGCTAGAAAAAACGAGAGCCTTATTTCTGGGGAAAAGCATAGCCTTTTTTAAATAAAGTTCCACAGCATATAATTGAACTCTACCTTTCCATAAATTTAAAGAGTTGCTGATGAGAGTGATGAGCAAAGGATACTTACTATAAAGTAGACGATTACTTGAATGACCGCAATGCATGACATAATCACTTGAATTGAAAATGTTTAATACTTATGTTGTTTTTAGACTTACTTACTATATGCAATAGTTGTATTAGTAACGATGGATATTTTTTTTGTATTGTCAAGATCGACTGAACGGGTCTGGATAAAATTTGGCAAAGACAGATTATAGGCTGGAATAGCAACATAGCATATGCTACTCTTAAGGGTACGTTATACATACGTTTCCACGGAAGCGTAGCTGAGCTGTGTTTCCATACATTTGACGTCACAAGCGGTGTCAGCTCAACTGTCAAATGTATGGAAACACAGCTCACCTTCGCCATACTTTTACTAGGTATGCCTTCGCGCAGCTCCGCTTCTGTGGGAACGCACCCTTATCCCAATATTTCCAAAATGCGAGGGTTTCACGAAAACAACGCTGGCCTACAGCGTTAAAAAGTGATGGCAAAATTCGAGTAGGGGTAGGTACTACGCGGAGCACCTAGTATTTTGAAAATTCATCAAGAATTCAGTAAAATGCACCGGAAATACTCGCCTCTTGTCGAGTTGTCGCTCCCAGCAACCGGAAAATATGAGATTTATTGGGAATTTCTTCAATGATTTTTTTTTGATAAGAGAACACACTAATTTGTATTGATTTTTACCTATATAATAACTTTTTTTACAAGCTTTTATTTAACTTGCAGTGTATGTATGTATGTATGTATGCATGTATGTCCGTTGGGGTCAAATCTTGCAAGCTTAATTTGACCCACTTCCCATAGTCCGATTGAGCTGAAATTTTGTAAGCATTTTTGGTTAAGATGACAATACAATTTTAAAGTCAGCAAAAAAGCTTGTCATAAAAATGAAATTTTTACTAAAAACTTATTTTACATAATATATTTTACATAATATTAAGTGGTAAAGCTATCTGGATACGCGGCAGCGTATCAGCCAAGTTCAAAAGCAAACAGAACTGGCGAGCAGCACCGTGTGTATCTTAACACGAACCATTTGGAGCCACTTTTGACCCCCTCATAACTCAAAAACTATTACACAGAAACATGTCAAATTTGGCTTATGTATTGAGACTAGCGAGATAAATACGTGCTCCAAATTTTTTTATACACACCTCAAACGGTAATTTAGATATTTACGTCCAAAAATCGTTATTTTTATCACTGACTCACCTATAATCAAAACTCTAACCCACTTCCAGATGACCTAGAAAGCTGAAATTTGGCATGTAGACAGGTAATCTGGTGAATACAAAGGAAAAAATCCGAAACTAGTATTTTTTTAAATAAAACGTTGACAAACTTATGTTTGCGTTCCCTATGCACTTATCCTGTATAAGATCTTGTATAAGATGAAGTACAAAATTTGTATTGTACTTGTTGTGTACTATTACAAACTTATATTTAATATAAGTTTGTAATAGTTTTTATTCTGTTATATACCAATATTTCGTCATTCTTCTTGAAGTTCAGCTAGCGCCGACGGCGTAGTGGCCATTCAATATTGAGGACTCGAGAGAACCAAGTTCGAACCCCAGATTACTCTAAATTCTTTTTTGTCCTCGCGTTAAATAAATTACAAGCTTGCGCCATCTAGCACGATATCCATATTATTATTTATTAATTATTAATATTAATATAAATTATAAAGTTATTAAAATTTTTACTTTTTTGCATTCACAGTCCAATTTTTATTATTGAAAAATGGAAAATGAAGTATTTAGAAAAAACCGACCTTCATCTCACAACCATCTCCGATGGGACTCGAACCCACGACCTTTCGCTTTCCGGGCGACTGCTCTAACCACTGAGCTACGGAGTCGTAATGATAAATGTGAATATGTGTTTGTTTGTTTGTTTGTCCTTCTTTCATGTCAAAACGGAGCATAGTACTTATATCCCGACCACCAGGGGGCGCAATCTTCATACATTCAAATGGGAACTAACGAGAAGCCAAAAAATGCGAAAGTTGCTATGTTCTCCCTGTAGGTGCACACTTTGCACATAAATAGTTCACTAAAGTCAACGATAGATGACTCCATATACACCCACCCACAGTATAGAAAACAAGAGAAAAGTCCTTTTTTTCTATACTATATTGTTGAAAGTTGATGGAAGAGTATAAACTTTATAGAGAGTAAAGTGTACTTATGGAAAATAATGTCAAATAATCTAAATTATACTTTTGTTTGTTAAATTTGTTATTTGCTATGTTCTGTTTCGTAAAGATCCGTAATTCCGTTAGCAATTACATAGTTTCGTAGTTTGTCCGGAAAGCTTTATCGCTTAATGAAACCAGAATCAAAACGCAAATGGAAATGCAATATCTGCTCAGGAACATTAAATACCTACTGCAACTTCGTCGAGCAAAACACCATAAACTATTACGACTAGGAAAAAGAAACTGTTGGAAACAGGAAAATCTGTTAAAAATGATATTTCTACGTCCACACCAAACACGAGCATAAAATTAGTTTCATTGTCAGTAGCTGATACACAAGGGCAAAGTAATATAACTGACCAAATAAAATATACTGAAACATTTGGTATTAATTTTATTATGAATAAGTACCTACTAATAATTTCTCTACAAAAAGTAATTATATCTCATCAAAAACATAAAATATGTGAAGTGAGAGCCAACTTCAATATTAGGAAATATGCCTTGGTTGTTGACTTCAACGACAAAAGATGTGAGATCTAAATGGGTGCCAAGTTTAACGGTCAGTCCTGATAATTTAGTACTTACATAAAATGTTTTATAACAACTTAAAATATAATTTCTTCTTATAACTTAGGATAATATATTGAAGCCTAAGGTCTGACTTGGCTAGTTTTCATATACGAATTATATATATATTATAGCCTTCGCAAGCTCTAAAGCCGAAGTTCTTATTGTATTCTTCCGAAAATTTGGCTTGCTGGTAGACTAGAAACTAGAGATGAACATAGGGCTCTTCCATGACTGTTTCAGTAAGTACCTAATAATAATTCGTATACAAGAACTAGATATAACGGTTGATTAGATTTATAGCCAACTGTTTGAACCAGCCTGTTTGATCGAATTACTTGAACGTCTATGGCAGCCATTATATGAAATTTTGCACACAGTTAAACCATGAACCGGAATAACAAACAGGATACATTTTATCACGCTATTGCTTCCTACGGGAATGGGAAATACGCGCGTGAAACCGCGGGCAGTAATAATTAAGGTCGCCACTACTGACTGGGGCACTGACCTGCCATATGGATGGATAATGAGAATGGGCCATAGACCCGCCACGCGGGCCCAATGGTGGCGACTGCAAATGCAGCCTGGACCAACTGCCGTAACGTAACCGACCATTGCGAAAGTTGCTTAACACCAACGATGGCAGGCCGAGCGCGCTAACCACAGCGGCACGGTCTCCTCCCGCCAGGGGCTCCTCAAAGTTATTATTTAATTGATGACTTGACAAATAGCTTCACTAATTTGAAGGAATAATATTACCTACTGTGTTATTTTGGTTTTTATCCGACTACGGCAAAGCAAAAAGGAGGGTTATGATTTTAACCAGTATGTATGTATGTTTGTATGTATGTGGGTATGTATGTTCATCTGTTCCCGCATAACTTCTAAACTGCTGATCATATATTCACAATTGAGGTATCGTTGCTTGGAAGCGTCTTGAACGTCTACTGGTTATTGGCTATGTCACGTGAGTCATGTCACATGGACCTCTAGATATAGAATACAATTTCGAGTATGTCATGTTTTTCAATCCCGGGATTTCGGGATTTAGGTTGCGAAAACCCAGGATCCCGGGGCTATCCCGGGAGTAGAATATGTGATTTCTAATTGAGTCCAAATAAAAAAAACTTGAGTAATTTCTTAAAAAATGATTTTAATAAAAATCGTTGCACAACACAAATCACAATAAAGTAAGCAAAGAAAAAGACAAAAGTAAATATACTGTACCTTAGAAAGAAATCAAGAAGACAACACAAAAAAAATACTAAGAATTCGGATTGATACAATCGCAAAAGTATGAAAGCAAAAATAAATCAACTTCCAAGCCTGCTTCGTAGTTTAATATAGTATATACAGGGCGTCCCAAAATTAACTCACATGGAGGGAAAGTACCTTAAATACTGAAGATATAAAATTTTACTGAAAGGAGACTTCATTTTTATTTTAAAAAGAAAACGAACTGCAGTCACCGAATTTTGAATAATCACTTGTCTGAACTGGGAATCGAACCCGCTGAATGTAAAAAAATATTTCTCTAATTTAATTGTACCGATCGAAAGACTCGATTATACCTAAGCATTTCTTCTAAATAACATAGCATCTTAATGGAAGTCCTACCACCAACCAAACCGAATACAATATGTACCCCCACTGGGAATCGAACCCGGGACCTCTGGGTCTGAAATCGGTGGTGTGAACCACTAGACCACAGAGGCACTATGAAAAACAAAGTTATTTTTTTCTGTTAAAAAATGACAGTGGTATTTTTGCTAGGTGTACGTAATCGTTACGTTAAGTGGGTATGGAACCCTTCATGAGGAAGTCCGACTCGCACTTGGCCGATTTTTATAAATGTCTCATAAATCACTATTAAGGGCATTCCGGCGATCAAACTCAAAATTTTCAATGTTTTTAAATTAAATTTCCTGACAAAGTATCATTCTTCTTCCAAAATATTATATGTGATAGATCTTTTCTTTATGAAGGGAAGTTACTAAATTTTATTTAACCCTTTACTGCATGAGAAGCCATAAATGGCGTACGAATTTAAATATTTTATTTCTTCCTTCCAATAATTCATACAAACTAAATCTTACGTTTATTTACATCGTTTAATTGTCGGTGAATTGGTAAAATTTTTTAGTTGTCGATTAGACGTTATCTGTGATTATAGTATTATTTTAATAGAAGCGTGCACCGAAAATTATTGAGATAGAAGAAATTGAGGTTTCAACAGGCTATTAAAGGTGAAAATAGGTGAGAAAATACAGCATAAAAATATTTTTTGTTTTATTCAAAGCCCACTCTTTGCCTACTAAATTTTGTTTTTCCTAACTTTAGTGGTTTTCTTTACTTTTGATACCGTTTTCTGAGGAAGCCACAAATGGCTTCGTATGCATTCACAAATACTTATTTTTACTTTATTATATTTTCAAAGATGGATCCTTGCTATATCTTATTAAGATCTCTTCAATGGTTTTTTTTACATGATTGACATGTCTGTAGTTAATGCTTGGTTGATAAGGTGATGTAACAATGACGATTACATGCCATTGTAAGATTTCAAGCTTGCTGTGTCAGAACACTAACTAAAGTCTAGAAAAAATGTATCCAGCTGGCACACCAATCAAGGGACACCTACGTCGAGCCGTGTAGGTACGCCAACAAGTCTAATAGCTTCTCCAGGTCCACTTTCTCAAAAACCAGAAAACGACCAGCAAGGATTCTACAACTTCCTTTGAACTCCGTGCGTTCTGACCAAATTGACCACTTCCCGATTCACAAAAAACAGTGACTAAGATGTCAAAATAACAGCATTTATCGTTCGTACATCAAATGTGAAAAGTGCAACGTTTATTTATGTCTTAATGAGAAAAGAAACTGTTTCACAGGACTTCACACGTAGCGACCGCTGTGCATGGGAAACCATAAATGACACTGGCATGTAACGCCCATTGCATATAAAGCCATTTATGGCTACTATTCATATTTTCAAAATTACCTGTTAATTTTTTGTGTGTTCAAATACATAATATTTTTGATGGTCAATATTTTTATTTCCATCCTTTTCATTATTCATGCAGTAGAAGGGTTAAATCAAATAAATACAATGTACTAAAAAAAATGATTTTCAAGACCCTTTTTTTCCGTCTTAAACTCAATTATCTCAATAACTATTTGAGTAATCAAGCAAATTTTTTTTTGTGTAAGTAGTTCTTAGTCATATCTAGGGAAGTTACTAAACATTTTTTTTGTAATATTTAAAGTCAATAACTAGTATCCCAAAATGCATCGTGCACCGTTTCGCAGCATAATTCTTCAGTCTCCGCCTGGCATTGGCGGCGTTTGGACGTGGTGACTGTATCGCTCCGATTGCGCCAAAATTGAAAAAAAAAACTCACACTAGGATCCTAATTTTTTTCAATGATGCTTATTTTGCTAGGAAATATTGAACGAGCGCTTCAGGATTGGGTATAGATGAGTGCTTTGCCATTTATTGCATAACCATAGACCTATGTAACCTAGCACAAGTACTGTGCGATTAATATAAGAATAGGATAGGGACACCGCCATGTTGTGACGTCAAGCTGTCAAAGTGCTGTCAAACTAACTTCACTTCACTTCAGTATGGTGTGCAAAAAAGAAATTTATCGTGAATCAGGGGGCTGATCATGTCGTAGCTTACCTACGATAAATAATGATGTTCGTGCAAACTAAAACATATGAATAATTTGCAGATAAATACAAATCATTAACTTGATTCTTTCGGAAAGTATAGGACTCATGAAAGTATGCTTTTACGAGAATGATAATAAATCAAATTAAAATTTTGTCATATCTACCTAAAACCATTTTTTCATACATTGTTCTGCGGGGTACTTTAATACTATGCTTCAATAACACAGAATAAATTGAATTTTAAATAAATAAAATAAATAACTTCTTACATTCACACCAATTATCTAAGCCCATTTTAATTTCTTTACGAAACTGTATCATGGAAAACTTGATAACGGATAAATATATACTTAAATACTTTTTGTTTGTAAATACATACTTAATATACATAGAAAACACCCAGACCAAGACAAATAGACATGTTCATGCACACAAATATTTGTCTTGTTCGGGAATCGAACCTGAGACCACTGGCGCAGAAGGTGGGTAGCCTACCCCTGCGCCAAATCGGTCGTCAATTTTGATTCTATTTACTGGTTTAAGTATTAAAATAAAACAGGAATTCAAGTTACGAAAATAATTTAATAATCAACTTACAATAAAATTGGTAAATTGTATTGGTCAAATCATGGTAAAAGGATTGGCCAGCTAGATTCTGCATGTTGATTGAAGTTAGATTCGGCACAATCTAGCTGTTCCCAGGGTGCGCCGGGTATTGGTATCACGGGGAACGATTCAATCAAGCCACTCGGGGAGCCGCCTTTCGTGAATCCGCCAATTGTTAATCAAAACACATTATGCTTGCTAATGCTATTCCACCTCTTCTATTCCACTTATTTGAGAATCCTTGTCCCGCTGGTCTGAGCTGCTACTGCTACAAAGACATTGAAGACTTTTCCTTCTGACATTGCAAAGTACTGTAGCAATATGTTCTAGTATTTTATTAAAGCTTTGAACAAATACTCAAATACCCGTGCTACACATGTGTCCAAACATTTGTTCAAATGTTTGTGCTATGTCTGGCGCCGGCATGTGGCATAACGAAGGGCAGGAGCAGTAAAATTGTGTACGAAGAAAAAGGGAAGTAGGTGGATTTAAAAAATAAAATCCCTCGTTTCAAAGTGGCAATACCTAAACCACCTTCTGCCAAAATAAACTAATTGACATTTTGTTTTGCACTTTCTTGCGAACTGTACCTTTTCAGAGTGAAGTTTGTCAACAACCCGTCCTTATCTTATAATAATCGCATAGTAATGATTTTACTCATTACCTAAAGCAAACATCAATAGTTTGAAATAAAAGTGACGGATAATATTGCCTAAGATACTTAAGAGCCCCTAAAAGTTGTACTATTTGAGTACCTATATTTTGTTGTGTTGTAGGTAGGTACATAATTAGTCTAAGTTTCTAACTTCTACTATACTGTATATTAAATTTATGTTCGTTTTAGGTTCCTCACAAAGTTATTGTTGATCATAGACTTGGTGACAATTTTTAAACATATTCATGAAATCAGTTATTTTTATTGAAAAAATCACAAAAGATTTAATTATGCCAACCCTGGTTTGATTGAACTAAATTCTTAAGTTTATATAAACAAACTATAACATAAATATTGTAATTTAAAATTAGAGAATAAAATCTAAAAGTCAATACAAAGTCAATAAAAACATATAAATATAACAATATATTTCAAGATAAAGTAATAAAAAACTATCGAGCTATTGTGTTAAAGCCAACACAAACTGTGATAGATTATGGGGCCCTTGTTTACTTATAATAGGACATTATTGTCAGGTCATTGCCCCACTGCTTACCTTGAACTTTCTGTATGTTTCCACTTCTAGTTTACTTTTGCTTAAGTAGTGCAAATTGTCTATTATATGTATTTCCAATGGTAACTTAGTTTTTAATTATTATTTGGTAGATGATTTTCATATAATAAAAAAAATGTAAATAAAAAACTTCATTCTTGAACTAAAATTATTCTAATTGGAATAATTTTTATTTCATAACTACTATTTACATGTTTTTTGATAGTTTATTATAATAATTCGTGTTTCATAATAACCTATTTACTAGCAAACACACAAATTATTTTAATAAGTACATTTATACATTTAAATAATTTTTGAGTCTTCATTTATGTTCTATTTTTTTTTTGGATTTTTAAGCTTTTATCAATAAAAGTAATTATAACCTTTCAATAGGTACCTCATGGACCCAATCAAAAATGCTAAACATTAAACATTCTCTTCATTACTATGCTAAAAATATTTTAAGCAATTTTGGTTGAACAGATGACTCAACAATTAAATCATTTACTCCTTTCTATTTGCGATTGCAACTGATAACAGTGGTGTTATATTATCTGACTTTTGTAATAAACAACAGTGATACCATAAAGGCCCCACAAATACTCAGAATAGATGATAAGAAAGAACACCTACACACAAACTATTTTGTAGTTGTTGGACATTATTTACAAGTTTTATTGAACCTTTGGCAACTCAACAATACTAATTGAAGTTCACAAGTTGTTTACAAAGTAGGTATAAAACAAAGGGAAATGAAGGTTGTTTCATACAATAACAAATTAGTATGTTGTTTGTTCAATGTAGGTTACCTTACTAACTATTGTGCCACATTACTAGAAGAGTGAATGATAGATAAGTGCAATAAAACTTACGTATAGGGTGTAGAAGTTCATCACTGGCATCATCTGAACGGTGCTGTTTGAGGATGTCAGTGAGCCATGCATGCAGCTCTTGCTCATTCTCAGCGACAACGCAGAACTGTTCTTCTCGGGTGAAGAGTGCTATAACATGCTTTTGCTTCAGGTCCAGTCTCCTGGTGATGTTATAGCAGCTCTTGAGGGGGATCACTCTTCGAGGTGGTGCTCCCGAGCGAAACTTCTTTTCGGATTCGTAGTACTCGAGGCGCGCGGAGCAGTCAGTAGTCTCAGCGCGCAAAACGAAGTACTTCTTCTTCATCTTCCGCAGTTTACGCAGGTGGCCCTGGCGGACCACGGCGCCCGCGCCCCCGCCAGCCGTGTCAGCCGACATGTTAGCGCGCCCGCATCCCACTCCCCGACTAACACTGGCACATGCCAACCGATAACCTTGAAGTTGTTTACTTCGCTGATGAAAGTCACCCGAACTGTCGAACCTACGCTACCACTACTGTCGAAACACGCGACGCAACTAAAAATACGTAGGTACTATCCTTTTCGTATAGTGCGTAAATAGTAGCGCTTACGCTTATGATAAATCGAAGAGCGTAACGAATCCGTCTCGTCCAGCGTAGATCCACTCGCGCCATATGACTTCTATTGGTGGGCGCCACGAATTCGAGACGACGCGGCGACGCGATAACACTCGATGGTTAAATTATTTATCTTTGATAAATAATCATCATAATACGCCAACAACAAACACTATTCAATCCATACTTTGGTACGCTCGCTATTATTACACTCGGTCATTCACAGACACTCAAGTTTAGAAAGAGATAAAATCATTCATAGTAAACGTAATCCGCACCGCACGCCCTTCCGTAGGCACGCAGGGCATGGAAGTCACGCCGTGTTCATGCTTTGCAACATCAAAACATTCAATCTGTCTCGGTATCTCGCACTATTATGAAACATAAACTTTGGTGAAAGAAATCTCAAAACCGAAGTTACATATTTGTTTGTATGTCCGATCACTTGATTTATAAAAACTTATTTGCGCGTCGTTTTTTATTGGTGGTTCTCGCTATTGCGTGTCATTTTTGTACGACGAACGAAATCGCGAAATCGAAACATCGAAACGAAATACTACCTACCTACTAGAGAGGTGGTAAGTTGTGTGTAGATTACATTGTAATTGAAATATTGATTTTAATCGATACTAGGGATACGATTTTTTTTCGATATTTTTGGTATCGAGTACTTTTTATTCGATACCGAGTACTTTTGTACTCGATACTTTTTGTTTTGATACTTTTACTAATGAGTACTTTTTGGCAAGTATCGTATCAAATAATTCATACTTAAATAATCATCAAGGATTTCTTCCACCGATGAAGGCGGGTTCGAGTTCGAGCTTCTGCTCTTTCCCCGGGCTTCATCTCGCGAGGCTACTGCCCCACGGTGTTTGGTGCTACTATGCGCGGCCGTTCTCGGACGTGTGGTGTGCCCCGTCGGATCTTTGCGGCTCTCGGCGCGGTCAGCCAGTCGAGTGAGACCCCATTGGGAGAGGCCCAGCTAGCGCCTGCGAGCGGGCGCGCAAACGGGGGACGGGCTATAATTTTAGGTGGAGGTGTTGGAAGGGATGTGAGGATTGGGTGAGTTGGGTTGGGGAAGTGGCGGCGGCACAATATTGCGGGGTAGTGCCCACATCTTTCTGGCTCTGGTGTAGGTGTTGGTGGTGATGCTGGGGGATGGAGCTGATTCATCGGTTTCTAGCAGGCGCCGGCGGTGGTTGGGCATCAACTTACTTTCAGATTGTGCAAAGTACCTATTTTGGTTGTAATTTTGTCAGTAAAGAAAAAAGTTAATACTTAATTAATGTTGATTTGAATTTGTCAGTTCACTTGTTTGAAGTATTGTAATAGGTTCCTATCATTCTTAATTTGAAGCTAGGCTTCATTATTATACACTTTTGTTTTATTGAACCTTAACCCTTGATTACAGAAAAGTATATACTGGAAATTAGTATGGTATGTTAAAAAGGAAGATATGATGTTCTAATTTTATGTAAGTATAGTTTTTATATAGTTAATTATGGTAATGGTTGCAAAAAGTATTGAAATAATAATAAAGGCTGATTGATTTCTCAATGAACTTGTTTGAATTATTTATTTTTACTATCTATCATTCTCAAATTGAGCCCTTTTTTTGGTCTTTTAAATGAGTACTAAAAAGTATCGATACTTCAAGGTATCGATACTTTTCAATCGATACTTTTACGAGTACGATACTTTTTTTTTCGATACTACTCATGAGTACCGTATCGATACTTTCTATTCGATACCGTGTCCCTACGAGAACGCGTAGCATGACAAACCCGAGAAGAGTTTTGTCTACCTCGAAAGTCTATAATTGACAGCTGAACAATAGGTTTGTCTACGATGAAATGTCATTTTTGACGTTTCGATATAGACAAAACCTTTCTCGAGTTCGTCATGCAACCCGTGCAGCAGTGGGGGGGAGGTTATCTAGCTTCTTATCACGACAAGAGGGCAAAATTGTTATTGGGGGAGGGATATTTTGTGTTGTAGTTTTTATTGTGACATAATGCCACATTAACAACCAATCTGCTGTCAAAATCCTTATTTTGAATCTTAATAGGGATAAATGAAACAATACCATCAAGGTATCGATCCTTTTATTCCATACGGTTTCGTTCGGAAGGTTTCGACACTTTGGATCGAATGTTTTGAATACTCAAAGGTTTCAATGTAACGTAAATCTTTACGTACTTACGATTTCTTACCCGTTTCTTCTTACTTTCCTATTATAGAAATTATTTATTATTTAATTATTTATTATGAATTATTTATTATTTGCCATAAATAGGGTGTAAAACAGAGAAGTTGGTAGTCATAATTTAAGAGCTTATACCTATTTAGCCATTTATAATATCATGCAAATTTTTTTGATTGACTATTTATAAGGATTAAGTACAATTTAAATAATCATTTATACAATAATATTAAGTTTCTAACATATATCAACATCAGTCATCTAATACAGTGTCATAATGGGCGATTTTCTGAAAGCTCAGTCACTAGATGGCGCTGTCCCACCTATGCAGTTAGAAGGAACGGAACGTTATAAATTTTACTTTGACGCGACTTTTTTACGTAAAACGGAACGTCAGACAGATGTTATTTATTTACCTAAATCTTTAAATTTACCTATTTCGTTTCTGTTCCTCACAGTAGTACTTATTTAATATATTATTAGTTTCCTTTGGGTTTTTAAAAAGTAATTAATTTAAATATGTTTCATACCAAAATATACCATAGACATGTACATACTTATTCAACGCCATCTAGTGAAGCAAATGGAAGCTTTTTTTTTTTAAATGGCCTCTCAGAAAATCGCTCATTATGTCTCGGTATATAAAATTAAATGTCATAAACCTAAATTAAATGTAAAAGTAATCTGTGCATAGACAGTCCTCAGAACTATTCCTTAAATTTAAGAAACTCGTCAAAGGAGTAGAAAGTGTATTCCAGCAACCACCTCCGCAATATTGCCCTAAAACGCTTTAAAGGCAGATCCTTAAAGCGACTTGGTATGTTATTAAATATTTGTTGAGACACAGCGTGACAGTTTTTAAGATAGCGTTGGGTTTTTGGTACTGTTTTTAAGACCAGTTTATGAGGATCGCGCCTTGACCTTTGGGTTATAATATCCTGTGCTTTTGTGAATATCCATGTTTTTTTTTACAAAGGTACATACTTCTAAAGTGTACAGGCACGGTAGTGGCAGAATTTGTAATGATTTGAAATAGGGTTTGCAAGATATATCAGGAGCTGCTATGGAATTGCGTAAAGTCAATCGTATTCATTTGACAGTTTATATCGTATCATAATAAATGTCATTCCATACAAATTGCAGCCGATTGAATACGATATGAACTGTCAAATTAATACGATTACCTTACGCAATTGCCCCCCTGAGCTATATTAGAAATAGCTCTTATGCATCGCTTCTGTGCAATAAAAAGCTGTTTGATATCCGTACCATTTCCCCACACTATCAAGCAATACCATAATATAGATTCTATATATGCATAGTGTTTGTAACATAAAGGCCAAGTCTTTGTGTGGTCAATATTTTAATTGGAGTAAAGGTTTTTTATATTTTATATAAGTAACTGGATAATATGTATTGTATAGGTAGCTATAATAACGATGCGTGCGCGTCGGAGGTTGGTAGGCCAGAGAGAGAGTTTCTTTGGTCGGCGTCGCTGCGTCTGCGGCGGCGGCGCGGCGGGAGCGCGGGCGGTAGCACCTCACCTCTCGTCCCTCGCCCCGAGCGGTGGAGCGCCTCGGCGCAAACATAGTCCGGGCCGTTGAAAGCTTTGAAAGCTTTCAACTATCTTCAGAAGGGAGTAAGGGGCAGATCCTGTTGAGCGCCCGTCTGATAGTCCCTTTGGTGGTTCGTACGTCAGCTACACGGGGGACTTCATCGAGTCCCGCGTATAGTTTTATTACACGTCCCGTGAGCCAGTGTAGAGGTTTCAGTCCAACTTCTTTAATAAGTACGAGCTCTCCCAGCTCGAGGTTCTTGCAGCGCTCTCTCCACTTACGACGCTGTTGTAATTCAGATATGTATTCCGTTGCCCATCTAACGTTGCCTTTGTTGCATTTTCCAGAGAATATCCGTCAAAACAAATGTCAATTGATTTATTTTCAAAATTATTAAATATCATAATATTGGTTTTTAATAAATTAATTTGTAAATTATTATTTTGTAGCAATTCCATTATTAATGTCAAAAACATTTTTATGACAGTTTTATGGTGTTCAATTGTCAGATTTTTATTTTTTGTCACTATTACAGATACGTCATTGGCAAATAATATCATATCCCTAGATATATCAAATAAATCATTTATATATAGTACAAATAATAACGGACCTAGCACACTACCTTGTGGAACCCCAAGTTTATTTTCCACTTGTTCTGATGTACATCTAGTTGAGTTATTTAAATTTTTATTTATATTGCATTCACAGTGCAATTTTTATGGTTGAAAAATGGAAAATGAAGTATTTAGAAAAAATCGACCCGTCTCACAACCAGGGGGGCTACCGGCTAAGAAATATGGATATGGGTACGGGCTTCAACTGTCATTTGAATTCATTCTTTTGATAGATTTTTGCTGCTTTGTTCTATTAAACGTTGCTAGCTAGCTATCGTTATACCCAACGTCACAAAAGAAGGAACTGATAATGCCTATATTTTTTATAAAATTGACTTAAAATTCCAAAAAAACGTATGAAGTTTATACCCATAAAGTTACGCGGTAGCCCCCAGCTCCGATGGGACTCGAACCTACGACCTTTCGCTATCCGGGCGACTGCTATAACCACTGAGCTACGGAGTCGTTACGAGAAGCGTCGAATTTATCAAATACTTCTTACACGCTGTATAGCCAGCGTAAATTTCATCAATGTGAAGATATTACTACCCCCACACGCGAAAGAAATATCATTCCAGATATTTGACAATCGCTAAAGAAGAAATTACTATGGCAAGTTATTTAAATTTTTATTTTTTTGCATTCACAGTGCAATTTTTATGGTTGAAAAATGGAAAATGAAGTATTTAGAAAAAATCGACCCGTCTCACAACCAGCTCCGAAGTCCGATGGGACTCGAACCCACGACCTTTCGCTATCCGGGCGACTGCTCTAACCACTGAGCTACGGAGTCGTTACGAGAAGCGACGAATTTATCAAATACTTCTTACACACTGTATAGCCAGCGCTAATTTCATCAATGTGAAGATATTACTACCCCCACGAGACGGGTCGATTTTTTCGAAATACTTCATTTTCCATTTTTCAACCATAAAAATTGCACTGTAAATGCAAAAAAATAAAAATTCAAATAACTTGCCATAGTAATTTCTTCTTTAGCGATTGTCAAATATCTGGAAAGGCATTTCTTTCGCGTGTGGGGGTAGTAATATCTTCACATTGATGAAATTAACGCTGGCTATACAGCGTGTAAGAAGTATTTGATAAATTCGACGCTTCACGTAACGACTCCGTAGCTCAGTGGTTAGAGCAGTCGCCCGGATAGCGAAAGGTCGTGGGTTCGAGTCCCATCGGACTTCGGAGCTGGTTGTGAGACGGGTCGATTTTTTCTAAATACTTCATTTTCCATTTCTTTGTTGAGTTATTTCCACACTTTGTTTTCTGTTCTCTAAGTAAGACTGCAACCAACTTAATGCAGGGCCTCTGATTCCATAGTGATCTAATTTAGATAATAGTAGATCATGATTAACGAAGTCAAAGGCTTTTGACATGTCCAAACGTATCACTGTTGTGTAGTTCTTATTATGAACATTTTGTAATATCTTGTCCGTCAGATCAAATGCAGCATGTGCTGCAGATTTTTTTTTAAATCCATATTGGTTTTTGTTAATAACGTTATATTTATTTAAAAAAACTTGTAAGCTCATCATGCATAACCTTTACAAATATTTTTGAAAATATTGACAAGAACGTTATAGATCGATAATTACTTGTTAAGTTAGTTTTTTGCTCCCTTTTTATGCAGTGGCTTGACAATAGCAATTTTGAGCTTATCTGGAAATGTTCCTGTCTGTAGCGATAAGTTAATTAGATAGGCTAAGACAGGGGCTATCTCCTGTTTACATGCTTTTAAAACTTTAGTGCAAACACAATCATAGCCTTCAGATTGAGTGTTTTTCAATGACATCATAACTTTCATAATATAGTTTGTGTAAATTGATGTTAGAAAAATACTGTTTTGTAAATTTGTCTTTGTCGTCATTGTATAATTTTTTAATTTATTTTTGTCAGTTATAAAGTAATTATTGAATGTAGATGCAATAAGTTTAGGGTCCATGATGTCAATGCCTTTATGATTAATTTTAGTCAAAAAGCCCCTACTGTATGTCCCGCCCGTTTCTTTGGTTTGCAGTTTTTTTAAAATGTTAGTACGTATTATAAGTAACATATTCTAGCGCCGCCAATGAATCTCAACACCGATTGACTATATAAAATTCATTTCAATTGATGTTAAGAAATTGAATGGCAAAAAAACTTTGTAATGGCTCCTCTCTAAACTTCAAGTTGCCATAACATAAAATTATCCATATCTTGTTTGATTTGATTTTAGTTCTTCCCATAGAGTAACTTGTATATATAGGAAAGTTCTTCCAGAGGTGCGTTCTGTGGCTTCGCTCGAGTGCACTCGAGCGCACTCCGGCGCGCGCTCTAGCCGTTCCGTGCGTGGCTTGGTGAAATACTCTGACAGCTGTCAGAGTGCAGTTTCACGTTTCACCCGTTCTATGGCTCAGACAGAGCACAGCCACCTCTATCGTCTTCTACAAGCCATGCGCATAAAGTTGGCAACGTAGTTTTAAAGTGCTTATTACACTTGGCTAAATTCAGCATCTACAGTCGTCACAAATTAAGATGCCCGTTTTGACACATGGTAATGACCCTAGAATGTAACTTGTTACGAAAACCAAAAAATCAAATATATGCTGATTACTTATCAAAGGCGTATGAAAATAATATGTTACATTTTTTAACGCGTCATAAATTAAGGCAAAGTGTATTACGCGTATTATTTTTGCGTTTATTCTAAAGTAAACTCAGATTCGATTAACTACGAAACGTCTCGAAAAACAGTTACGTTCTCAGTCTTTATTTTTTTAAATACTAGTGTTGTAACCGTTGTGTGCAGGATTTCTCCAGCTTCATTCAATTTTATCGAAATAATCGTTATAACCACTTTAATAGATTAATTTGTAAAATTGATCTTTTTTGTGTGAAAACTAGATTGGCGCATTAGTGAAATTATGAATTGGCAACAATGATTTCGATAAAACGGTTTCTAAGCAAACGCACACTTATCCAAGCGAGAACGTTTCGAATGAACCGAATGAAAAAAAAAACTTTAAATACAACCTAGACAACCTTGCACACCCCACCATGTCGAATCGTCACGTTTACCTTTCCAGAGATTTCTTAAAACACGTTTCGTTTGGCTTGTTCGAAGCGTTCGCATCGGACAAGCGTGCGTTCACCATAAGCGGCCTGTACACGTTGGTCCAACCACTGGCCAATACATCGTACATTGACACTTTTGAACGAACAAGACGTTTAAAAAGGTTCTTTCAAAAGTGTTAATATACGACGTATTGGCCAATGGTTGGGCCAACGTGTACAGGCCGCTATAATAAGTAATGTAGCTACTCTATGACCATGTCTATGCTGTGAGCTGTAGTTAAAATACTTGCACTTTTAGAGCCAACACGCACTTGTGATTTTTAGTCGACCGATAGTTTAGTCGGAATCGTAAGACGATCGTGATCAAACTGTCGGCCGATAGTTTGGTTTTGAGAACCTGCGAGCACTTGTGATTTTTAGTCGATAGTTGGTCGATAGTTTAGTTGAATCCGGGCGCGCGCTCACATAGTCCTTCATGCACAGGCCGATAGTTGTATAACTGTAACTATAACTATAGTTGTAGTAACTATTATTGGCCAGTCATTTTCGATAGTCCGATACTGAATGCGCAGTCTACCGATAGTTGTGCGATAGTTTAGTTGAATGCAGTGCGCGCGCTCACATAGTCCTTCATGCACATTACCGCCCGGCTGATAGTTGTGCGATAGTTTGATCGTACAACTATCGGCCATTCATTTTCGATAGTTTGATCGGTCGATAGTTTAAGCGCACTGACGATTGCCACTGCCATATAACTCTATACTGAATTCGAGAACGACCAAACTATCGCCCGATTAAAAATCACAAGTGCGCGTTCGCTCTTATATAAATTATGCAATTTAAGTGGATTCGATTCAAGTTTATGTAACATAAAAGGTCAATTTATACTTTAATAATATGTTTATTAAAAGTATAAGTAAGTACCTATACTTATAGTAAGTTTAACATTTTATAATTATAACTGTAGTCTTAATCCACATAAGTTGCAAACCTACTATAATCGATTAGTTACTCAGAACCTTAATCGATTAATCTCGAGAATCGATCACAGACTCGTATGGTTACATGCCTAATCACGTCATTTTGGCATGTGTCAAAACGGGCATCTTATTTTGTGACGACTGTAATTCAGTATACATTGCTTGTTTTGATTGCATCACTTGCTACAAACGAGCTCAAAGAAAGCAATGTATGCTGAATTAGATGCTGAATTTAGCCAAGGTGTAATAAGCCCTTAAGTGAACCGATTTGACACCGTTTGCACCGTTTGACAGGTAAACAGTGAGTAAACCTCGAGTAGGTACTGAATCCTATGGAGATGGCATATCTTCTATACATCTAAGTATACAAATAAATAAAACTGGAGTGTCTGTTTGTAACATTAAATAACCGCTTTTTACTACGTGCATTATCACTACATAGTATAAAACAAAGTCGCTTTCTCTTTCCCTATGTCCCTTTGTATGCTTAAATCTTTGAAACTACGCAACGGATTTTGATGCGTTTTTTTTTAATAGATAGAGTGATTCAAGAGGAAGGTTTATATGTACTTTTTATCCCGATATTCCCACGGGAACGGGAACCACGCGGGTGAAACCGCGGGCGGCCGCTAGTGATAAAATATACGGTACATATACCAAAATGACATGTTTTACAATTTTTGTCTGTCTGTCTGTTTGTTCCGGCTAATCTCTGAAACGAACGGCTGGACCGATTTTGACGGACCGATTAATACGAAAATTAGAAGTAGTTTAAAATTGAATTCCAAGATTTTCTTACATTGCATTGTGACTTACTTACACTCACGAAAAAGTGAGGTGTACCTAAGTTACACCTCACTTTTTCGTAGGTATGCCATCTCCATAGGATTTAGTACTCAGAGGAGTAAACCGGTTCACAGCAATGTTGCCGTTTGGTATCATAGCATGGCTTGTAGAAGACGATAGAGACGGCAGTGCTCAGAGTGTTTTTCACTCTGACAGCTATTTGACGTTTGAACAATGAAAAGTGTCAAAGTTTGAATGACGTCTCGAATTTTTTTTACTATATCGCCGTAATTACTTCGTCTAGGTACTCCAATTGACGACCTCCGTGGCCGAGTGGTGTACGCACCGGTTTTTTAAGGTGCCGCTAGCTCTAGAGGTCCCGGGTTCGATTCCCGGTCGGGTAAATCTTGAAAACGCACTTTTAAATATTTCGTCGGGTCTGGGGGTGTAAGTTTGTGGTAGGTATATCTCATCTTCCAGGAGGATTAAAGTCAAAATCAAAGAGCATGTAATCACTACGTTTATAGTCCCACACTCCTGTCTGTTCCGGTGACAGCCATGACAGTGGAGCCACTTGCAATACGAAATTAGCTGTCAAAATGGACTGTCGTATGAAAACTGTTTTAGTTCCAAAGATTATCACCGGAACAGAAAAGTTTGTTGCACTATAGTCAAAATGTTGCAGAAATAGCCATAGATGTATTATTCCTGTAGGAATAATACATCTTTGCATTGCATTGCATTATATTTGCATTTGCTAGTTATTCCTTGAAATTAAATCATGTTTTACTAATTTTTGGCTAATCTATATTAATCAGATTAGCTGATGATTTTGAATACTCAAACTCAAAGGCTGATAATAATATAATCAACTTACGTTCAATATGGCAACATAAACACAAAATGTCCGACGTCTCTTTATATACGTCATTCATTCCATTTCATTCATTTCATTCGCTTTGCTAAAAAAGGTAGAAGAAATGTTGGCGAAATAGTGTCGTTAGAATACCTACGTGTTATCTTTTTGTTACAACCTACTTAATTGCAAGAAACTGTTAATTTTGTTAAAAACAAGGTACGGATTGTTCTGTGTTGGGTGTCGAGAGAGTACTTGTTGTTTACATTGTGAAATAGTTATCTCTGTACTCTACCGTGAAATCTATATTGTTGGCGAAAGGAGAGTTTTTTGTTGTATTTTCGGTGGTCGATAAGTGATTTAGTGGTACGTCCATGGCATTGATGGACCGTGTCGGTGTACTGTTATACGCCCCGTACATAACAGATAATAATCACTACGTTTTATCGTACATTTCACTGCTCAAGATAAGTGTTTGGTGCCCTTTCATCCTGCGTAAGAAGTTGCAACAGTGTTCCTACGAGTCTGCGGCTTAGTTTTGCAACAATCATTGGAGCGTAGAAAACGTGTCAAGCTTCCACCTAACATGATAAAGCTAATGGTTCTATTCTAACTAAAGTTTTTATTTGCAGGTGTAACAGATAATTGGACAATGGATTTGAGCTATTAGACTCTGAGGTAATTAACTGGTTAGACAGAACTACAGAAGTGTATGTAAAAATATAAACAAATGAATGCTAAATCCCTACAAAAACAAAAACATGATACTGACCAAAATTTTGAATAAGTAGCTCAGTTGAGTAATATTGGTAGTAAAAGTAGTTTTTTCAATCTAGACTACATAGAAAGTTAGATAAGTACAAAAGATAAGTTTGACTACATAGAAACATAATAGTTTCAGAGATATGGCATCAGGAACTTCATCCCTGGAGAGCAATGGAAGTAATGGTTTGTATATTGGATAATTTAATTACTTCTTGAATTTACATGTAAAAGAAGTCAACTAACAGCATGAAGGAAGTTATAGTTTATGAAGAAACTTGCCATCTTGAAAAATTTATATTTAAAACACTGTTCAGCCTTATCAAGAATTAATACTTATAACATCTTTATGCCTGAGCTTCACCTGCATCTAATGCCATTAATTAGCGCGCTATTTGGTATAATATGCAGGTGTAGCCGGGTCTTATCGCACTAATTTGATACAACTAGTGCGCTAAGACGCGCATGCCGTTATTAACGCCGTTAGGCGCCACGCAGGTGAAGCCCCGGCATAACACTAATGCTAGAAAAGTATTATGCTAATAAAGCGATGTATTTATAAAGTGAATGAGTTTTTTGGATGAGGTACATATCATTCAGAGCCCGTGGTCCTACTGCGTGGTCCTATTAGTAGTACCACGGGCAAATTTTTGTATCCCTAGTTCTATCAGTAGGACTATGGGCACCTAGCATTACCCGTAGTCCTATTAGTAGTACCAGGGGCATTTTTACTTGTACATGGTTCTATCGATAGGACTATGGACAAGTAACAGTGTTCGTAGTTCAACTAGAAGTAGGAGTAGTAAGAACTCCTTTTTTCTGGTCAGAGTTTTTTTTAATCATTGTGTCACGTTGACATTGATTATTTTCCGTGTAATTCTTGATGCTAAATCAAGGGAAAAGGGAAGTCTCGCAATGGATTTTATCAAACGGAAGGGCGGTACTTTGCTGCTATATGGTGGACACCAGTATTATAAGTTGAGGCCTTATAAAAAAGAAGTGGCAGTTTGGAGGTGCCCTTATTATAAAAAAAAGAAAAATGTATGAGTTCAGGCACAATAAAGGTAACTCATGTTCATATTGGCTTCTCTACGGGATTATGCAAACAATGACTTCTGAACTTAAGACCATGACCAGAAAATACTAGACCATGGGCCCTAAAAATTCCCCGTAAAGTTTTATAATAAATATCCTTTTCTATTAGCAACTTATTAAATAAAAACCTCTGAGGGCGCCACTTACGGTCAGGGTACCATCTTAAGTCATAGGACTGAGGTCCACCAATCCATCCTACCAGTAACATTTTATAATATTGACGTTGATTTCATGAGTAGGACTATTGCCCATAAAAAATAAATATGTTTTTATTACAGTCCTACTGATAGAACTACGAACAAAAAAAATTGCCTGTGGTACTACCAGTAGGACCATTGCCCATGCAAAATAATCATGTTTTTGTTATAGTCCTACTGACAGAGGCGGATTAAACGTGGAGAGCGCCCTAGGCAAGCACCTCCTAGGCGCCCCTCTACACATTTTTTTATAAAACAGACAAAAATTCCAAAAACCATAGAAAAAACATATAACTCAAAAACGGCTCGATCGATCTTG
Organism: Crambus lathoniellus; assembly: GCA_949710035.1. Taxonomy (NCBI): domain Eukaryota; kingdom Metazoa; phylum Arthropoda; class Insecta; order Lepidoptera; family Crambidae; genus Crambus; species Crambus lathoniellus. The sequence continues at coordinate 27,723,536 of OX453296.1, read as the reverse complement.
ACGAAAATTGGTGTGTATTACTATAGTAAGAAAATTTAATTGCGCAACTAAAGAAAGAAAGAAACGCCGAGCGAAGCGGGCGGGTGACAGCTCGTAGACCATGTCATGTCATTGAAATAACTCAAAAGACATAGACAAAAGACATATCATATTATTATTATTATTGTTGAAGATATTCATATTTTTTATTTTGTAACCGTTGGTACAGTTTTTTCGATTTATAGCTCTAGTTCAGACTTATCAATGAATAACCGTTGCGCTCTTTATCCACTCATAAAAATTAAAAAGCATGAAAAAATAAATATCAAAATTAGAAAATATAAAATTACCTACATAGGGCACACTGAAAGTTTTGCGCTTCTGGCAGCTCATAAATGTTATATTTTTTTAAACTTAGGAAACTCAATTGTTTTTTTATCACAAGTTGCGAAAAGATTTTAGGGATATGATTTTTATGGCCTTAAAAGTTCACTGTCTCCGCAAGACTGCACTGCTCGTCTTCAAAATGCTTTTGGGAGAGAAGCACCTCATTTGAGTACTGTAAGGCGTTGGTACGAAGAATTTGATCGTGGCTGTATTTCTCTCCATGATGAAATTCGTGAAGGTCGGTCGGTTCGGCCGGAAGAGGCCGTGATACCTTTCAACCATGTGTGAAAATCATGCCCTCAGTCAGACCAATGGTCCTCAATAGTCCTTATATTTTCAAAAATGGTTTGACCGAATGAATAAGTGTACCTATAAAATGTTATGGAGAATACTTCGAAAAGCAGTAAATATATGACTTTACATGTGAATTGTTTTAATAATGAGTTACGCAAAACTTTCAGTGTACCCCTCGTATATAAAAAACTGAAAAAATTAAAGCATTCAATAGTTTTGCATAGAAAAGATCTCCGAAGCGCAAACTCTTGATAAGTAAACTGTAACTCAACGATAGCGCGCGCCCCTTCGCAATCTGGCGCCCCTAGGCACGTGCCTAGTTTGCCTGAGGGATAATACGTCTCTGCCTACTGATAGAACTACGGACAAAAAAAATTGCCCGTGGTACTACTAATAGGACCATGCAGTAGGACCACGGGCTCTGAATGACAAATCTATAAAAATATTATACAGGGTGAGTTTTTGAGATGGGTCTGTATGGCCACATCATAAACTATGAGGAAAAGTGTTCAAAGGAGTCGTAAGCTCAATTTTTGAGAAAACAAAAACTGCTTATTCACATATTTACCAGATACTCTTACTAATAAGTATACAGACTGGGAATTATTTCGAGAGTATATTTCACAATTCTCTCTAAAGTGCCCTAATGACATAGAGGAGGCAACAAAAAACTTTACGACGCTCATCCAGGAAGCCTGCTGGAAAACCACACCAATACTTAACCAAAAACAGATAACTACAAATAATCCACTGGATATAAAAAAGAAAATAGCTGAAAAAAGAAGGCTCCGTCGAGTACGGCACCAAAGCAGATGCAGCAGCGACAAACAAGCTTTCAACGAAGCTATAAAAGACCTTCGGTACTCATTGGAGGAATGGCGTAATGCAACACTCGCGTCGAAACTAGAGACACTAACAGCAACAGCGGCTTCTAATTACTCTCTGTGGAAATTCACAAAGTCATATGACAGACCTCAAGCAGCGAAGCCACCACTAAAAACAGCTAACAATAAGTGGGCTAGAACTGCCCAAGAGAAAGCAGATTTATTTGCGAAACACCTAGAAATGACTTTCCAATCCAATGACACAAGGGACGCTGAGGCAGAGACAAAAGTAAAACAGATATTAGTTCAGCCGCATCAAATGTCATTACCGCCTAAGCTAGTGACAGAAAAAGAGGTAATGAGGACAATCAGAGAATGCAATAATAAAAAGGCACCCGGTTTCGACCTTATAACAAAAGAAATTCTAGCAGAGCTACCTCAAAAAGCCATTGTCTACTTAACCATGCTGTATAATGCCATTTTGAGAATACAGTACTTTTCGATTATCTGGAAAATATTGCAAATTATTATGGTTCATAAAGCAGGCAAACCTCCCGATGACGTTAGTTCCTATAGACCAATAAGCCTATTACCAATATTGTCAAAAATCGGAGAGAAGATAATCCTGAGTAGAATTATGATGATCTTGGATGAAGGGAAAATCATTCCGAAACACCAATTTGGATTTAGACAACAGCACTCCACGATAGAACAAGTACACCGTGTCGTTGATAAGATTAGGTAATAATAATATAATAATAATAAAATTCTTTATTCATGCCAAAATACAGTCACATACAGTAGGTAATAGCTAAAGCTATGGTAAACAAATAACAAGTTCTGTGTTGGTGTGCTCTATAGGAAGAAATATTGTTCAGCAGCCTTTCTAGATATACAGCAAGCATTTGATAAGGTGTGGCACGAGGGTCTCCTCAGCAAAATCAAAACCAGATTTCCGCACAGCTACTTTGAAATCATCCGCTCTTACTTGTCAGAAAGAATTTTTCAATTAAAGGAATTGGGAGAAACATCCACCTTTCACCAAATAATGGCTGGCGTCCCCCAGGGATCGGTCCTGGGTCCTATATTATACTCAATCTTTACTTCAGACATGCCAGAAGTTATAGGAGTCACCACAGCAACATTCGCCGATGACACCGCAATAATTTCCACTAGTAAGGATAAAGAACTAGCTTCTCGAGACCTACAGAGGGGACTCAATACTCAATCTTTACTTCAGACATGCCAGAAGTTATAGGAGTCACCACAGCAACATTCGCCGATGACACCGCAATAATTTCCACTAGTAAGGATAAAGAACTAGCTTCTCGAGACCTACAGAGGGGACTCAATGAGATTGATAGCTGGCTCAACAAATGGAAGATAAAAGCAAGTGCAACAAAATCGCAACACATAACCTTCACCATTTAAATAGTGGACAAGTTAGGAATATGGACAAGATAGAAAGTGGACCAAGTAGAAAAGTGGATGAGATAGGAAGTGAATGAGAAAGGAAAGTGGATGAGCTGGGAAGTGGACAAGATATGAATTGTAGGGGACGAGTTAGGAAAGTGGACAAGTTGGGAATATGGACGACCTGGGAAATTGGACGAAGTCATCCGGAAGGGGAAAAAAGTCGTCTATTGTGTCGCGTAACTATGTCGAGGCGCAGCGCCTCCCTGCCTTTCAATCGCGTGTCGTCGTATGGCTTCATTTGCACCGCTTGTTTGCGTATTTGCCTTAGTAACACTAGCCTAGCACCGTTGCCACAGAATAAATGAAAGTACAAGTAGGTACAGAAGCTGCACTCCGCTAAACCATTTAAATAAATAGCAACTCTAACAACAACACAATAAAGTGAAATTCAGCTTGTACGGCGCTAATTACGAACGGCTATATTCACCTAGTGTTGCATCTCTTTCTATCGCATATATACTAAAGTACGTTTTATAATTCGGTGCAAAAAAAAATGACACTTTCACATTTGAGTTTGGCAACAGGGTGTCGTAAACCTTTTTCCTCATGTCTCTTTGAAACCAAATTTATTGTGAGGTTTTGGTTTTACAGATTTTGTTAATATCTACTTATAAGAACTATATCTCGGGTTAAAGCGCATAAGATAATGCAAAATGGGTTAGATAGTAATAGTAGAGGCACAATAGTAACAAGTAACAATGGTCCACACTTAACAATAAACAAACACAATTACAGAAACAACAAGAAATCTACGAAATAATGTAAAAGAAGCACTGTACGCGAAGCAGATAGTAGCCCACGTAAAGTACCTAAACAAAATACAAATCAAACTCAATCAAATAATCACACACATGTTAAAGTAGGCTTGTCACCCCTGCGTCACAAATATTTTGTGCCTGCGTGTTGCCAGTACGTGAAAAAAATATCCATCTAACATCCCTTCGAAAAATTATTTTGTTGTTTACGTAAGAGTAATTTCCTGTTTTTTCTTTTATTAATAATGGAAAAAAAATATCTATCCAGTCAAAGCATGTTTTGAATTAACAGCAATGTCGTTCACAAATAAAGAAATCTACAGAATGTGAATATAGAGTTTTAATATGGTAATACTGTTTTCTTTTCTTTTTGCACCGAATGAGCGATTTTCTGAGAGGCCATTTAAAAAAAAAGCTTCCAAAAGCTTCACGAGATGGCGTTGAACGAAGTATATACATGTCTATGGTATACTTTGGTATGAATCATATTTAATTTATTTACTTTTAAAAACCCAAAGGAAACTTAAAATAAATTAAATAAGTACTGATAGGTACTACTGTGAGGAACAGAAACGAAATAGGTAAATTTAAAGATTAATGTAAATAAATAACATCTGTCTGACGTTCCGTTTTACGTAACAAAAGTCGCGTCAAAGTAAAATTTATAACGTTCCGTTCCTTCTAACTGCATAGGTGGGACAGCGCCATCTAGTGAGCGAGCTTTCAGAAAATCGCCCATTATAAAACGTACTTTAGCTTTTCTGAACTACGGTAGGGTTGCGGCTTACGGCTCAGGGGTGCAATTGCGTAAGGTAATCGTAATCATTTGACAGTTCATATCGTATTCGATCGGCTGCAATTTGTATGGAATGACGTTTATTATGATACAATATGAACTATCAACTGAATACGATTGACTTTACGCAATTCCATAGCTGATTACTAAGTAGTTACTAAGTTACAGATACATCACTCCCATACAAATAAAAAATACCTTCGCTTTAAATAATCCTACAAAACATGAATAATAAAATGATCATAATACTAGCGCGATCATTGTAGTTGCGCGCGGGCGGCGTATATAGGAGCGGCGCACGAACTGAAAAAGAAGGTAGGATCCTTCAGCATCCTTCCTTTTCGTTATGTCTCATAGTTATGATTTGGCAATACAGACCCATTTCAAAAACTTATCTCATCAACATCCTCATTCTGTATAACATGTTGAAATTGTTCAACCTCCCAGGTACGGTCGCCAGCACGTCGGGTTACTACAAAATGTCAAAATTTATTAATTGAAACTGTACTTTATCTGTTGAACATAAGGTTGAATTTTATTTAAAGAAATTTGACAGTTTGTAGTAACCTGACGTGCTGGCGACTATACCTATTTAAAACAGTATTTGTCATAAGTTTAAACAATCATTAAGGCGCTACTCGGAAAAATATGGACATTTTGATTTAAAACTATAGGACGGTTACAGTTGTTACAAATCTGGTAATAAGATATATATTTCTTCATACCTTTATCTAGAATCGTATAGTTTCAAAAACACGATTTTATGATTTTGCCTCGACACTTTTTCTTTTCGAAAAGACCTCTAAAAAATACGAAAAGTGAAGATTATTCTTAAATTATACTTACACTATTGGAAATTAGTTTAATTAGTGGACACCAATAATATTGAGGATCGTATAGAAGCGTTTTTTAAAAATCGCTGTAGTTTTTTAATACGAAGTGATTTTGTGTTTTTTTTGCCTAATCTGCAAAATCGGTCTCGCTCCCGCGCGCGTCGTTTTCTCATTGCTATCTCGCTTCAGCACATTTTTTCCGAGTATCGCCTTAATAAAGCTTTGAAGTTTTTTATGTTGATATAGTACCTAATGTATTTTTTTTTATCATCATCAGCCATTTAATGTCCCCACTGCTGGGGCACTGGCCTTCCTTATGGATGGATAAGGAGTATGGATGGGCCATGCATGACCCACTACGCGGGTCCAGCGCGGATTGGTGGTTATTAACGACTGCAAGTGCAGTGTACCCAACGTCTTCACAAGTTTTCCGAAGCACGGAGGAGCTCGAGATAAAATGTTTTTGGTCACCCATCCCGTGACCTACCATTGCGAAAGATGCTCAACCTCCACGATCGCAAGCCGAGCGCGCTAAACACTGCGCCACGGGCTACTCCATATTTTTTTTTGCTTCTTATATGATAATTTATAATCTTCGAAAGATATAGTAAATTGCTATTTTGTAATTCATAGTTCACTTTGTTAATAAATTTCAAATGAAATGAAGTACTTCAAGGTTCAGTTAACATTAGTAATAATTAAAAAATGGTACCTTTGCATGCAATCTAGCTTGCAAAATTGTGGTGTATGTTGTCATTTATTTACACAGATGGTTAAACTTCAAGGTAACCTTGAAACCACACTAAAACCCAGTGACCTACTGGTTTTAACACGCTATCAATGCCTATATGCAAATGAAAGTTAATATTTCTTACTACCTTGTACATAACTATCTTGTGGCCTTTGATGATAAATTAGATGAAATAAATTATTGAATAAAGAATCTATGCATCTCCCGTTGGAGCTGTAGTGTAGTAACTACGACCAGGTGATAGTAGATCTTTTAGATCTATTGTGTCTCGCTACTTGGTTAATGTAACTTTTATAGCCTGGAGGCTGCCAGGTAATTTGTTAATCTAACCTTTTGTTACAGAATCGATATCGCACAGTTACGTGAGCAGCGAGCGGCCGCAAATCCCCAGCATACCCATAGAGTATGACGTGTTGACCGGCAACCAGTGTTACGAGAACAGCTACAAGGGGCACGGCGGGCACGCGATGAGCGGCCCCTACGAGCCGCTGCAGTATGACGTCATCGGCAAGCAGACCAATGAAGGCCTCAAGCAGAAGTGCGAGAAGGCCCTCCATGAGTTAAACCAGCTGCGGAGACAGCATACGGAGACGTCGCGCCGCTGCGAGCATGTTATGAAGGTATGTTAATGACGAGAACATGCGAGCCTCTGCAGTACGACGTCATCGGCAAGCAGACCAATGAAGGCCTCAAGCAGAAGTGCGAGAAAGCCTTCCATGAGTTATACCAACTGAGAATACAGCATACGGAGACGTCGCGCCGCTGCGAGCATGTTATGAAGGTATGGTAATGACGAGAACATACGAGCCGCTGCAGTACGACGTCATTGGCAAGCAGAACAATGAAGGCCTCAAGCAGAAGTGCGAGAAGGCTTTCCATGAGTTAAACCAGCTGAGAAGACAGCACACGGAAACTTCACGCTGATGCATAGTATTGCTAGTGAATTAGCAGATGACTTAATTTTAAGTTAAGAAAAGCTGCCAAAATTTTCTCATATTATTCATAGTGTAATTGTATTTTCAATAGTTATCAAGTTATAATTTAATGTCCAGGAGCTGGAATACTTCCGAGGCCAACACCGAGCAGCCATGAACCAGCTAGAAGTATCAGCGCAGGAGGCCAGCAGCCTGCGCGGCAAGTACGGCGACCTGCTCAACGACAACCAGCGGTAGGTGCACGATAATGACCCTTATTGTCACAGCAGTAAGGCACAGGCATGGCCCAGCATCTGTCTCAATCACTACCAGCAGTAAACACGCTAGTTAAGTTTGTTGTCAGTGATTTCATTCCATATGGTTGTTTTTTGACAGTTGTTTTGTTCACTGTTTTTTTTTTAATTTTGTGGTTTCAATGGGGGATTTTTCTGACAGCTATAAAGAAAAAAAAAGTTGATTTAAAGTGGCGACAGATGGCGCTCGTAAATAACGAAATGATCAAAAGTAATCTAAAAGACTGGAAGTTAGGTCAAAAACACGCACGCACGACGTTGCCAGGCTATGCTTGTCATGTCATGTCAGTCGAGCGCGGGGATTTTACACACTTTTTGATTGCTTATGTTTCAACTAGTAGATTTACGTTGCGTTCTCACTGATATTTTTGTTACTTCGTTGTTATTTTACTGTTTTAATATTAGACAGTGCTACATACCTACTTGCTACCTACGAATTTGAAAACAAATCAAAATGTTATCAACTCGTCATTTTAGTTTATTTCTGGTCACACTGACTTCGCTATTTGTCAGCGCCATCTCGTTTCATTATTAGAACTATTTTTTTTCTTCTTTTTCTGTCTCTCAAAAATCTCTCATTCAACAACGATGGAAAAATTTAGAAAACTCAGATCATATAATACTAATCGAGGACCGGTATCGCCGCGTCTATGCGACATGCGTGTGTTCCTACTTCTTCTTCCTGCTGTAAGCATTAATTTCGCACACAAATAAAACCTTAAAATCAACCACTCTTGCCGCTTCAGGAATATAAAATAAATCACACTGTGCAGGAACAGTCAAACTACCAATAAATAAGACTGCATTTGAAATGAATTTCGTTTAGTGAATAACTAACTACCATAGGTGGCCAAATTATTAGGGACAGTACTGAGATTTTTTATTTTTACAGTTCAGTTGAATTTCTGTAACAAATGATTCGTTGTAGGTATCTTATGTATTTTTTAAATGATTTTGTATTCTATTGAGATCATAAAAACTAAAAATAAATTTACAAAACTGTTATAGTTTCTTTGTATAAGTATATATTATACTGATAGACGTAACTAAAGTAAGTTTTAAGTAATATGTATTTTGTAATGCCGCCTTTTGCTGCAATGCTCTTAATGCACGCTTTTGCATTTTCCTGTAGAGTGGGGTTGTTTTTTTCATTCTCGGATGATAGTTTCTATCAACTGCCGCTTGGTGTAAATTAGTTCTTTCGCCATCACCAGTCTGGTGGGAACTCACCATATCACTCACATAGAGAACTATGGGGTTTATTTCTGGCGATTTCCCAGGCCGTGGCAAAACAGAGAAATTTCTATTATCCAAGAATGCAGTCACACTTCTGGCTTTATGGCAAGATGTAGAGTCATGCATAAAGATGTAGTAGTTATCAGGTAGCCATTAAAAAACCTACGGCAGTAGGTGAGTTTCTATGAGTTGCTTGTACTTGTTGTAGTTGCTTGTTGCTTGTTCATGGTCCTTTTAACAATGTATAGGCGCCCCATGCCTTTGGCTGAGATGCCAGACTACACCATGACACTAACCGGGTGTTTAACCCTCTCCACTCTCCACTAGGCAATCTGCGTGGATTTTTTCCCAGGGCGTCGTCGTCTCACAAAAGAACTTTTGTCAACCAAAACTTGAAATGTTGACTCGTCGGAAAAACACACCTTTAAAATTACAAAATTTATAGAAGAAAATCGTTAAAACCTATTTAAACTACCCAAAAAAGTTTTAATTATTCGACTCCAACCTGCAACAGTTATATTTTGATGTTGTCTAGCCCAGTGCAGTATTTTCTTTTTCATAGGATCGGTTAGGACTTACAGTCGTCACAAATTAAGATGCCCGTTTTGACACATGGTAATGACCCTAGAATGTAACTTGTTACGAAAACCAAAAAATCAAATATATGCTGATTACTTATCAAAGGTGTATGAAAATAATATGTTACATTTTTGAAAGCATCATAAATTAAGGCAAAGTGTATTCCGCGTATTATTTTTGCGTTTATTCTAAAATAAACGCAGATTCGATTCACTACGTAACGTGTCGTAAAACAGTTACGTTCTCAGTCTTTATTTTTTTAAATCCTAGTGTTGTAACCGTTGTGTGCAGGGTTCCTCCAGTTTCATTCAATTTTATCGAAATAATCGTTATAACCACTTTAATAGATTAATTTGTAAAATTGATCTTTTTTGTATGAAAACTAGATTGGCGCTTAAAGCATTAGTGTAATTATGAATTGGCAACAATGATTTCGATAAAACGGTTTCTAGGCAAAACTTATCCAAGGAGAACGTTTCGAATGAACCGAATGAAAAAAAAATTAAAATTCTTTACTTTACAGTGCCACAACCTTTTCTGTGCCGGTGACAGCGGCGCTACGTACGTTTTTCTTTTTTTTGTAGTAATTTAACCGGCCCTGACTTCTAAGAACTTCAGCCGCCAGCAGCGCTATGGTTGGACATCAACTTGACAGCAAAATGAAATTTAAAAAAAACACGCTAGTTTCACATTTTGGCCACCGGCACAGCAAAGTTTGTGGCACTGTAATGTTAAGAATTTTAGACAAATTTGCACACCTCACCAATCTCACCATGTCGAATCGTCACGTTCACCTTTCCAGAAATTTCTAAAAACACGTTTTGTTCGGCTTGTTCGAAGCGTTCGCATCGGACAAGCATGCGTTCACCTTAAGCGACCTAGGGGCCTACCACAAGCTCTAATAGCAGTTATTTTTAAGTTGAGAGACAGAGACGCCGCTTTACACGCCGTATAGCAGCGTCTCACTCTCTCAACTTAAAAATAACTGCTTTTAGAGCTTGTGGTAGGCCACCTGTACACGTTGGTCCAACCACTGGCCAATACATCGTACATTGACACTTTTGAACGAACAAGACGTTAAAGGTTCTTTCAAAAGTGTTAATAGTAATGTAGCTACTCTATGACCATGTCTATGCTGTGAGCTGTAGTTAAAATACTTGCACTTTTAGAGCCAACGCGCACTTGTGATTTTTAGTCGACGATAGTTTAGTCGGAATCGTAAGACGATCGTGATCAAACTGTCAGCCGATAGTTTGGTTGTGAGAATCTGCGAGCACTTGTGATTTTTAGTCGACCGATAGTTGGTCGATAGTTTAGTTGAATCCGGGCGCGCGCTCACTTAGTCCTTCATGCACAGGCCGATAGTTGTCCGATAGTTGTATAACTGTAATTATAACTATAGTTGTAGTAACTGCCTGGCCAACAGTTGTGCGATAGTTTGATCGTACAACTATCGGCCAGTCATTTTCGATAGTTTAATGGTCGATAGTTTAAGCGCACTAACGATTACCTTGCCTCTGCCATATAACTCTATACTGAAAGAACGACCAAACTACCGCCCGATTAAAAATCACAAGTGCGCGTTCGCTATTATATAAATTATGCAATTTAAGTGGATTCGATTCAAGTTTATATTTTAATAATACTTATACTTTAATAATATGTTTATTAAAAGTATAAGTACCTATGTAGTAATTTAACATTTTATAATAATAACTTTATTTTTAATCCACATAAGTTGAAAACCTACTATAATCGATTAGTTACTCAGAACCTTAATCGATAAATCGCGAGAATCGATCACAGACTCGTATGGTTACATGCCTAATCACGTCACTTTAGCATGTGTCAAAACGGGCATCTTATTTTGTGACGACTGTAGGCGTGGTTTTTTGGTAGGTCGCCCCGACCCATCAGATTCTGTTTGACCAACCGCCTCCGTATTGTCCTTTCCGAAATATTTACACCATCGTCGTTCATCATCATGGTCAAACGAGCAACGCTCTTTTTATGATTTTTGAGGCAGATGTCTCTGATTTTTCTATCAGTATGAAGAGTGGTGATCCTTTTCCTGACACATTTGCCATCGCGATTTGCTTCTAGAGGTTTTCTGTTGTAAATTTTAGTTTTTATTTTAATAACGGCAGACTTTGAAACCCCAGCAATAGCTGCTATGTCTCTTTGGGAATGTGAAGAATGCTGTGACAACGTTTGTATCTCTCTACATTTTCTTGGAGACAATTCAGCCTTAACTTTACAAAAAAACTAGAAAATTAAAGTTATCGCGTCGAGAAGACATTAATACAATGTAAATTCATAGACAAAACAGCAAGAATGTTGTTTTATGAACAATTACTTACCTTATATGGTTATTTAGGACACGAAAGTCGGTTAAAACTAATAAAAAATATAACAAACAAAAACACTACAAAACCGCGCATTTTTGAAAAAATATCTATATGGGGAGAAATGTCACATTATCGACAGATGAATCGCATATCCTGTGTAGCCACTTGCCAAAAACAATAATAAAGATACCAGTAGCAATATCAAACAAAATAAACTTTAAAAAACAACATAATTTACAGAAACTAATATTACAAACTATAAATTACATAAATATGAGCACTGTCCCTAATAATTTGGCCACCCACTGTATGTCTGATAAAGATGGCAGAATAAAAGTGAGACAAGAAGATGCATTGCTTTTTTATAAAATTAGCGGACACTAGAGAAGTGCAATGATCGATAAAAGTTCAGGAAAGGAGATCAGTCACGCTTCATACATGTTTGGGCCAATAAAGTAAAAGTGTCGGCCAACGAAAATAAATTGCATTATTATTGTTGTAAACAGTGTAACGATAATTTTTTTTTACGACTTCAACAGTGTACGATTAGTGGCCAAGCAGTTATTAATGCTTGAATATGGCATTTTCTTCTTCATTTTCAAACTTGAATATAGCTTGGCCAAAGTGCGGCCAACGAAAATAAATTGCATATTATTATTGTAAACAGTATTACGATATTTTTTTGTTATGACGTCAATGGCGTACGATTAGTGGCCAAGCAGTTATTCCAGTTTGAAAATGAAAAAAAATAATGTCATTTCGTTACTTGAATAACTGTGTGGCCACTAATCGTACGCTGTTGACGTCATAACAAAAAATGATCGTATAATCGTAAATCTTCAAATAATCATGAACATCACAAGCAGTGATGTTCATGATTATTTTGAAACAAGAAAAAAAATTAGCTTGACGTTCCAAGATTAAGACTTGAAAAAAAAAAATACTATAAATTTATAAAGATGTTAAAAAATTAAACCATCTTCAATAAGTACCTGTCAAATGAAAAAAAATATCTTTAAATTATCTACCTACCTTTTTGAGGTCGGTGCCATGCCAGCCAAGAGCATGCTAAAAAGGCACCGACCTCAAAATGTAGGTACTCTAATGATCATAATAATATAAACCTTTTTGCCTGACAAATACCTACATAAAGGGTACCACCGCACACCGCACCGGTAGAAGAAGATGAAATTGATGAAAACCACATTAAAATTCGTTGCGTAGTTTGAAAGATCTACGAGTAATAGACGGCGGGAAGCTACTTTGTTTTACTATAGTTAGTAGAGATGATAATAAAAATAAAAAACTAAATTACTTGATAATCGTATTAATGGCTAAGTATAAGCTTAGTTTATATAGTTTTTATTTATTTAAATTCACAATAATGCAAAATGAATGGATTATACAAAAAGTTCTCACTTTTCACACCACCGCAAAATATTCATAAATTATATCGACAAAATCGCCGAACCAAACACACCGCGCATCTCTAGTCATAAAAAAAGTAAACGCATTTACTCTTTGCAACGATGCTATCTATAAATAGTCGATCCATTGCACTTACGAAGAAAGAAGTTGAACAGTCCAGCAAAAAAAACCATCAAAGGATATCTATACAATTAAATAAAATTGGAGTGTCTGTTTGTATTATTAAAATAACCGCTTTTTACTACATGCATATGATTATAGTATATACGGTAGGTACTTACATATACCAAAATATTTTTTTTTACAATTTTTGTCTGTCTGTCTGTGAAACGGCCGGTTAATCTATGAAACGGCTGGACCAAAGCCATCTTCTATCTCGCTCGTTTCATTCGTTACAAGCATGAAGCTCGACTTAATACTGAGGTAACTGGAGAGTGCAGTACGAACAATTTTTTGAATACCACAAATAACACAGTGGCTGTCTTCCGTCTCACCTACACTTAAAAAAATACGTATGGTCATATGAGACAGCTGACAGCCACTACATACATAAATGTCAAATTTGCTGGCGACACTTTTTTATTCAGGGTGAGAGCTCCAGTTACCTCAGAGTATTAAGTCAAACTTCATGGTTACAAGCCATGCTCCACGGAAAAGCGGCAACGTTGCAGTAGGGTTACGTCAACGTTTTCTGTTCCGGTGGCCAAAACTGGAACTAACGTGTTTTGTTCATAATGTAATTTTACTGTCAAGTTGCACTGTCCAACCAGCGCTGCTGTCACCGGAACAGAAAGGATTGTCGATCTATACTAATAAACAATCGTATAGTGTTGCCAGGTTAGGCGATAACTCTCAAATTATGTGGAAGCAATGGGATGCAACAAGAAATTTAATCAACGAACGCTCCAAAAACAGTATAGAGGTAAATGCTTGGAACACAATTTTTGACTTTGTAACTTTGTTTGGACTACTTAGGAGGTGGTAAACTTAACAAAAGTCATTTTTTGGTTTTTGGATTATATCTCAGAAACTATGCGTCTCAGCGACATGTTTATAGTGTGCAAAATAAAAGCTGATTTCCAACAATTATTACGTATTTTATGCACTTATTCTACAATAAATATTGTATTAAAAACACCCACGCAGCAAACAACAAAATCAAACAACAACATGGACATGACATTGAACTCCGACTTGCCACATCAAGATTAATAACCGTCTATTCAGTAACTGAAATTAAAAAGCGTGGTGCTCGTTGTCAATATTAAGTACTTGAATGCATGCTTTGCAAAGGGCGCACCACACTTTTTAATTTCAGTTACTGAATAGACGGTTATTTTGTACTTTTTAGTCTGTTCCTATAAAAGTGTGTTTTTTTAGTTTTTTAAACTACATATTTATTTTTTACTTTTTAGTTTAATAAATGGCAAGCTATGGATGGATGGTAATCGATTTCACAGTCCATTCATGTGTCTGCCCACCCCGTAAACATTATAGCTCAAAGGCGTGACTGTATGTATTTAGTTTTACAAATTCAAGTAGAGTCTATTAATTACCAGATGTGCGAGCCGAACCCTTACTTCCTCCCTGCTCCATCATCAGACCCTCACCACCAAGTGTGGCGAATAGGTCTCATCAGAACGAACCAAATGAGCCCATCTCGAGGGGTTTCCTAGTGGTCATTAAGGAGTGCCACTGACTTCCGCTCTGCTCCATCATCAGACCCTCACTACCAAGTGTAGCGAATAGGTCACATCAGATCGAAACAAATGAGCCAGAACTCGAGGGGTTTCCTAGTGGTCATGAAGGGGTGCCACTGACTTCCTCCCTGCTCCATCATCAAGCCCTCACCACCAAGTGTGGCAAATAGGTCTCATCAGAACGAAACAAATGAGCCCAAACTCGAGGGGTTACCTAGGGGTCATTAAAGAGTGCCACTGGCTTCCTCACTGCTTCATCATCAGACCCTCACCACCAAGTGTAGCAAATAAGTCTCACCAGCACGAAACAAATGAGCCCAAACTAAAAAGGTTTCGTAGTGGTCATTAAGGACTGCTACTGGCTTCCTCCCAGCTCCATCATCAGACCTTCACCACCAAGTGTAGCGAATAGTTCTCGTCTGAACAAAACAAATGAGCCCAAACTCGAGGGGTTTCCTAGTGGTCATTAAGAAGTGCCACTGGCTTCCTCTCTGCTCCATCATCAGACCCTCACCACCAAGTGTAGCGAATAGGTCTCATCAGAACGAAACAAATGAGCCCAAACTCGAGGGGTTTCCTATTGGCACAGATTACTAAATAGTTACTATGTAACAGATAGTTCACTCCGCTAGTGATTTAAATAAATAGCAACTCTAACTATAACGCCATAAAGTAGAATTCAGCTTGTACGGCGCAGGCAAATTACGAACGGCCACTCGCTGTCGTTGCATCTCTTTCTATCGCATATATTCTAGCTCTTTTGCGGACCTAATTTCTATGGATTTACAACGCCGGCGTTGCCGCCGCGTTTTCGAGCCGACACGGGGAGTGAAATAGGCCTGCTATTGGTCATTAAGGAGTGTCACCGGCTTACTTCCTGCTCCATCATCAGACCCTCACCACCAAGTGTAGCGAATAGGTCTCATCGGAACGAAAGAAATGAGCCAGATTTCGAGATGTTTCCTATTGGTCATTAAGGAGTGCCACTGGCTTTCTCCCTGCTTCATCATCAGACCCTCACCACCAAGTGTAGCGAATAGTTCTCGTCTGAACAAAACAAATGAGCCCAAACTCGAGGGGTTTCCTAGTGGTCATTAAGAAGTGCCACTGGCTTCCTCTTTGCTCCATCATCAGACCCTCACCACCAAGTGCAGCTAATAAGTCTCATCAGAACGAAACAACAGAGCCCAAACTCGAGGGGTTTCCTTGCCACTGGCTTCCTCCCTGCTCCATCATCAGACCCACACCATCAAGTGTAGCGAATAGGTCTCATCAGAACAAAATAAATGCAGGCAAGCAGCCGAGAAATAATAGCGGGCCATAGGCTTTACCGATTTTGACGGGACTTTCACTGGCAGTTAGCTGATGTAATAAGGAGTAACTTAAGATTTTTATCCTTTTTATCCCGGAAAAATATCACATTCCCGCGGGATAACGTCGTGTAGTTGTTGAATAAAATTTATGAATTTATCGATTTGTTTACATTACATATTTTAAAATTCGGTTAAAAATTATATAAATATTGATATTTTAATGCTTGCATGTTGTAGGTTACTCAATTTTTTGTAGTTATTTACGTTGTTGCTATAATTTCGATATGTAATAATAGCGCAACCCGGCATTTTGAGAATGATTAAGAGAAACGATGCTCAGCACAGCTGAATGACGACTGGTGATGTCAACCACGCATCAACCGACGATGTTAATCATTTGGTCGGTTCCTTGCGACGCGTGCTACACCCCCTTGGCATATCTATTAGTATTGAATGATCTGAGGGTACACATCAACGTTATCAAACCCAGAGGACCCGGGTTTGATGTACATATTGTATTTGGTGTGGTTGGTGGTAGGACTTGTTCTTAGTCCGTTTGGCTAGCCAGGCTGGTAGCTAGCTACCACCATCTTATTTAAGTCTGACGCCATAACAATGATGTTTTCATTTTTAGGATTATTGTGTTCCGGCAGTTAGAGATAAGATAGCCAGTTCCTCAGTGATTGAGGATTCCGGAAGTAGTGCGCTTGCTTACACCTTTAGCCTTATCACCACTTAACATCAGGTGTGATGAAGGCAAAAAGCTACCCAGTTGTGGATAAAAACACTGATTTATTTGACTTGGTCTCCCAGCCTGGAACGCGAGGTGCAACACTTGCAGCAAGGCGGCAGCCCCGAGGTGGTGCATACGCTGCGGAAGCATGAAGCGCTCAAGGAGGAGCTCGAGTGCTTCCAGAAGAGGTTAGTTGACCACTGTTCAGTCACGAGCAATTATATGTAAACAACATATAGTGCCACAAACTTTTCTGTTCCGGTGGCCAAAATGTGAAACTAGCGTGTTTTTTTTAAATGTAATTTTGCTACAAAAAAAAAAAGAAAAACGTTCATAGCGCCGCTGTCACCGGAACAGAAAAGATTGTGCCACTATAGGTCTATGTCATATTACACTATTGCATGACTATTTTGTGGTACAGATAGCTTTGTTTCAGAACTCTTCCATGTGACTAAGTTCTATTTTGGCTACACCTGGCTGCTGTATTGAGCACAGAGCTTACTTGTCTTTTTAATTCTTCTAACTTCTTACGTTTGTTCTGTAGTTAGTTCTAAAGAATATTTTGTTAAAATATCTGCAGTCCTTTTTACATGAGCCAAAGCCAATAGAAAAATCAGGGACATATTAAACGAATTTTTGGTGTCTATTATACGAGATTCTATAAGTTGCTTTTTTAACATTTTATACAATTTAATAAATATATATAAATATATTAAATATATATATTTAATATATATAATTTAAAAAATAAGTGTTCTTTGAATCAGTTACTAGCCTACTGTTATTATCTAGATTAGTATGTTTATCTATAGAATGTAAACAACAAATATTCTTTCATTCGCAAAATGAGTTTCATTCAAGCGTTTCTTGCGAGCCTGCTTCTATCCATCAACTTTCCACTTTACACCCAATGTTACTCTAAGTTGAGTAGTCAGTGAACACAATTTAAATTAATAATTTTTACAAGAAAAAAACAACAATCTCACAAGTGACTTGAGTCTTTTGAACCTGTCAGTTGTGTTTGGAATCGTTGTCGTTTGAATCATCTTTTAGTAGTTCGGCACAAAATTTATTGAGGAATCTTAAAGTAATAAGTATTTCGGAGCAGGAAAAGAATATAAAAATGATCGTTTAGCTTCCGCCGCAGATACGAGGACCTGATCGAGACGCACAACGCGACGCTGGAGAAACTGCAGATGGTGCAGGAGGAGAACTCGCGCCTCAAGACGCAGTGCCACGACCTCACGCAGGAGAGGAACTCAGTGGTAAGTATAAGTATCGCTGACATTCATACAAACATATTCCGCTTGTAGGCAGCGATCAGGACCCAGGTTTCGAAATGGATCGAATATTTTTTGTCTAAACGACATTCATCTCTTTGACATGGCTAAACTTTTGTCCCTTTCTCTTCCTCTCTCGTAGTGCTAGTTCAGACGACGGCGGGAACCGCGCGGTTAAACACGCGATTTTGGTTACACTGCTGACAATATTTCACAAGTTACTGACCCCGCTGATCCCGAGCGAACAGTGTAGAACAAATCGCGTGTTTAACCGCGCGGTTCCCGCCGTAGTCTGAACTAGCACTTACACTGGATTGACAACAAATATAGGTAGCAGACAATCGTAACTTTTTAGGGACGTCCGGAAGACCCGTACGGACAATCCGCATCGCTGTGAAAAGCTGTTCTGGCGTCTCTCGTATGACGCCGTTCCGGAAGCGACCTGTATGAATTTGCCGATGATGAATTCTGTGAAACAAGTTTTATAACATCATTGGTGTTCAAATAGATGACAATCTTCTTGCGTAGCTTCATTAATATCAGAACGATAACCGCCTCTGTGGTCTAGTAGTACACACCACCAGTATCAGACCAAGAGGTCCCGGGTTCGATACCCAGTGGTGGTAAATATTGTATTCTGTTTGGTTGGTGGTAGGACTTGAGATAAGATAACCAGTTCCTCGGTGTTGAGGGTTCCGGGAGTAAGGTGCTTCCAATTTAAGCCATTTATTCACTTAACATCAAGTGAGATGAAGGCTATGTGCTACTCCGTTGTGGATAAAAAAACGATTTGGTTGTTTTACTCTAGATTCGCGAGCGCAACGCTTTAAAACAGCAAGTAGCGAGCGTGGTCCGGCAGTGGGAGGGCGGCGTCCGCGAGCGCGCCGACATCAAGCGGCTCACGGACGAGCGCAACGCCGCGCTCACCGAGTACACGCTCATCATGAGCGAGCGGTGAGTACACGCCTAGCACCAACAATATAAACATGTTACAACAGCAAGCAGCGAGCGTGGTCCGGCAGTGGGAGGGCGGCGTCCGCGAGCGCGCCGACATCAAGCGGCTCACGGACGAGCGCAACGCCGCGCTCACCGAGTACACGCTCATCATGAGCGAGCGGTGAGTACACGCCTAGCACCAACAATATAAACATGTTACAACAGCAAGCAGCGAGCGTGGTCCGGCAGTGGGAGGGCGGCGTCCGCGAGCGCGCCGACATCAAGCGGCTCACGGACGAGCGCAACGCCGCGCTCACCGAGTACACGCTCATCATGAGCGAGCGGTGAGTACACGCCTAGCACCAACAATATAAACATGTTACAACAGCAAGCAGCGAGCGTGGTCCGGCAGTGGGAGGGCGGCGTCCGCGAGCGCGCCGACATCAAGCGGCTCACGGACGAGCGCAACGCTGCGCTCACCGAGTACACGCTCATCATGAGCGAGCGGTGAGTACACGCCTAGCACCAACAATATAAACATGTTACAACAGCAAGCAGCGAGCGTGGTCCGGCAGTGGGAGGGCGGCGTCCGCGAGCGCGCCGACATCAAGCGGCTCACAATATATATCAACAAAATAAACGTTTCAAACTTGAAGGTACGGTCGAACCAATTGAATCATGACCCATTTCGCTAGTAATTTGTTTGAAAGCTTCAAAACGATAAGGACTCGTTCAAGAAGAGGCAGCACGTCGCGCGGCGCGAGAAAATTGTGTTATCGTTGCGCGCTCGCCACAGACGTTTAATCAAAGAGGTCAATGTGATGCAACAACTGATGCAGAATTCGCCCGCGCCGCGTGCCGCGACGCTTGACTCGACTCTACTTGTAGAATGCTGGGTAATATTCACCACTCACTCGAAGCACCAGTAAATACACAATATCGCAATTATAAACAAATCGTTTTCAGAATATCTCATATTTCCCGCCCGCCATTCATCAGTTGACAGGTAACGTCACCGACTCGCAGCAATGCCACAGACTATAGTGCGACAAGCTTTTCTGTTCCGGTGATTATCTTTGGAACTAAAACAGTTTTCATACGACAGTCCATTTTGACAGCTAATTTCGTATTGCAAGTGGCTCCTCTGTCACGGCTGTCACCGGAGCAGAAAAGCTTGTGCCACTGTATATACTGTAGACACTGTAGTACACTACATCCAGTGGCGTGCCTAGGGTCTGAGATCAGGGCAAGCCCGAAGACCTAAAGCCAAAAAAGGCGTCCATTTTTTATAACGACTCCGTAGCTCAGTGGTTAGAGCAGTCGCCCGGAAAGCGAAAGGTCGTGGGTTCGTGTCCCATCGGAGCTGGTTGTGAGTCTTGTGAGACGGGTCGATTTTTTCAAAATACTTCATTTTCCATTTTTCAATAATAAAAATTGCATTGTGAATGCAAAATAGTAAATAAAGGCTTAATTAAAAAATAGTTTTTGATTTGGTAGTCGTAAACCAACGTAATATAAATGGTTTCGAAAATCAGAAAAAAACGGATTTGCAAATAAACTATTACATTTACAACCAAACAAACAGCTGAAAAAAATACCCGTGTTAGACACTTATTATGTCAAGAATTTTAGATCTTGTAACTTTACACGATATAAAGATAAAAATAAATGTGATAAATTTTAGACTTGTCGTACTTTAGAGATCGAATACTCAGTTTCCATAACATTAAGACACATGACATATATTAAATGAATTTAAGTAATTCATGAACATTAGTTCCTGTTAATTTCAGCTTTCAATTCCAGCTATCATGAAAGATATATCAAAAACAAGATTAAGACAGCAATTCTTTAATAAGCCGCCCAAATTGTAGAGGTCACGTAAAAGCGACCGCGCCATATATAAGCGTAACCATCTTAAATGAACGGGATGTTTTCTACGAGTTTTGTACACATTTCTATTGAATTGCCTTTTGTGAGTCTTACTAGTTTGCAAAA
Source organism: Crambus lathoniellus (assembly GCA_949710035.1). Classification (NCBI taxonomy): domain Eukaryota; kingdom Metazoa; phylum Arthropoda; class Insecta; order Lepidoptera; family Crambidae; genus Crambus; species Crambus lathoniellus. The sequence goes on along the minus strand of OX453296.1, from coordinate 27,702,662 downwards.
TACACAAATCTGGAGTAGGTCTGTCTGAAAATACTCGCTGCTTTTTTCGGCAAAGTGAAATGAATTTACCTTTCCCTCGCCTCACCGGCGGCCGGGCGGCGCCGATCAAAACTTTTAACACATTTTAATCTTTCACAATCACAAAAAACAACATCACTCGTCGTTCTGAATTCTGACATCTTTTTGTACAACGAAAAACACTAATTAATGCAAAACAGAAAACTTTATCAAAGAAACATTGGCTCAATCAAACTGCAAAACAACCTGTTATTACTTAATTCACCCAGGTGATCGCATTGCTCCTGATTGGCCCGTTTGTATGCGCTACGCAACGCAGCCATTGGCCTGATTGTGTGCTGCTGTGCAGGGATTGGCCCGATCGTGAGCTGTTTCTGCGGGTTCATCGCTCCCACTTGCGGCTAACTTCCTTTGCATGCCGGCTTTTGCTCAGTTTTGAAATTTCTCATAGAATCTATAGATAGGTACAGCAGTATGTATGTAGTGGGGTACCAGTTTCGTTAATGTTAGAAGAGTGCGGATATATGAATTCGCAAAGCCCGGTTGCAAGCCAACGAGTGCGAGAGAGATGAATTGTATTTTTCGATTAATACGCTATATTATGTAGTTAATGACTTGTCTATCGAACAGTTGTTTGAAAATTTTAATTTTTGATTGAAAATTTACGTTTGTGAATATTATTTTGTTGTTATCATTAATTGTGATTCATTAGTAGTGTAAATAAGATTTTGTTAGGGCAAGCCCGGCTTTTGGGCTTGTATGGAGGTACCGCCACTGACTACATCGCGACGCTTGACGCGACGCTTCTCTTTGATCGAACGCTAAAGGCCAGGATCAATGTTAACAAGTTTGAATTTTAATGTCCACGTCCAGAACCAGCGGGTGAAACCGCAGGTGGCCGCTAGTAAGTTATAAATAGACGCTGCAATGATTTTCTTGATTTTTAGTTGAGACGCGTTTTGTTTATCAATTTTTTATGTTAATAGCACCTTTGAAGTATCTTATTTATCCCGTCAACAAGTTCCTAAGCCAGTCAGTCACCCAGACTTAATATAATATTATGTATTTAAGGGACACGGTGCACAAAGAGATGGAGAAACTGTCAGATGATCTGCAAGCGGCGCTGAAGCGTGTGGCCGCGTTGGAAGCCGCTTTGCAAGCTTCCAGGGAAGAACAACGAGCCTCTGCGGTACAGGTGGGATCAGATTCCATGTACATAACTATAAGGTTCATATTTAAAGACTGCACAACGAGATGGAGAAACTGTCCTATGATCTTCAAGCGGCGCTGAAGCCTGTGGCTGCGTTGGAAGCCGCCTTCCAAGCTTCCAGGGAAGAACAACGAGCCGCTGCGGTACAGGTGTAATTAGACTTTTATGTCATACGGTTCGTATTAGAGAAGAAACTATCATTCAGCTTTAATGTAGATCGGCCGAATTAGAAATCGAATTAAGGAATAACGAACTGTTAAATAGCATTCACATTATTCTAGAATGTGGAGCTCTCTAAAGGAGAGACGGTCCAAAATGTTTGGAAAATGTTTGGAACGAAAATCCAGCTAAAACATAGTCAAAAGACAAAAGTTATTTTTTTATTTAAATTAGGATGTGATTGATTCAAACAATCGTAAACGTCAGAAGCTACACCATCGGTTTACAACCGGGTTACCGGGACAGAAACCGTCCAGGGCAATTTTTTTTCTCCTTTACATTTTACAAGTTATATTTTATATAAAGTCGTCAAATTGAAAAATGAAAAACTTTAACAACCTTAAAAACTCATACCTTTTTGTAACATTCACACATAATTTTTATTTTATTTTATTTTATTTAGGTTCACCAGTGTTTGCTTACCTTGAAACATTTTGACTTAATACTACACAATAGGTACTTAAACTAAACGTAACAAACTTTTAAGGTAAACACAGCATGCACAATAAAAAAGAGAACACTTAAATCTAATAATTAGAGAATGCACAAACTATAGTTATATCAGTTAGTATGAAGTACTTATGTAAAACCTTATAAAATTAAATTAATTTACAAATTCAAAATAATTGACCTAACTTTGGTAAATGAATCCGAATGAATGTCAACTACGTCACTATAACCGTTATACAATTTACATAACCTTGGTATAGGAGAATTGGTACCCAAAACTGACTTGCGAAGAGGCGGACAAAGCGGGGTTATGGGAGCGCGAGGATTTCTTATGGGAACGCGGAGTTTAAACTTTTGAAGTAAAGGTGGACAGTAAATTTCACTTTTAAATAATTTATACAGATTATGATAATGAAAATTTATACAGAATATGAGATAACAAAAGTAATCGAGGCGTTGTTATTGTGTAGGCGGAGAGCCTTCGGCGCGAGATCGAGTCTGCGCTGGTGGACCGCGACCGCGCCATCAAGGAGTGCAGCGACCTCAAGACGCCGCAGAACAACGCCATCGCCAAGTCCAGGTACTAAATAGGCATGACGCTTCGATCAACAATAGTACTAGATGAAGGCTCACGAACTAAATGAAAACTTTACATGGCACAGACTGACTTTTTTTAAAACGGAGAAATAAGATTACGAATGTTACGATCTTACATTATAAATGACAGGAACCGTTCCAAGTTTGAAATACCTTAGTATTATTGACACTGTCAAAATAATCTACTTATAATTATACTCTCAAGTGGGAGTATACGCTCGGCCATATCTGTCACTCCAACTATGTATCTAGAACTAGGTGTTATTGTTGATCGAAGGCATGAATACTATATAGTAGTCTAGTTTAGTACTAAGTACTATACTAGACTACTATATTTTTATATTTTATGCTTTTTGTTCACATTTTGATTAAATATTTGTTTAAATGTTTTCGTGGAGTGCAGCTTCTGTCTTTGAACTATTATTTATTCTGTGCTTTTGCATGGAACAGCTGTTTTTTTCGCGATTTCAGATTTGGTCACATATTAAAAGTTTTTTGTTTTCATGAGTATAATAATCCCTGAAATTAGACGGGGTGATAAAAAAATCCGTGAAAAAAGAAACATTGGTAAAAGAATTATTTCGTTAGCATGAAAACTGTCCGAGATATCACAGTTTGTAATGCACACAAATTGGACTCGCCCAAAAACGCTCCATACAAACTGCTACCTATTTGTGACGTCACGCCTAGGTAGTTTCTATGCAACGCGTAAGCAATTAGCTCGGCAGCTATATTAAATATTGTGTTTATCAAAACGGTTTCTGAGACAAATTTGCTATACATTTTACGGACTATTGAAAGGTATTATTTATTTTAACACTTTTTATACTTTTCAAATGGACTTGCCCACCCAAAGGAGATCAGTCACGCTTCATACATGTTTGGACCAAAAAGTAAAAGTATCCGCAAACGAAAAAAAATGGCATATTACTATTGTACACATTGTAGCGATCATTTTTTGTTATGGCGGCAACAGTGTACGATTAGCGGCCGAGCAGTTATTCAAGTTTGAAAATGTCATTTTTTTCTCTTTATTTTCAAACTTGAATACCGCACGGCCAAAGTGCGGCCAACGAAAAAAAATTGCACATTACTATTGTAAACAGTGTAACGATCATTTTTTGTTATGGCGACAACAGTGTACGATTAGCGGCCAAGCAGTTATTCAAGTTTGAAAATAACATTTTTTTTCTCTTTATTTTCAAACTTGAATACAGCTTGGCCAAAGTGCGGCCAACGAAAAAAAATTGCACATTACTATTGTAAACAGTGTAACGATCATTTTTTGTTATGGCGACAACAGTGTAGGATTAGCGGCCAAGCAGTTATTCAAGTTTGAAAATGTAATTTTTTTTGTCTTTATTTTCAAACTTAAATACAGCTTGGCCAAAGTGCGGCCAACGAAAAAAAATTGCACATTACTATTGTAAAAAATGTACCGATAATTTTTTGTTATGGCGTCAACAGTGTACGATTAGCGGCCAAGCAGTTATTCAAGTTTGAAAATATAATTTTTTTTCTCTTTATTTTCAAACTTGAATACAGCTTGGCCAAAGTGCGGCCAACGAAAAAAAATTGCACATTACTATTGTAAACAGTGTAACGATCATTTTTTGTTATGGCGACAACAGTGTACGATTAGCGGCCAAGCAGTTATTCAAGTTTGAAAATGTAATTTTTTTTCTCTTTATTTTCAAACTTGAATACAGCTTGGCCAAAGTGCGGCCAACGAAAAAAAATTGCACATTACTATTGTAAACAGTGTAACGATCATTTTTTGTTATGGCACCAACAGTGTACGATTAGCGGCCAAGCAGTTATTCAAGTTTGAAAATGTCATTATTTTTGGTATAAATACGATCGCAAAACGGATTGACTCACCACGTAAAATGTAATCGTTTATCAGAATATCAGTTATTACATTGAGATCAGTTCCTCGTCAGCATTATAACTGACCCACGAACGTCCCACCTGCTGGGTACGTGAATCGACTAAACAATAATGCAATACTTTTAGCTAAATAGTAACTTTAACTAAGGTCTAGTACACTACAGAGCCAGAATAAGGAAATATGTCTCCCTAAAATAGATATTGACTACAACACAAAGTGACTTTGGCCAAGCTGTATTCAAGTTTGAAAATAAAGAGAAAAAAAATGTCATTTTCAAACTTGAATAACTGCTTGGCCACTAATCGTACACTGTTGACGTTATAACAAAAAATGATCGTTACACTATTTACAATAGTAATCTGCAATTTTTTTTGTTGGCCGCACTTTGGCCAAGCTGTATTCAAGTTTGAAAATGAAGAAAATAATGTCATTTTCAAACTTGAATAACTGCTTGGCCGCTAATCGTACACTGTTGACGTCATAACAAAAAATGATCGTTACACTGTTTACAATAGTAATATGCAATTTTTTTTTCGTTGGCCGCACTTTGGCCAAGCTGTATTCAAGTTTGAAAATCAAGAAAAAAATGTCATTTTCAAACTTGAGTAACTGCTTGGCCGCTAATCGTACACTGTTTACGCCATAACAAAAAATTATCGTTACACTGATTACAATAGTAATTTGCAATTTATTTTCGTTGGCCGGCACTTTTACTTTTTTGGTCCAATTTGACTGATCTCCTTTGAAGGGTCATCTTACTAATATCACAGATTACTGATAACCGATACTGCTCTCCGCTAAGTCATTTAAATAAAGTGGAATCCAGCTTGTACGGCGCAAATTACGAGCGGCCGGTCGTTGCATCTCTTTCTATCGCATATATTCTAGCTCTTTTGTGGACCTAATTTCTATGGATTTTCACCGCCGGCGGTGAGGGCGAGATTTGCGCGCAAGTACATCGAGTGACAGACGCCTGCTAATATTATAAATGTGAAAATTTTGATGTTTGGATGTTTGTTGCTCCATCACTTTGCTGAAGTTTGACATGTATAAAATACGCGATAAAAATTGAGCTGACTCGAACAAAGTCGCGGGCGTCCACTAGCTAATTATAAATTCACATAAAATATTCTTAAGTTTTTCAGTTATTAGGCATCAAAATTAAATCAATACGTACTGCCCATTTCTTCTCGCTTGTCTTGTAGACACTTTGAGACAAGACCAAATTCTTGACTGATCACGCACAAATGTGGTGACCATCTACTGTGTTCCACAGTTTATTGAAACGAAGGTTTCTCATGCAAAATTAAGTTACTTAAAAGCTAGGCCTACCTTAACTTAGAGAATACTGTCCGTAATCCAGGGGGGCTGATGTCTGTCTCGCCAGCGCGCGCGCGCCCGGCCAAGATCTTCAGTCAACCCCGATGGGAAACTGTTACAGCTAACACTCTTATAATTACACAATGTCCTAATAGACAGCTAAAACTTTCCCGGCGCCTTTCAAGGCGAACACACACGGGTCACAAGTCCGTACCCCGACCGGAGCCCTAGTAGGCGCAAAACGAAACCTCGGTCACAAAACGGGTAGGTAACTGGCGCGGCACGTCGCTACAGAAACACACAAACTTGCCTCACGGCTGCGTGCGGCGGACTGGCGATCCTACACCGGCCGGCCGAGCGCATTGTCTCGTGACCTTGACAATGACAACGGCCCGCTCGCAGCGCGGCGCGAACATCCCCCCGTCCCGGACAGTAGCAAACTGTCCGCCAACTCAATCTAAGGGCAGGCGAGAGAGGGTAGCGATCGCTCGCTTCAAAACAGAGTCCCCCACCAGGACCTCGGCAAACCTGGGCACACCATCCGACCCCGGATGAAGCTGAACAATGCGTCCTAAACGCCAGCGGAGGGGCGGCAGGTTTGGATCCTTTACCAACACGAGGTCTCCGGTCTTGGGTGGGGTCGTCCTATCCGACCACTTAACGCGTTGCTGCAAAATGTGCAAATACTCCAGATGCCAACGGCGCCAAAAACTCTGCGTAAGCTGCTGGAGCAATTCAAATCGCGAGAGCCGTCCGGAGGGCACTTCGGAATAAGGATATTCCGGCAAGGCGTTAAGCGGTCTGCCAATCAAAAAATGGCCCGGCGTAAGGGCCTCTAAATCATTCGCGTCCGAAGACAACGGACACAACGGACGCGAGTTGAGGACCGCCTCAACCTTACAAAATACGGTCGCGAGTTCCTCAAACGTGAGGACCGTCTCCCCAATAACGCGACGAAGGTGAGTTTTAGCGGCCTTTACAGTTGCTTCAAAAATCCCTCCCCAGTGGGGGCAGGATGGCGGGGAGTACTGCCATCGTACCCCTCTGCGAGAGAGTGTGGATCCGATCTCAAAATTATTCCTATCCAAAAATTCACAAACTTCCTTTAAATACCTATCGGTGCCCTTGAAATTGGTTCCACAATCGGACCTTATTAACGACGGCATTCCGCGGCGAGACACAAAACGATTCAACGTGGCTACAAAGGCTTCTGTGGTGAGGGCACTAACCACCTCCAGGTGGACCGCTTTAGTGGCCAAACAAACAAATACACACAAGTAAGCCTTTTCCGTTCTAGCATTACGAAGCCGCGATGTCTTAACGGTAAATGGCCCCGCAAAATCCGTTCCAACTCCTGAGAAGGGCATCGATTCGTTCACTCGATCGGCAGGCAAGTCACCCATCTGGGGCTGCATCGTATCGGCGCGCAAACGATAACACGGGAGACAACGAAAAATAACGGATCGGATTATTCTCCGCGCTGACAAAATCCAGAACTCTCGTTGGAGGAGCGCGGTCAAAGCATTACAACCGGCATGAGCATTCTTTACATGTCGGTCTGTAATCAACAGTCTAACTAACGGTCCATCCTTGGGGAGCAACAAAGGGTGGCGTGATCCGTACGGCAGGTTGGCATGTCTGAGCCTACCTCCGACACGCAGCAATCCGGTACTGTCCAAGAAGGGATTCAACCGCACCAAGGGTCCCTTCAACTTGGACTTACTTGAGCGCAGGGCTTTCAGCTCCGGTTCAAACTCTCGCTGTTGCGTCACTCGCAACCAATGCAACAGAGCGTCTTGCCGCTCTTGTGGGGCGAGGACCGGAGACAACGATTTCTCCTGAGGCTGGCGACAATTTCGCACAAAGCGCCTAATCCAAGCAGTCACGCCGAGCAACTTATCAAGAGAACTGTAGCGGTCTAACAAAAACTCCATCTGCGGAGCCGCCACCGTCTCCACGGCGTGAACACGCATGCCTAGGTCTGGGACTCTGGCCACAGCCGGGGTGGCAGGCCATGAGCGCTCAGGCCGTAACAACCATGCTGGACCCCACCATAGGTGGTGGTCCACTAACTCAGGCGCCTCGCAGCCGCGGTAGGCACAATCTGCGGGGTTTAATTCGCCCGGTACGTGGCGCCAAATCAACGGGGCCTTTGAAGTCTGAATTTGTGAGACCCGGTTGGCCACAAAAACCTCAAGGGTGTGGACTGAACTCTTCAGCCAACAAAGGACGACCTGGCTGTCAGACCACGCAAATATCGACTCCAAGTCGACACCGTTTCCCAAGGTGTCGGCAACATGATTGAGTAGCCGTACTAAGAGAGTGGCGCCGGACAACTCCAACTTCGGAATGGTTAGCCTAGTCCGAAGGGGGGCGACCTTACTCTTGGCCGTAACTAAGTGTACGGCGACAACGCCTGCTGCATCCACCGTTCGGATGTAAACGGCTGCCGCGTATCCGCTTTCGGACGCGTCACAAAAGCCGTGCAGGGAGGCTTTAAACTTTCCCGAAGGCAGCATTTGCCTCGGTATACAAACCCGATTGACGTCGGGTAGGGATGACACGAACCTCACCCACTCTCGTAGGAGGCTACCAGAGAGGGGCTCATCCCATGACAATTCCGCAGCCCAGAGCTCCTGTAGGAAGCACTTCATCGAAAACACTACAGGGCTGAGCCAACCGTTCGGATCAAAGGTACGGGCTACAGTAGACAGCACCGTGCGTTTAGTCCAGACCTTTGGGTCTGGCAGTTCCAATCTATATGTGAACAAATCCGGGACTGGTCGATACTGGACTCCCAAAACAGACAGCATGTCTGGAGTCTCCGGATTTTCAAAGAGGAGCGGCTCTTGCTGGTGGTCCTTAGGCAAATCTGCCAATAGGTCCGGTGAGTTAGACAGCCACTTCCGCAACTCATAGCCACCAGCCCTCAAGAGCGCAATCAGCTCATCACGTAAGACGAGAGCCTCATCTAAGCTCGAGGCCCCCGTGCAGATATCGTCGACAAATAAGGCCCCCCCCTCAATAAGAGCAGATGCCCGGGGATAGCGTAGCCGTTCGCGCTCTGCGAGCTCCAAAAGCGAACGGATCGCCACAAAGGGGCTCGACCGCAAACCATAAGTGTTGGTGTTCAGCTCGTAAGCCAACATCGGATCCTGGGGATCCTCACGCCAAAGGATGAGCTGGTATCGTCTATCCTCCGGGTGAATCACGGTCTGTCTGAACATCATGCGGATATCGGCCACAAAGACGACAGCGTGCCGGCGGAAGTTGGTCAAAACATCACAGACATCGTGATGCAACTTCGGCCCCGCATGCAGACACTGATTCAACGACACTCCGGTTGACGTGGGCGCTGAACCATCAAAGACCACGCGGATCTTCCCATTGGAAGTCTTCAAAACAGCGTGGTGTGGCAGGAAGTAATGTTCCACATTACGCCAGTCCAACTGCGAGATGGACATGTGCCCAAGGTCCAAATACTCCCGCATGAAGTCTATATACTTCTCCTTGAATGCGGGATCCCTGGCCATCCTACGCTCCATGGACAACAATCTCTTCTCGGCCATCGGTCGGGAGCTCCCTAAAGGAGGGCGTACCGCCAAGAAGGGCAAGCGGGTAATCAAGCGACCCGAGAGGAGGCGCCCAGTGTTGTTCTGGTAGAACAATTCGCACTCCTCCACTAACGGATCCAACCGCTTGGCAGTGGGAGGTTCCTCCACCTCCCAAAACTTTTGGAGAACGTCGGACAAAGTAGAACCGACAATGGTCTGGCGGTCTACCGACGGGGTCTCTGGTGTCTGTGGTACCTTTCCCATCACCACATGACCCAGCGACGAGGACAAGGCGACAAGATCGGCTGTCTGCAAAACTCGCTTGCTTCCACACAGTACACGACCGAGGACATCCGCACCAATCAACAAGTGTATTGGGCCCGGTCGGTGGAAGGAAGGATCAGCCAAAGCCAGTCCAGACGTCAGCTCAATCGTGGATGGCGGCACTCGCACTTGCGGGAGTGGTCCAACCACCTTATCAAAGACTATCGCCGAAGCACCGATCTTCGGCCTTGGCGCGAAGTGGGGGGAGAAGGAGAACTCAACTCGACCAATCGGATCAGGGATCCGCGAGTCTCCCACCCCCCGTACCGCTTCGTGATGCGGCACAAGCAAAAGACCCAGCTGTCGGACAAGCCACCTGGACATTATGCACCCCTGGGCACCTGAGTCCAAAAGGGCACGCACCGTGACAACATTGCCCTTAGGTCCCCAAACATTCACGGAGGCTGTTGGCAACAGCACAAGCTCCGGAGGGGTGGTTGGGTCCGACAGGGGCGCCATTAAAAATTTTGGGGGGGTACTTGTCCCCCTCGCGCCTGAGTCGGCGCGCCAAATGTGGGACGCTCGTACCGGGCGAGCGGGTCCCAATCGGGTACATACTGGCCCCGACCAACAGCACTCCCAGGTGCAGGGTAATACCCGTGTGGGGCGTGCCTCGGTACATAGTACCCCAATCGAGGCCTCTCCATTAGGGGGGGGGAGTAGCAAATAGGGCCCGTGCCCATCGCCACCGTGGCGTACTCTTGGGGTACCCCCCTACCCCCGCCCGTGGCGGGGGCGTCTCTCCTATAGTTCCCCCTCTCCGGGGGGGACTGAACGGGGGGGCTAAGCCCCGCCGAATCTCTAGGGGACCGGTTCCGGGCTGCCGGGCCCCCGCCCGTGCGCGAGGAATTCGAACCCCGGTCGCTCCCGGCGTCCTTGCGGTCCAAACAAAGGAGGGGGTGATGCCTCCCTCCGCAAAGACGACAATCCTCTGTCTGGGGACACGCCGACTGCATGTGCCCCCCCAAACACCTATAGCACCATTGGCGCTGTCTAGCAACGGCCCTCCGTCCCTCTGGGCGGAGGCCTCTAAATTTGGCACATTCGTGCACCATGTGCCTATCTCCCCTGCAATACCTGCACCGCTCACTCGGTGCGGGGGGAGGGGACTGCTGGAAGGCAGCATATCGATTGGTCGGGCGACGGGGCTGTTCCCTCGCCGCCACCATACGACCAACACCTGGGACCGGGGCGGGCTCCAGGTGGTCCGTCACCCTACATTCGTCCTCCAAAAAACGAAGGAGGTCCGCGAAGGGCGGGAGATACGAGGCGCTGTCGCCTCCGTACCTCTGCTCGAAACGCCCCTTCATTTCAGCGGGCAATTTGGCGAGGACTATGTGCAGCAGTACAAAGGACCACTGATCCACCGGCAGGTCCAATCGCCTTAGGGAGTTGACCGCTGACAGTAGCGGGTTCAGCAACTCCCTCCGTAACAGGTGTACCCGCGTGATTCGCGGGAGGGCCAAAATCGTGGCCACGTGGGTGTCCGCCAGTAACCGGACATTCTGGTACCTGCTAACCAGAAGCTGGCGAGCCACCTGGTAGTTGTCGTCGCTGATGAGCAGGTGCTGGATTACCGCGCTGGCCTCTCCTCGCAGGGAGGAGCGCAAATAGGCCAACTTCTCACTAGGGGATAAGTCCCGTCGTGAATCCACCAAACTGTCAAACAAATTAATGAAGCCCATCCAGGCTGACAGATCCCCATTAAAAGTGGGAATCTCCAAGGTAGGCAATCGGCCTAGCAACGCCGTCGGGGTAGGTTTGACCTCCCCGCTCAAAACCGGCTCCCCCTTCCGAACAGCCAGGGCCCTCTCAGCCGCCTCCGTGAACTGGTCAGCCAGCTCATAGGCCTGGGCTACATCCTGCTCCAGCTGTTCCGACACAGCATCATCAGCTGGGGGGTTCTCCATATAATACGCGCGACACTCCATGGCGTGGCGCTCCAGGTCTTGCAGCCGAGCTGCCAGCCCGCCATACCGAGCTAGCAACGCGCCTACCCGGTCGGCTCGGTCTATTAATGTGACCGCACAAGCAAGCCAACGCAAAGCTCCTTGGATGCCAGCCCTGGATACGGAGGTCGGATTCGTAGGAGCCATTTATAATCCGTTGAATAAACAAAGCAAACAAAGAAATATAGAAGTGGTAAACATCAACAAAAAAAACAATAGAAATAGGTCGCGTCACGAGAATATAAAACACAATTAAAATTCGGACGACATACACGGACCCTACTATTTTCATAAATTATTAACAACTTACCAATTTCAAGGGCTAACAATATAACGGTATAAACAAAACGTATAGGATTAACGGTATGGCATACACGGCACGGCCAAGTCAACCTCGCAAATCAACTACTAAACCGTTATCAACAAACAAAAACAAAACTATTTTTAATAATAATACTCGTAATTTAATACTACTAATAATTAAAACTAGTTCCACTTTTTTAACTAGGCAAGCGGACTCGGAACAAACACTAGTATGTGGTACTAATAAACACACTTTCGAACGAAACTATTCGTCAAATAAATCCGGACACACAAAAAAAAAAAAATATACACATCTAGGCGAGTAAACTCGTATCAAAACACTAGTATGTGACAACAATTATATAAGTGTCTATCTATTATCGGATCCACCAAGTGAGAAACATTCGCTTCGAGAATTTACTAGAACAATTTCTTAGTACTTCAATCGTCTCGGAATACCCTCGAGATTTCAACAAAAAAAAAAAATTTTTAGGTACTCTTTTTAGGTACGCTTTTTATTTTTACTATGAAATTTTATGTAGTTAATTTTAATATGAAAATTAATTATATCAACTAAGCTCTGCTACCAAAAATTTGATCACGCACAAATGTGGTGACCATCTACTGTGTTCCACAGTTTATTGTAACGAAGGTTTCTCATGCAAAATTAAGTTACTTAAAAGCTAGGCCTACCTTAACTTAGAGAATACTGTCCGTAATCCAGGGGGGCTGATGTCTGTCTCGCCAGCGCGCGCGCGCCCGGCCAAGATCTTCAGTCAACCCCGATGGGAAACTGTTACAGCTAACACTCTTATAATTACACAATGTCCTAATAGACAGCTAAAACTTTCCCGGCGCCTTTCAAGGCGAACACACACGGGTCACAAGTCCGTACCCCGACCGGAGCCCTAGTAGGCGCAAAACGAAACCTCGGTCACAAAACGGGTAGGTAACTGGCGCGGCACGTCGCTACAGAAACACACAAACTTGCCTCACGGCTGCGTGCGGCGGACTGGCGATCCTACACCGGCCGGCCGAGCGCATTGTCTCGTGACCTTGACAATGACAACGGCCCGCTCGCAGCGCGGCGCGAACATTGACTATTGCTCAAATGAAACTTGATTTGTTTAATAATTTTATTGTAATGTTTGTGTGCAGACAAGAAAACTCCGCGTATCACCATTTGGGCCTAGCAAGTGGTGTGGGTACCGACGGATTCCTCAACGGGCAGCACTCCAACGACCCGTCCCTGGACAAGTTGCAAGGTAAGTATGTAGCAAAGTCTCTCTCTAATACATTTCCCTTATATCCATAATCGTCAACTGCGGCCAATTGATTTTCTTTAGAAATAAATATATACTTGTTTTATTTGTATTCTGGTAAATTTGTGTGTAACACTACGATTGGCTAAATGCGGTGATTTTTTAAATATTATGTAGCCGTAAGCTTACCATAATTTTGGAGGTCCATAACGGGACAGGAGTGGAGCGAAAGACCAAAAAAAAATGAACAAAAACACATTAAGCTACTACTCAACAATGTTTTATTTTGTTATACAAAAAACAAATATGTAAATAAGGTACAGGAAAGGTACCCACAGTACAGCCCCGCAACACCGCGCCCACCTTCGCGCGTACTGACTGGGAATTTAGTTCGTTCATTTTTCATATTACACGTTCCGATGGTTAGCCGGGACCAATGCTTGAAACCGGGACAATCCCGTTCAAACCGGGACGTATGGTAGATTCTAATCGTAGTGTAACATACGATTTCACCAGCAAAAGCTTTATTTTTGCTGTTGTAAATGCCAAACAGGAAAGAAGAACTAAAACTGTCTGTAAAAAAGAACTGAATGATCTGTAAATAGATAATAATAAATAAACAAAAATATTGTCCTTAAACATTGGTAAACTAAGTGCAACATCTTATTTATAAAACCAAACTCGGTAGGTTTGGTGGGCCTGGCGGCGGAAGGCGGCGACAAGGAGAGGGGCGAAGCCCTAGAGCAGAACAACCCCGAGTTGGAGCGCCTGCGCAAGCAGCTGGAGCGCCTGCAGGCCGACCTCTCCGACGCACAGCGGGAGGCCGAGGTGATCGCAGCGACATTTTGTAACACTTAGCTCGAATATATCTATATAATAATAATAATATATCTATCTCACCTGACGGGAAGGGGCTGTTGCAGCCGGCCGAGGAACCGAAGCGGACGATGCCAACCAAAGCACCATAACTACCTTCTCTCTCTTTTTCACTTTCTTTCACTCTTAACTCAAATTAATCGATTCAACAACTTTGTTCCGAGTCTATATTAAAAAAAACATTTGGCGCCAAATTCGCGATAGACTTGTTAGTAGCATTGTATGAATATAAAACTCATTATACAGCCTTTGTCCTAAATAGTTCGCCCATGATCTTTATTACGAAGTATGAGCGTCAAGTTAACGTGCAATTATATTCACCCTTATTATTATTATAATTTAAGATCATACCATAAACTAGTTCGCACCAAAATGCTACAAGCCCTTCGATCAACAATAGCACCTATGTTGATCGAAGTATAAGCCTTTTTGTATAAAAATAAAACCATTGTACGTTCTGTTTGCTAATCGAATGGGTTATTTCAGGTATCGAAACGACGGCGAGATTGGGCATTTTCAGAGCGAGACAAACTCTTGCAAGAGAGAGAAAGTGTCAAGGCTCTGTGTAATAGACTGAGAAAGGTAAGTTAAAATTCGTTTTCAAAGTAAGTACTTGTTCTTACTGAAACAGCATGTAACCACAGGAAATGAATTTTTTTGGCAAGTGTGTTAGTTATGTATGTTTGTGAGATTTTTCATGAAATTAAATCTAATCTAACATCTATAGTGTGCTCGTGCTGTTTAACTTGTTCTTTTATTGCGTCGATGGCATTGTGTTAAATCTTTCCCACCTCTGAACTCGAATCGAGGGCTCAGCAGCCGTCCACAGTTCGTAATGTGTGCAAATGTTTGGGACACGGTTTTTAAGTCGCTACTCGGAAAAATATGGACTGTTTGATATAAAACTATAGGACGGTTAGAGTTATTATAAATCTGGAAATAAGATATATATTTCTTCATACCTTTACCTAGAATCGTATAGTTTCAGAAGCACGATTTTATGACTTTGCCTCGTCACTTTTTATTTTCGAAAATACCTCTAAAACTACGAAAATTCAAGATTATTCTGAAATGGGGTTACAAATACTATTGAAAATTGGTTTAATTAGTGGACACCAATAATATTTAGGATCGTATAGAAGCATTTTTTTAAATCGCTATAGTTACGTATAATACGAAATGATTTTGTTTTTTTGCCTAATCTGCAAAATCGGTCTCGCTCCCGCGCGCGTCGTTTTCTCTTTGCTATCTCGCTTCAGCACGCTTTTTCCGAGTATCGCCTTAACTAAAACTTTTGAACCTTCCTGTGTAGGAGCGTGATCAGATGGTGGGAGAATTAGCTGACGCGCGGCGGCACGGCGGTAAGAAAAATGACAGCGGCAAACGCGACGAAGACCGCCCGCGGCATCCGCACTCTAGAGATAGGGCTGTGGATTTCGATGTACAGGTAAATGTTTGAAATTATGGCTTGATCATCTCACGTTTGAACATATTACATACAGTGCAGGTATTTTTAAAATCCGGCTTACCTAAACAGAAACTCAATTCGACATTTAAAATTTGACTACTAATTATTATACGAAACGAAACATTCAAATAATCTTCTTTTAATTTAGTTTTTATTTTTGATATAGTAGGTACTGTAAGAATCTACTGCGGCCCAACTAAATGGGGAATCGCAGAATGAAAGAAGATAGTCTTGATAAATCACATTTTTAATCTTGAATAATCACTTTTACTAGTGGCCTCGGAGCTAACACGACTACGCTACTACAGCGCCAAAGCCGGAATGTTCTAGCCTAAGACAAACTACACGTGAATGGTATGACGAGTTCGATATTTGAATATGCAAAAAGAAATAAAAGTGCCATAGACACTATTAAGGAGTCTACTTAGGTACATCGAAAAATAATACCACAGGACCTTTTTGTTAAAAATCTTTATTTACGAACATGAGCTTGTCTAGTTAAAACACGGAAATATAGTATCATCTATTGCTTTAAAATTTTCGAGGTTATTACTCACTAACATCAAACAAAGATGTAGCGTGTGCTGCGCAATTTATGCGTATATTACTTTTCCTTATAAAACTGCTGTTTGTTTGAATACATCATGGAAGTGTTGGACCTAATGTGGCAGCACTTTTCTACGCTGCTATCCTTTTCTGTCGCTCTTAACCGTCATTTGATAGAGTAAGAAAAGAAGCGGTAATGCTACCGCCGCATGCTGTCGCTCAGCCGGCCTAGCATGAGCGGCTTTTATCACGCGATATGATATGATACGGCATGCCGTCTTGCTTACACCTTAGTGGGGTAAACAAGACAACTTGCCATACCATATCATATCGCGCGATCAAAAGTCGCTCATGCTAGGCCCGCTGGAGTAAATTTACCAAATACTTGTACCTTCTTTAGGACTACGAGTGGGACGTAATCGAAGTGGAACTGAGCGGGCTCAGCAAGGACGGGGAGTTGGGCTTCGAACTGTCGGGAGGAAGGGACGAGCCGTGCTACCCCAACGACTGCAGCGTGTACGTCACCGCCGTCAAGAAGGGCTCCGTCGCCGACGGGAAGATCAAGTCAGTTTTGTAGCTTTATTAGAGCTAATAAATAACTCAAGCCGATTTGTGACTCGGTTAGTTTGGATCTAGAACGTAGGGAATCTGTAAACACTTGATTTAATTGTTCAGTTTGCCATTCATTTTGGTCCTTTGAGCCGGATGTTGATTGTTCATGATTGATGATCACGTAGTTTTTGTAATTGAATTATCTTTGCATGCCGATAGCAGCCACTTTAAAAGCCTACTATTTGTGTTTTTTTTATTTAGTTATTTGGTTTCTAATTTCATTTATGTATGTGTGAATTTCTTAAATGTTATTTGTTTGATTCTGAAACTTACCTCCGACAAATGTTTCTCTGCCAAATGAGCCGCCGACAGAATGTTTCGTTTATGAGTTGTTCAACGACAGAACCTTTTTGGGGCTGGGGCTTATGGTCAGAATTAAACGATTCTTTAAATTAACTCGGCTATCTATTTGTATCAGAATATTGGACCGCGTGACAGAGGCGTGCGGCGTGTGCGTGTGGGCGAGCGGGCAGGCGGCGGCCGCTGCGCTGCGCGGCGCGCTGCAGCACGGCCACGCGGCGCTGCGGATACAGCGCGCGCGGGCGCAGCGCCGCATTGTACGGCTCGCGTCCGCGCGCGGCCTGGCGCTGCACCACGGTACGTACACGTGCCGGAGTACTGGACCGCGTGACGGAGGCGTGCGGCGTGTGCGTGTGGGCGAGCGGGCAGGCGGCGGCCGCTGCGCTGCGCGGTGCGCTGCAGCACGGCCACGCGGCGCTGCGGATACAGCGCGCGCGGGCGCAGCGCCGCATTGTACGGCTCGCGTCCGCGCGCGGCCTGGCGCTGCACCACGGTACGTACACGTGCCGGAGTACTGGACCGCGTGACGGAGGCGTGCGGCGTGTGCGTGTGGGCGAGCGGGCAGGCGGCGGCCGCTGCGTTGCGCGGCGCGCTGCAGCACGGCCACGCGGCGCTGCGGATACAGCGCGCGCGGGCGCAGCGCCGCATTGTACAGCTCGCGTCCGCGCGCGGCCTGGCGCTGCACCACGGTGCGTACACGTGCCGGAGTACGTAAAAATCCACATGAACACTACTCGGGAGCTCTATTTTTTATTTGCTCGTATGACAATATGTTGCCGCATGCGTAAGTCACACTCGTCTCCCAAGTCACATGACGTCTATTATACGAATTTTTGAATCATCATCGTCTATGATTGTCTAATATTGTTGAATGCTGAATTTTACACACATATTTGACCCGGTGATATTTTTTAGAACTGAAGAATTTTTCGTTCTTTGACCATTTTGACAGCTAATTTTGTATCGCAAGTGGCTCCTTTGTCGCGGCTGTCACTGGAATAGAGATTTTTGTAGCACTATAATATGTTGTCATAACAATACGTCACAAAAATTTTAACGTATTTTTCTATCGCTCGCCCGACGACGCAACGAGTGTGTAAAACTTGTAAACTAAGTGGGTAGGGCCATTTTTTTTTTTTTTTTTTCTTAAAGGAAGACCATGTTGGAAGGCATGTTCAAGAATACTGCGGACGAATGAACAGTACAAAATCTTTAAGGTCTTAACGAATGAAAATTCCTTTGCACAGCGCATAACTAATCCCAGTGACTTAGATGCTCTAGTCACAATGCTGTCAATGTGCGCATCAAATAACAGTTTAGAGTCATGGAGGACACCCAAATCACGCACAGTAGACTTTGTTTCCAAGGTTGAACCTTTAAGAGTGTACCTAAATGATATCAAGTTACGTTTCCGAGCAAATGTGACCAAACAACACTTAGACGGGTTTAAATCTAGATCATTAGCCTGACAATAAATCTCAAGTCTATCCAAATCGGATTGCAAGGCTGCTGCGTCATCCAAGGATCTTACATCAGCGTAGACCTTCATGTCATCCGCAAAACAGAGTAAACTTGAGTGCCTGAGGCACGTGTTAATGTCAGCTATAAAAATGACAAAAGCAGCGGCCCAAGCAGTGACCCCTGCGGTACCCCCCTTGGAACGATAACCCAATCAGATGAGTAATTATTAACTACCACTGCTTGCAATCGGAATTCAATGTAGGATGAAAACCATCGCAAAAGATCGCCACAAATACCGACACGCAAAAGTTTATTTATTAGCGTTTTATGGTTAATTCTGTCGAAAGCTTTACTGTAGTCTGTGTATATGACATCTGCCTGTCCTCCTGTATCCATAGTTTTTGCAAGAAAGTTATTAAACAATATAAGATTGGAAACAGTTGAACGTCTCTTAAGAAAACCGTGTTGATAGGGGCAGAATGCCTGACCTAAACTAGCATAGACTTGGTCATAAACTATTTTTTCCAAGACTTTGGCAACAATGCAGAGTTTGGAAATTGGCCTATAATTAGCGATCTCGGTTTTATTACCTTGCTTAAAAATTGGTGTTACGTAAGCTTTTTTCCAGATGCTCGGGACAGTACCCTCTGACAAAGATCTATTAAATAAAATGGTAATAGGCAGGGCCAATGCGTCACAACATCTAATAAGAAAAATCGCCGGAAGCTGATCAGGTCCAGCAGATTTCGAGGGGTCAAGTTCTTTAAGTAACCGACGTACATCTGATTCATTAACCACTATGGAACTTATTGATGAAACCGTGTCAGCTATTGTATTTCCATCAGGTGGAACAATATTATTAGAATGTGACAGGAAGTTCGAATAGAAATAGTTGGAGAATGCTTCACATATAGTTTCACCCGTATTAAATGTATTCGTACCGTACTTAAGGCAGCTAGGCAGTGAGTTACCTTTTCTCTTTGAGTTGACGTGAGACCAGAACCTTTTAGGATTACCCTGAATTGCATCTTCAACAGCCTTTATATACTGGTTATAACACTCTTTTTCTAAATGTTTTGCACGGTCACGAAGTAGTTTATACGATTCAAGATTGGAACGATTACCATAAGTATTATATTTATTCAAGTATTTTTGCTTCTCTTTTAGCATTTTTTTAGCGGTGTTGAGTGCCATTTTGGATACCAATCTTTTCCTACGCTCTTAGATGGGACATACATATCTCTCAGTGATGTAAAAGTGTTATAGAAAAAAATTATAGCATCATCAACTGAACCTGCTGAAAGCTCTTTTACCCAATCGATCTTCGAAATAGCGAGATTAATTGCTTCATAGTCACCCCTATTAAATAGGAACCGTAGACTTGGCGCCGGACTTAAAGTGCGTAGTGCAGTATAATTAATTTTAATATTAAGTGCACCATGATGGGGATCAGCAGGTAGGGACAGTGGATCTTTACACTCAGAAACACTAACAGAATCAGTACAAAGGACAAGATCAAGGATAACTCCGAAACTGTTTTTAACGCCGTTATATTGTTTCAAGTCCAAAGTGGATAATTCGTCGACCAAAAAACACTCATCCTGCGATAAGTAATTACTAGGACTTAGTGATTCTTCGTAATTTGACGGCGTCCAGGTTATGCGACTCATATTAAAATCATAACATTATTTAAACTCTCAAAAAAGTTTGCTAATTGCTGAGAGAAAGAGCTTCCTAAGTTTTGTTTAATTAAATAAAGTAGACAAATATGTATATTACCGCTTAGACCTTTAGATTCATTAGACCCGAAAGACAAGGTCACCCATAGATCCTCCGCGGTTGATTGGAACGATATTTGAGGTATAACAGATAATTCCTTGCGCGTGGCAATGAGAATTCCTCCTCCCAGTGATTGGTGAGTTACCGCATAGTTTCTATCCCGTCTCCAAACGACGTACCTGCAGTCGAATAGTTCCGTATCAGCTATACCGTCTATCAACCATGTCTCGGTTATCAAAATAACGTCGTAATTATTTACACACACATTACGATAAAAAATATTAGTTTTTGTCCTCAAACCCCGCGCGTTTTGGTAGTAAACGTTTAAACTATCCATACGCCTCACCGAAGCCATTACAATAATAAAATAAAGCAACTGAACTGTAATAAATTAATAAAAAATAAATAAAAAAAAGTCAATACAAAAGTTATTATAATATCTAATAACGTACGAGAGTATTAGGCAAATCGAACTTAGCAACGAACATCTACAAAACCAGTGCACGAAGTCTCCAACTAAATAATATGTAGTCATAAAAAATATAAAGAATGAAATAGGCATAAGCAAGCAAAAATCAACCATGACTAGGCGAGCTACGTTATAATATTGTAGAATCACTAAAGGCGGTAACGCAGGTAGCGATAGCGAGGCATTATGAATAGGAATAGGCGGCCAGCGATAACAAATACAGTAGAACCGTTCTGCCAAACAAAAGCGCAGGACAGTTAATGCGTTAAGCAAAGCAATGCCAGTGGCGGTCAACCTTTTAAGCAAATTGCATATTGCGTGGATTAAATTAAACATAATTGGAAAAATAAAACGGCTAAAGTGACATTTTAACTGAAATAAAATGACATCAAGCAAGTAATTTATGAAGCGTATTAATATGGTTACGCTTACAATAGAAAATCTAAATATGAAAATTTTAAATTGGAAACAGCTTAAACAATTTTGTTTAAATCACTTTCTTTGACAATTATGATGACTGGTGAGGTGTCATTTTTACGGATGTGAATTTTACCAAACTTAACCCATTTGTAGTTATATCCTCGGTCACTGGCCTTTTGTTTAGCTTTAGACAGCAAGTTCTTGTAAGTTGGAGTGAGATGATCGTTAACGTAGATCCGCTGAGCACTATTGTTGTTGAACCCAATGTCCGAACCCTTCAACATCTTGTGGGCTCTCGCAGCGGCAATAAATTCTTCCTTAACGTAAACGTAAAGCTCATAACAATGTTCTTATCCTTTGAGTATGTTGGTACACGGGCAATGTAATTTATTTGCGACTTCTGAATCGGATAGCCTGTAGCCTTCCCAGTATTATCAACAACCGCAAACAAGTTCTCCTCCTTTTTGAAGGGAACACCTCTAATCTCTACGTTACTCAGCCGCGCCCATTGTTCCATTGCTTCTACCTCCGCTTTCAAACCAGTAACAACGTTTTGATTTAAATCAAGACGTTCTTGAAATTTAGTAACTTCACCAATTTTCCGGTCAACATTCAACAACTTAGCTTCATATTCGTCGAATCTCGACGATGAATACTCACAGAATGTTTTAACTCCGACATTTCCTTTTTTATTTCCTTGAGATCTTCCACTACTGTGCATAAACTGGCAATTTGACGCTTCATGTCACGGATTTCCGTGAGGACCAGCTCAAGTGAAGGTGCTTCAGTCACTGGAGTAAGCGGCTTTTTAGGAGATGGCACCGGAGTTGGCGTTAATTTGCACTGCGGGCACCTCTACGTTGCTCTACGATCTGCTCCCAGCTTTCTATATCCACCTTCAGATATATTCCCACAGGAAAAGCACAAGTGGTGCTTACACACACCACACTGGACACCGTCGTTCGTAGTGCAATTGCAAATAGCACAATTCATTGCAAGTTGTTTAAAAGGTTTACGATGTATGAATTATGTGACAGTAGTAGCGGTATGATTCACTGACGGCCGGCGCGGCGGGAGCGTGTAGTGCGTCACGATCTTGATACATAAATTTGAGCGCGCTGCGTCAAGCCGTCGTAGCCGAACGGATATGAGGTTCGCTACTCACGCTAAAAGTCCGAAGATCAAATCCACACAGGCTGCAATACTTTCGCTATTTATTGTGTGCGATGGAGTCTTCGAAACAGGCGTGGCGGAATCCTGAATTCTGCAGGGGCGAAGCCCGGGGCTCCACAAAATAAGATAAATAATTATTTAATTATTCCGAGACCGAACTCGACACGTCTGCACACAACCAAGTTAGGCGGCCGAAAAAAGAATTTGTTGCGGTCAAGCGATTACAAAATACGGTATGGTGTGTCTGCTGTCGAACGAAAATCAGTACAAATCGAGCGCTCGGCTCGAGCCGAGTGAATTAAAAATAGAGCGCCAGGCTGGTTTCACAGCTATCGTGTGTCGCGTGCTATCGACACAGCTATCGTGTGTGTGAGGCGCTAGAACATTGTATTACAGCGCGAATTGGTTCGTATCTCTCGTCGGGCGGCCCGTTCGGCTTTTACGGATATATGTGTAACCGACAACACATCTCTTGTAACACGCGTGCTGCTACTCTGCGCGTAGTTACGTACACTACGCGTAGTTACGTACACTACTTGCGGTGTACCAAAGAACGTGTACGGCAACGCTGCGTATGAAATTAAAGATTTTTTGCATATTTTTTTTCCTTCATTCGATTCATATACCTACTTA
The DNA here is from genome assembly GCA_949710035.1 of Crambus lathoniellus. Classification (NCBI taxonomy): domain Eukaryota; kingdom Metazoa; phylum Arthropoda; class Insecta; order Lepidoptera; family Crambidae; genus Crambus; species Crambus lathoniellus. The sequence goes on along the minus strand of OX453296.1, from coordinate 27,679,828 downwards.
CTTAGAGGTGAAAAACCCGAAACAGCAAAATCAATGTTATCTATTATAGTAAATGTTTTCTATAAGTACTTGTAACATGTTAGTAGCCTTATATTTATTTGCTGTTTGTTTACACAGGTATTTTCATCAACAAAATCGCGTGTGGAAGCGTCGCCGCCAAAGAGGGAAACCTCTACGTCGGCGATCGAGTCGTTAATGTGAGTACACACTTTTTATTCACATGTCGTCACTTCCCTTAGAAATAGTAAAATATCATATTATATTGTCTGTGTATCAATATACGCAGCCAACTATTAATTCACAGTCTAGCCTCTTTTCTTTACGCTGCCTGAATAATATTTGGCAGTAACATCTATAGTCCATGCCAAACCGATTGTCGCTGAATGTAAACAGACATGAAGTTCTTCACAAGATATTTCACTCTGAACTCTTTTAAAAACTACCTACTAATATTGTAAATGCGAAAGTAACCGTCTGTCTGCTCCACGCCTTAACTACTTAACCGATTTTGATAAAAGGAGATTTTCCATTTTGGGCTAGCACTATGTACAGTCACAGCACACTACATTGATAAATTGGAAAAATATAGGGAAATATCATAAGAATACTAACTTTAAAGAAGGGTACTTACAGCAATTCAAAAATTATAAATTCTAAAATATTACATAAGTATTACTTATTTTTAGGGCAGCCATGACTTTGTTTGACATGCCCTAAAATGCTTGCTCTAAAAAAAAAAAAAAGTGCCAGATATGTCCGCGCGCGGTCGAATTCAAGTATTCGAATTCGACCGCGCGCGGACATATCTTAACCTTAGAACAAAAAAATGTACGGTAAATAGCTCCAAAAACGCCCCAGTCACGCGCAGAGTTATCTGACACGAATTTCTACTTGTTTGATGACTTTGACAGTTTTAAGAAGTGAAATGACGGACGATACACTCAAACCCCCTAATTACAAAACGTGGACTAAAATAGTCCTGGATTAAAACTGGTACTAAACTGGTGCTGTCACTTTCATTTTCCAAATGAAAGACAGAATTAGCATGAATTTTAAACCAGGTCTAGCTTTAGTCCACGTTTTGTAATAAGGGGGATAGAGTTCAAAGTCAAAGTCAAACTTGTTTATTCAATAACATGTTTGTTAACATGCACTTAAAAAACTTAAAAAAACTTCTGCTATCGATCCTCATCTTCACTTACTACTTGTACTTTGCGTTCTTCTTCTAATCTTTCTCTCGCTATCCCTCGTCATTCAACTAACTTCCTTACTTATTCCTTCTCTGTGCACGCTATCCGTCTGTGGAATTCTCTTCCAGAAGATGTCCGGAAAGCTCAATCTCTGCATTCTTTCGGCGATCAAGTTAAAAGACATTTCCTCTCTTCTTTATAATACATATTATCTTTTAGTACTTTTTACCTTTCATAACCATTATATATACTCATTTCCTTTCTATTTAATATTATGTATATTTATTCTATATCACATATCCTCTCCACCCACCCACCCACTTCCTTCTGTCCTCTTCCTTATTATTTCATCTACTCAAGGTTGCCTGGAAGAGATTGCTATTTAGCAATAAGGCCGCCTGTTTGTATGCTTTCTGTCTTGTTGTGTTCTTTCTATGTAATTGATTTATATTTGTGTGCAATTAAGTGTTTTTATTATTATTATTATTCTTCACAGACTATTAGTTTAGTATATTTTGTGTGTATATTTTGTGAACAGATAAACAACCGTTCGCTGGAAGGCGTGAAAAGCGTGTCAGAAGCGATGGCGGTCCTCAACGAATACCAATACGAGCCCGTCGTGCTCACCGTGCTTCGGCCGCTTTACCCGTGCTGCGACACCCGGGACAGGTTAGTACTCGTATTGGGGTTTTTATCCACAACGGGGTAGCACTTTGTCTTCATCACACGGGCCAAGTCTTCTAACGTTAATTCATAATCTTGTCTCAATCGTGTTTCAATTGTAGTTCAGTTGTAGTGCTTTTTTTACACACTAGTTACAAGAATTATGACAGTATGATGTGATGTGAATGTAGTGTGTGGTGTGACCATCAGTAGTATTGTGAAAAAAGTACACATTCCTTGTAACTAGTGTGTAAAAAGCACTACAACTGATCTACTATTGTAACACGATTGAGACACGATTATGACTTAACGTTAGCAGTCTTGGCCTCCTGATGTTAAGTTATGATAAGGCTGATGGTGGAAGCGCACTACTCTGGGAACTGGCTATCTTATTTCTAACTGCCGGAACAAAACAATGCTGAAAACATCGTTCTTATGGCGTCAAACTTAGATATGATGGTGGTAGCTAGCCAGGTGGACTTTGAACAAGCCCTACCACCAACCAAACCTAATACAATATGTACCCCCACTGGGAATCGAACCCGGGACCTATGGGCCACAACATTTCACGATAACCGTTTAGAATAATATAATATTGTAAGCTCCTTAATAAGCATTGTAATAAAAAAAATAGGGTAGATAAACTTTGAAAAATTAATATCCTCTAAGTGTCTTTAGAACTAGATATAGAGAATAGCGCGGAGAACCGATATGGTCGTTGGGGCGGAAAGGTTCTTGAATGGCAACCGCGTACCGGACTACGTTCCGTGGGCAGGCCCCCTACAAGATGGACCGACGATCTAGTCACGGTAGCGGGAAGCCGCTGGATGCGGGCAGCTGCAGGAACAATAATAATAAATAAATACCATGATCTGAAATTAGACGCTTTGTATTTGGATTATGAAATGACCTTTCGAGCGACTATGTAATTCCTCCTAATCATCATTTTGGTGTCTTATACTATAGTGTCACTGTTTCATAGGTTCAGTATGTATGAACACTCGTTTTCGGACGGCAAGGTGAACATCTCCTCGCAGACGGACGAGTCCTGGTGCCAGTTCGTGCCACCGCCGCAGGACCCCAAGGTAGGGTGCATGCGATTTTGTTCCTTATTTATCTTTATTTATTTTACAATTTTGAAGTAAAAACCTTTGAAGACATGGGGTCATATCATATCATCCATAATGTCGATAATGACCTTATTTTTTATATATCAAATGAAAGTGAAATAAAAAATTAAGTGCGGGCTGCACGCCGGGGGCCGGGTGCATTTAATGTGTGTAAATAGTTTGATATGATCAGTAATACACCACCAACAAGGGAGCAATGTAACATGGGAGCAGATGTTAATCTCAGTGAAGTGTTCCGACCGCCAACGATGTAGAGTAGAAGTGACACATTGTATACATTGCTGGTGGGATTAAGTTTAAGTATAAAAAATAACGATTTTTAAAAACTTACATATTTGTATTAAAACCGCTTGGATACGATTACTGACGAGTTGGCTTTATATGTGTTTTAATTTTTTACTCCTGTTTTAGGGCCCACCCTGTATATTTCGCATTCATTTCACTCGAACGAAATCGGGGCGGGTCGGTAGTTTCACAAATAAATAATGGTGCTTTACAACTGATAGATTGAAAGATAAAAAGTTTATTCACTTCAACACTACATTACATTATTATAAAAAGGAAATAAAAAAGAACAGACATACAATAATTTATAGCTATGAGCTCATGACACAGAGAAAATAAAGAGGTATGCATATGTGTGCAGCAGCAAAAAGGGTCAAGGCTCGGTGTGTAAATTTGCCAGTCGGCAAAACACCGATTTTTAGTCGTCACCCAGAGTTGTAACGCGGGAAGCACAGCGACTGGGCTTTTAAGCCGGGTCTACAGCAATTTTCTAACAAAACATGTTATCAAAACAAGTTAGCAAAACATGTTAGCCAAACCGCCAGTCCGCTGCGCCTATTGTTGTTATTGTTTTTGTTTAATTTAAAAAAAACCGAGGAAGACGTGGTAGCTGCAATGATCATTGGGTAGCTGTTATAGCAATAGTAGATTTAGTTCTCCAAAGAAGATTAGAAGAAAATTGATGATAGGTTCGGTATAAAAAAATTAAATAAAATACCTTATTTTACTAAAATCTTTGTTTTAATGCTTTATACAAGTATTTCTACGCGGACGATGTCATGGCAAATAAAAAAAATGCAATGTTTACTTACATTTTATTTATTTTACTCATTTTTATTTATTGTCAATAAAATTTTTGGTGTTTTACTAATGGCGGGTTAAAGGCTGAAAAAAGACCGATGGCTGTCAAGGGCCGAACTGGCAATGACAACACTGATTTGACGAGACGTGTCTCTGGCGAGCACAAATACGAAATTAATAATATTGTCCCCCCCCGCATGCGAACGCGGGGGAAGTTATCCATTTGACTCGGCAAACAAAAACACCAAACAAAACTGTTAGTAAGCCTAATGCCCACGCCCCATTTGGTTATAATAACATGTTTCGTGTTAGCAAAACAAGAAAACATGGCGCTGCGGACCGGCTTTAGGTTGAAAACAAGTAACTGATGTCATTTGTTTTAGGTGCACATAGACCATTGCGTGTCGGACTTTGACAGACGATACGTCTATCACGTCGCGGGCAGTCAGGGAAAGATTCACCAGGAGAGAGGTACTGCTACACAGAACTGATAAAATTAAAAATAAATCTATAAATCTGAAGAATTTTGGCAAGTAATTTATGGAGTTGCCACTTGCCATGTAGATTTCAGTATTTTTTTATTATGCATTTGTCTAAGTATAGAGTTAGTAGAATAAACGAAATTGTCATTTCCCAGTTCAATAGTCGATCAAGATACTTCGGATTCGCCATAGTTTGATATGTGGATTACGATTTATCACATTAGGCGCACTTTATCACACGCAAATTCTTCAGTTGTGCAAAGAAATCCTATATAAAACCTAAGTAGAATTGAAGATTAACGATCAATTAAGTGTTATTACGAGTGTTTTAAGTCGACAATTCATTAAATCATAATTGCGATATTGTTTGTAGTTTCGTAATTATAACGACATCTAAAAAATAAAATCAATAACTGAACGCAAAGCGGCAAACAAAAAAGTCGAAACCCGACAAAGCTTCACATAATCTAAATGAATATAAAATATTAATCCCCATTCACGCTATTAAATCGATAACTAGCCGATGTTTGTTTTCGTCGAGTGTGTCGATAAGATACGTGATATATGGTATCAGTATCTGTGAGTGACAGCGGTAATGTTGCAGGCACCTGGGACATGATCCGGGGCAAGATCGAGGCGGTCACGGGCCGCAGCAAGTCGAAGGACAAGCAGAATAAGGTCGGTGCAATTTCAACTTTATATCATAGGTAATAAAGGTTGAGTTAAACGTTTCAGTTCCATAGAATTTAGAGCTGGATAAATAAAAAAATAATAGAGACAACTACATAGTGTTACAATTAGATCTTTATATAATAGCACTGTTAATGCATTTTAAATCATCATTTTATTTGCCTTATGTAAAAGACAAACTAAAAGTTTCCAGGAAATGATAACACGTAATTTTAATAATTAAATATTCCATAATATGTATATGTTATTTTTATTATCAGTAATGTTATCTGATAAAGAAGTAGATAGTAAACTGCTTACTCATACAGTAAAGCAGCTTTGACAGATTGCAATAGACTAGATAAATGTGCGATGTTTAAGATAGTTTTCTACTCTGCGTGACGCGTTCGACTTAGTTAGATTGTGTTTTGTTATCTGAATTGACAAGTGTTTTGTTGTAGGTGCCTGAAACGGACGCTATCGCCGAACTGGATTCGGTTATCGACAGCTATCATGGCAAGACGAGTGAGTGATCGAATCTAATACTTTGCTAAACATCTATGTGATAAATTGTGCAGTGTGATTGAAAACCTTCTTTTCCTTCCAGTCAAAGAAACGAGCAGTGTTCTAAAACGCTCACGGCGAAAAAACAAAGACTCGCAAAATGACTCCAAAAATGGCGGGACGTGGCCTAAGGCACGAGCCAATTTTATCTTAGAAGAAAACTCGACTGGAACTATTGTTCAACCACGATCTCGAAAGGAAAGACCACCGCTATCCATACTACTCAGTCCGCCTACCAAGTTGCCACCGGAACCGCAGAGGTCGAATATCAACCGGAACTCGAACCCAATACCTTTGGGCCACGCGCCGCTGACGCAAGCCACTGCGCCCGCGCGGCACTCCGTCTACAAATCAATAGAGTCATCGCCCGCGATCGAACACTTTCCAAAACCGGCACCACTCGCCATTCACAACCCTTTTGCTTCCCCTACAAACATGAATTACGAAAAAATCAGGACACTAGAAAAAGACAAGATGTCTATCAGTGACTACTCGGAGCATGACATCACCCCGAACCGCCTCAGTTTAGTATTGAATCCTTCCGACGACTCTTTAGATTATCAGCCCGTTACAAGGAATAGAACGAAGAGTCCGCACTCATTAGACTTCATGGTGAACAAAGGACCGAGCTCTCTAGACTTCGTGACCAGAAAGTCCCCGAGTTCCTTAGAACATTCGATCAAGAACCACCCTGGAAAAGACTTGCTAGACAATTACTATTCCAGTAAGAAGTCATCGTCGCCTAAAACTGTAAATAAGTATCCTTCAGACAGCGATAGCTTTGGACCTGATAGTCTCAACAGTAACGCAAACTATCCAATGACAGGCACGCTTCCGACACAATCGCGTTTGCAATCGCAGTTCTATAGGGGACCTTTTGTAAACTCGAATCCGCATCCAACCCGATACCCTCACTTGGCGAGCCCGACGAACATACCACAGAGTCAGTCCGGCGAAAGTATCGGGACAAGCTACGACATGCACTCGTTCACATCTCACACACACAACATGTCCGACTTACAACCGGTCCCTAGAACAAACAGAGCGGGAGATTACCATCACACGTACGAAGGAGGAACGTTTCCTAGAAAGAAGGAGAACCAGAGGTTTCGTATTCCGTCTAACCCCAGTGTAACTTCCAAGAACTCAGCGGGGAAATTAAGTACTGGCTCTATTGAAAGGAGTTCGGAACGAAATTCTCCGATGCCGACGTTTCATGTGGAAGTGTTGAGTCCGGGAAGAGGGGCGAAGCAGTTAACCCATAAAGGCACGAGGAATTCGATGCCGGAATACTGCGGCTTAGGTTGGGATAAGCCTTTGCCGGGAGAGCTTCGAAGGGTTCACATAGACAAAAGTCAACAACCTTTGGGAATACAGATTTACTGCCCGCCGAGCAGTGGGGGTGTTTTCGTGTCTACGGTCAACGAGAACTCTCTTGCCAGTCAGGTCGGACTCCAAATAGGCGACCAGTTATTAGAAGTGTGTGGAATAAACATGCGTTCAGCCACATACACTTTAGCAGCGCGCGTTTTACGACAAATCGGTAACTCGATAACGATGCTCGTGCAATACAGTCCTGAAAAATATAAAGATGAGGTGGAGGTTCCTGGTAGTTCTTCGTCTGGGGAGAGTTCCCACGACGAAGAGGTGTCATTATCGGGCTCTCCTACACCAAGGAACTCGCCAGGGCCTCAGCAGAGCCTCCGCATGGAGGCGCCCTCTAGCGACGCGGCAACTTTACGCCAATCATCAGCCAACAAGGAGTTACCTAGATTCCTGCTGATCGAGATGAGGAATTGCTCCGACTTAGGCATCAGTTTAGTGGGGGGTAACGCCGTTGGCATATTTGTACATAGCGTCCAGTTAGATTCGCCGGCGTACATTGCTGGGTTAAGAACTGGTGACCAGATACTTGAGTACAACAATGTTGACTTGAGAAGAGCTACCGCTGAGCAAGCTGCCTTGGAACTGGCTAAGCCGGCAGATAAGGTAAGAATTTATTTTATAAATTCACTTCATACATTGTTTCCTTATAAATTTAGTAGAAATTACTATAAATAATGTTTAAGATTATTCGCCTCGAACTAGGAACCAATTTGTGATAATAATATGTAAATAAGATTATAAGTCTTATCTTTGGCGTACTAAACATAACCAGTGAATAAATGATCCAGCGCGGCGTTTTGGTCTCTGTTCTTGGGTGGTGGGGGGCTGCGCCCCCTCCCCGTGCCCCTTCTTCTCTGTTTTCCATTTTTACAAAATGCTGTACTTTTATAGTACTTATTTAATAAAAATATCGTAATATCGAGGCAATCGTACACAAAAATTAAAAAATAAATTATACCACTGGATGTCTCTCAAATACATCCGAAGTTTTTAAAGGTATCGAAAATTTGGTTTAATTTTGGCTACGACCGACGACGCGATGCACATTTTTCGAGATATTTATAAAATTAATGTTCTCAAAATCTAATTTATTGCATTATAAAGTTATGCGTTTTAAAGTATGCTTTACGAAATTATGACGAACGAAAATATGAATTTCGAAGATTATTCTTTTTAATATATGTCTTTCAACTATTGTGCATTATTATCATTATGGGTTATGAAATTAATGGCAAAGAATAAAATGCCTTTCAATATTATTGCCAAATGAAATTATGACAATCAACTGTATGAGTTTCAATGTGACACCAGTAAATTAAGTATAAGTAGACCAAATAAATATATCTAAAAAATATTGTGATAACAATTCAGAACTAATTTATTGACGATTCGTTTAGAAACACTATCCGTAAATTGGTTCAAATAAATTCTTTATTTTTTCTGGTCCCTGAAGCGTTTTTGCAATTAACGTTATCCTGTTGTTTTTAGGTCAGCGTTTTAGTCCGGCACGATCTCCAACAGTACCACGAGATAAAAGACAAGCCTGGAGACGCGTTCTACATCCGCGCTGGATTCGATCGTTGTGCGAAGATCACGTCCATAGGAATGGATGTCATAGACGAGTATTCTCTATGGTTCAGGAAGGACGAGGTGTTGTTTGTGGATAATACTTTGTTTAACGGAGCTCCGGGGCTGTGGCGCGCGTGGCAGTTGGACTGTAAGGGCGTTAAGAGGCATTGGGGCACGATACCTAGCAAGTTCAAGTAAGTATTTAATTTGCGTAATCTGTGATTCAATTGATTTGATTTCATTTTTACTTGAATTTGTAGGTTTTCTTAACATCATTCTTTTCTTTTTCCTTGTAATTGAAGTAAATAATATAAGCAACAACTGTACATTATGTTTTCTTTCTTATCTTCTCTTATCTTAGAGTGGAAGAGATCCTCCGGCGGTCCATAGGCAGCATAGAGAGCGAAGCACAACGCCGTGCAGCGACAACCGCGCGGCGTTCGTTCTTCCGGCGGAAGAAGCATCGCGACAGCAAGGAGCTTGCTTCTTTCTCGAACACGGAGTTGGGCTGCTGGAGTGACTCTGGCGCGCTGGCCGACGAGACGCCGCTGCTGTCCTACCAGCGAGTGGAGCGGTTGCACTGTGAGTACCTACTTCTTCTACTTAGCGTGTCTAGTTTTAGCTAACTTGGCCACTTTGGCAGCCTCTTGTCGGTTTCTCTCATGAGGTCGTCCCGCGTCCAGGTGTCAGGACACATAGGGCATGATAATAGATGGACTATCGTTTGTACTGCACAGCAAATACAGTCCACGAAACCAACCAAACCAAACGTAGCGGAAATCCCCATCTCACCATGTTTTCTTTGCTTCGGCCGGTCTGAGTCCGAAGCCTTTTTAAAGGCTTCCAGATCCGTCATGGCGAATCATGGCCGGAAGGCAGGCTCTTAGTGAGCGGGACAAAGCGAGCAGGCAAGGTCACTCCACTCTGACATCGTCTGTGTCTAGGAAACCCACAGAAACTAAGCCAGATTCAGGCCCGGCCTTTCGACCTTCCGAACCAAGCACGGTAACGCAGTGTAGGTAGAATTCGGATGTTGGCGGCACTGCAGGGTCGCGCGACCCAAGCGACCTAAATGGGTCGCGCGGCGGCACTGCCGTATGGATTTATATGATCGATGCAAGCGACCGCGGCACGCGACCTATGGGCGCGGCTAGCATATAAATTTACACTAAATGTGGTAATACACCTTCCTAAATAATTAAAATTAATTTTATGCATTTACAATGCAATTCTGCAAGTAAGTATTAAAAACTTTTTCGCCATTTTCCAAAGGTCATTGGGCATTTTTGACCCGGTACCTCGAAGTTCGCGACCATTACTGAAATAGGGTGTTTTTTGAAGGTTTAGGATTAACATTTCACTGGATGTTTTTATTTTGATCCAAATGCATGGGAAAAAAGTTATGTGCTTCAAAGCAAAACGTATATTTTCCCTAATTATTGATTTTCAATCATGATTACTGTTCGGAAAAGATCGACGTTTCTGAACGCATCTCTAATGTCACGTCAAATTGACATTAGCTGTCACTTGAAGTTGACAGTTCTTAGCTTGATTGGATTTCTTGTAGAAAAATGTCGGATTAATTTTGCTGAATTGTTAAAAAAGGCTCGCGTTGAATGTGCCTGGCATATCGAGTTTGAATTGAATCTTGAATTATCTATTTGAAACCAAGTTTTGTCCGGAGTCTATATTAGTGATACGCTTCCACTGCGCTATGCCGGTTCCGCGGGTCTAGGCAGGGGTGTACTGAACATTCCTTGGCAGCAGAGCGTAGTTTGAAGGCCTGAGAGGCCCACGCCAAAACTTTGTCTATTAATCAGTGCCGTTTTGATGACCATCTGGTCCGGACTGGATTAATTTGTACTTGTAAATGGTAATTAACTTGCATTTGAAAAGTAAAGGGCATTCCTTCTGTTATTGGTTCCATGTCTTGTAATTAATTGTCATGTATTGAAGTTCCAAAATGTAAACAGATGCCTTTCTTTGTTCATAATAATTATTATTTAGTTTTGTTAGCAAATTTGAGTTGTGAATATTGACAAGTTGTTGCTAAATAATAGCTAATAAAAAGTTGTCCTAAAAAGGCTTGGGTACTTAATAAGTTTGCACTCATTACTTAGTGAAACTTAAATGATTTAAGACATTATTTACACATTGAAACTTATTGAAACTTGTGCTTTGAAATAATTAAAATCAACTTGTTGTATGTTGATATCCAAGTGAATTTCAATAGTCAGTGATTTGTTTGAACTGAATAACCTTTGACTTATAAAGTCAAAGTTAGTTTGTGTCTAAGTTATAACCTCTTGAGAGTTAGAGTTATAATTATATACTTGAGTTTTGTTGTTTTTTGATAACCTCCAAATATTTAAGAGTTTGTGTCATTATAAATACTTTGTTGTTGTAATATTGGAATTTTGTGGTTATTAATAACCTCCAAATATTGGAGATTTTGTGTTATAGTGAATATTTTGAATTTGTTATTTTTGTTGATAAATTTGTGACGTTACAATGACGGCCTCCTCTGCTAAAGCCAAAATACGTTCTGAGTTACGGTGGTTAGCTTCTGCGGTTGCATTGTTGGATCGACCGGATAGGACGGAGGCCTTGTTGAACAGATACGTAGATCTGCCCGTACGTTTGGCTGTTGTTGATGAACAGTATGCCTTATTTTTGGAAAAGACTGTTGAGGCCGATGTGGAAATGCGACAAGAAGTCGGTTTGGATGTGGACCAGTGTTATGATTTTGCGGACAGAATTACCCAGGTGGCTCGACCTTTGCAAGTGGCAAGAGAGAATGAACCGAGCCCGTCCCCGGTCACATCTAAGAGTATGCCCCCTCTATTTGCTAGATTGGCCCCCTTAGATTTAAGGCGTTTTGCTGGTCGTCTAGAGGACTGGGAGGGCTTTATTAATATTTTTGATAGTCTCGTACATGCCCGGGATGATTTGACCCAGGGCCAGAAGTTGGCTTACTTGTTATCCGTGTTGGAAGGGGAGGCCCTTGAATCGGTTCAACATTTGGCTCCCTCGGATGAAAACTACCCTATTGCTAGGGATTTGATTGCCCGTCGGTACCAGAACGTACGACGTCTGGCGGACAACCATGTTGCCGCCATTTTTAATTTACCCCGCGTTGCCAGCGTGATGCACTTGAGAGTGGCTTTGTTGAATCCGCTGTTGGTTGCCTACAACGCATTAAAAAACTTAAAACTCCCAGTGGAGCAGTGGTCGTTTTTGTTACTGCACATTGTCCTGGGAAAGTTGCCGGACTCTGTTAAGGTCCGTTTTGAGCAGCAGTATGGTGGGGATAGTGCGACTTATCTGCCACCCTTCTCGGACCTCTTGACGTTCCTGGAAGGAGAGAGTAGACTGGCAGATAATTCCTCTCTGGCCGGTCCTATGGGACCCGAACGACCTGTGCCACAGAGTAGGTCCCCCACCGGACCCCCCCGTAGGGGGCGTATGGCCCCTCGCGCGCCCGGCCGCTATGCCGCCGTCCAGGAGACCGCCCGCTGCTTGTACTGTCGGGAACCGGGTCACAGCACGACCCGTTGTGATAAGTTCCTCGACCAGCGCGTCCAAGGCCGTCGAGCGATCGCGCGACAACGGACATGGTGCTACTCGTGCTTGGGCCTGCACATGCAGCGCGAATGTACCCAAGCGCACCCATGCCGCTTTTGTAAGGGCAACCACCATCCCCTCCTCTGCATGAACAGCCCAGAGGGCGGCGGAGCGCCGCAGCGCGTCGCTGCAGGATCACCTCGTATGGGTGGGGGTCTCGGACCCCCCGCGGTGTTTGCATCCCGCAGCAGTTCTAGTGGCCACCAGAGTGGCCCCAGACGCTCTCCGCCACGTTTGGAGCCTCAAACGGGCGGGGGTCCCAGGGACCCCCCCATGGGAAACCGATCCCCAAGGATGGGGATGAGTCATGCGAGCGTTGCCGGAGGTCGTAGAGGCCCCCCGCGACGTTTTGAGCCTCGCACGGGCGGGGGTCACACGGACCCCCCCATGGGAAATCGGTCCCCAACTAGGGGGTTCGATTTTGCGAGCGTTGCGGGAGGTCGTAGAAGCCCCCCGCAACGTGTTGAGCCTCGCACAGCCGGGGGTCCCCGGGACCCCCCTTCTGAAAATCGGTCACCGTGCCCCCGCGACTATGGGGCGACGTACACGGTGGATGCTAGGCACCGATTCTCGCCGCCGCTCGCCGAATACCCGCGTTTGGAGCGGCGCCCGCCCCGTCTTCAAGGGGCCGGGAGATATAACCCGCCTGATACCGGGCGAATTGGACGTAGGCAGTATGTGGGAGAATGGGACCCACTGGATCGCTATGAGCGACCCCCTTACCATGGGGGGACGTCTGGGGACCCCACATACTAGCAATCAACGTGTTTACGGTCGATTGTAGCCACCCCTCCAGAGACCGTTTTGTTGCCCACGGCCTCTGTGCTTGTCAGGGGATTGAATGGCGACCTTGTGGAAGTTCGCGCCTTGTTGGATTCCGGTGCTCAGGGGTGTGTTGTGTCATCTTGGTTAGTTAGGCGGTTGGGCCTCAAGGTGCACCCCCACACGGAAGGCGTGAGAGGTGTTGGCGATGTGAAAGTCCCCGGGTTGTTAGGGCATGTTGACTTCACATTTACATCACGTAATAAGTCCACGCCAGGCATTAAGACCTCGGCGATTGTGTTGGACACAGTTGTTGGCCGTCAACCTTCAGTTGACTTGGGACCGAGTATGTTGTCTTTGGTGTCTGATTCCCCACTCGCCGATCCAAATTTCTTCCGCCCAGGCCCGATTGATGCTCTCCTTGGAGCCGATGTCCTGGGGCGAGTTTTGTTGACGGGGAAGCGAGTTTTGCAGCCAGATGGCTTGGTAGCTCTGCAGACGACACTCGGTACAGTTGTGATGGGCCCTGCTCGCCGCGTTTTGGATTCCCTTGATGAGGATCGCGGTCTTGTTTTTAATGTGTCTCTCTCCGAAGTGGTGCAGAAGTTTTGGGAGGTTGAGGAACCTCCACCAGCCCCGCGGGTCGACCCAGTAGCGGATGAATGCGAGTTGTATTACCAGAATAACACTGGTCGCCTCCGCTCTGGTCGTTTGATCACCCGTCTCCCCTTTCGTGCCGGCCGACCTCCTCTGGGCGAATCCCGACCGCTAGCGGAACGTAGGCTAGTGGCGATGGAGCGTCGCATGAGCAAGGATCCGGTCTTCCGCCAGAAGTATGTTGAATTCATGCGGGAGTATGAGGAGTTAGGGCACATGTCCGTGAGCGATTTGGATTGGCGCTCCGTTGAGCACTTCTTTCTGCCGCACCACGCCGTTTTGAAATCCGGAAAGATTCGGGTGGTCTTTGACGGTTCGGCTCCCACCTCTACTGGAGCGTCCTTGAACCAGTGTCTGCATGTAGGTCCCAAGCTGCACACGGAGATCTCAGACATTTTGACCAACTTCCGGCGGCACCAAATTGTATTTATGACTGACATCCGGATGATGTTCAGACAAACGGTCATCCATCCAGAGGATAGGAGGTACCAATTGATTTTGTGGAGAGAGAGTCCTAGGGACCCCTTGTTGATTTATGAATTGAATACGAATACGTACGGTTTGGCTTCAAGCCCGTTTGTTGCGATTCGTTCTTTGTTGGAGTTGGCCGAGAAGGAGCGCTTGAGATACCCTCGCGCCTCCGCCATTTTGGCCAGTGACGTCTATGTGGATGACATTTGCACGGGCGCCTCATCTGTCTCAGAGGCGATTGTCTTGAGAGACGAACTCACCGCCCTTTTGAAGTCGGGAGGTTACGAGTTGAGGAAATGGATATCCAACTCGCCTGATGTACTGGTAGGTTTGCCCGAAGAGCACCAGCAGGACCCCCACCTATTCGAAAATGTTGATAATCCCCATGTGGTGACCGTCCTTGGCGTACAGTACAAACCGGTCTCTGACACGTTCACTTATTGTGTGGATTTACGACCACCGAAAGTCTGGACCAAGCGTTTAGTATTGTCTACTGTCGCACGTACCTTTGACCCCAATGGGTGGATTTGCCCCGTGCTGTTTATGGCCAAGTGTTTCTTGCAACGGTTATGGGCTTCGGGTGTGTCGTGGGATGAACCCCTCTCGGACGAGTTACTCCGAGATTGGTCGAGCTTCGTTTCATCCCTCCCCGAGATTAATGAAGTGCATTTGCCGAGGCTATTCCTCCCTTCTGAAAATTGTAAAGTTACTCTTCACGGCTTTTCCGATGCCTCCGATCGTGGATTTGCTGCGGCCGTGTACCTCCGCACCGTTACTGTTGACGGAGTTGTTGCTGTGCATCTGGTGATAGCGAAAAGCAAAGTCGCTCCCCTTCGGACTCGTCATACGATCCCGAGGTTGGAATGGTGTGGAGCTGCCCTCCTAATGCGTTTGTTGAACCACGTATGGCTCACATTAGGTCGATCTATTAAGATACAAGAGGTTTATGCTTGGACGGACAGTCAGGTCGTCCTTTGTTGGTTGAAGGCTCCGGCGCACACCTTGGACGTGTTTGTGGCCAATCGAGTGTCGCAGATTTGTAATTCCGACATCGAGTTGATTTGGAGACACGTGCCGGGAACCATGAATCCCGCGGATTGTGCGTCTCGGGGTTGTGTAGCCCCAACCCTAATTAACCACCCCCTCTGGTGGGGCCCACAGTGGTTGATGCGGCCTGAGTCGGAGTGGCCGCCCTCTCCAGCGTTGTCGAACGTAGCCGTTCCTGATATGCGGGCATGCGTCCTGGAGACTAACCCCGCCGGGGAAAAGGATTTGTTGTTGGATCGGTACAGCTCCTTACAGAAGCTGCTTGGTGTTACCGCTTGGATCAGACGTTTTGTGTACAATTGCAGAAACCCACGCGCGAGGCGTGATTCGTCGGTTCTCACTCCGGACGAGCGTAGGGACGCGCTCTTGTTTTGGGTCCGGAGAGTACAAGCTGATAGTTTTGAGTCCGAGATTGAAATTTTGCGTTTAGGCCGTCGCAAGTTGAAGGGCGCGGTATCGCGATTGAATCCCTTCCTGGACGAGAGTGGGCTTTTGCGAGTCGGCGGAAGACTTCGAAATGCGAACCTGCCGTATGGAGCTCGTCACCCCCTTTTGTTACCTAAAGCCGGACATTTGACTCAACTGATAATAACAGATCGCCATGTGAATGCACAACATGCTGGCTGTAATGCTTTGTTGGCCATTTTGCAGCGTGAATTTTGGATTTTGTCTGCTCGTCGAGCCATTCGCACTGTGGTTTTCCGTTGCCTGCCTTGTTATCGATTGAAGGCCGCGACCATGCAGCCCCAGATGGGTGATTTGCCTGCTGATCGCGTCACGGAATGTAGAGCTTTTGCCGGAGTCGCCACCGACTTCGCCGGTCCCTTTACTGTAAAGGCTTCGAGACTGCGTAATGCTAAAACCTATAAGGCGTACTTGTGCGTGTTTGTGTGTTTGTCCACCAAGGCTGTCCATTTGGAAATTGTCTCGGAATTGTCTACCGAAGCCTTTGTCGCCGCCTTGAGCAGATTTGTTTCCCGTAGAGGACTGCCGACATTGATACGTTCCGATTGTGGTACTAATTATAAGGGAACGTGTAATTATCTTAAGGAAGTAGTTAAGTTTTTTGTTGATAATAAAATAGACATTGGAACCACCCTCTCCCGGCGTGGGATAATCTGGAAGTTTAGCCCTCCAGCTTGTCCGACCTGGGGAGGAATTTTTGAAGCTTGTGTAAAGGCTGCCAAGACACACTTGCGTCGCGTGATTGGAGAAACTATTCTCACGTTTGAGGAACTTGATACGGTATTTTGTAAAATTGAGGCCGTCCTCAACTCGCGACCCTTGTGCCCGTTGTCTTCGGACCCGAATGACCTGGACGCGTTGACCCCAGGTCATTTCTTGATCGGACAGCCCCTTTTGGCTTTGCCTGAATATCCGATTCAGGATGTAGGATCCCATCGTTTGTCGCGATACCAACTTTTGAAACAGATGTCCCAAAACTTCTGGGCACGTTGGTCGATGGAGTATTTGCATATCCTACAACAGCGCGTGAAGTGGACAGACAAAACCACCCCACCCCAGACTGGCGACCTCGTGTTGATTAAGGATGCTAACCTGCCGCCCCTATGTTGGCGAAGGGGGCGCATTGTTAAACTCTACCCCGGAACTGACGGAGTTCCTCGTTTTGCTGAGGTTTTGGTTCGAGATTCGGTTTTGAAGAGAGCAGTTAGTGGGCTCTCCCGATTACCCGTAGATTGACGTACCGTTCTTAACGGTCCGGGGCGGGGGGATGTTCGGAAAAGATCGACGTTTCTGAACGCATCTCTAATGTCACGTCAAATTGACATTAGCTGTCACTTGAAGTTGACAGTTCTTAGCTTGATTGGATTTCTTGTAGAAAAATGTCGGATTAATTTTGCTGAATTGTTAAAAAAGGCTCGCGTTGAATGTGCCTGGCATATCGAGTTTGAATTGAATCTTGAATTATCTATTTGATCCCGTTTTGTACGACCAAGATTTTGACGCCATCTACCAATCGGGCCGGTCGCGGTGCTTTGAAAGATAACTTTCCACCACGCGCTTGTTGTCGGGATGATAAATCGTAATAAAAAAAGCTCCCCCGTGTGTGTTGGTGTGTATTGTTGAAGCGCCCAGTGTCTTGGGACCGCTGTGTGGTATTTGTTTTGTGAGTAAGGTGACGAATTGGTAAGGTCGGCAGACGAAGAAAGGACACATCAGATGGGGGCGCCCCCTTATACCACTTCTGCCCCGGAGACCTTCGACACCACAGACCCGTATGTAAAATTCACCTTAATTTAAATTAAGTCGCTGTGTATCGCAGATTCAATTGTTCAGTTACATCCCAGCTGAAACCAAGTTTTGTCCGGAGTCTTTACTAGTGATACCTACGCTTCCACTGCGCTATGCCGGTTCCGCGGGTCTAGGCAGGGGTGTACTGAACAATTACTTATTGTGATACGTTCTCTGGCGCTCGTAAGGCTCAATCCACATTACAATACATACTTTAGAGGCCCTCTCTTTCACACAATAAGCCTAAATCCGTTTCAATATGCGCTGGCTCGCCACGGTCGATCATTCGGTATTAGAAAACGCTTGCCCGCGCCCGCGCAGTCGTTTGTTATTCGTCGTTTCGATCTGTGCTGTTTTTTTCTTTCTATGTTCGCTTATTTTTAATAAGGAATGGATGCACCATCAAGATTTTTAGACGATGTCATGATTGATTTTGATAATGTTGAATAAAAATGTGAAAATAAGAAAATGTTTACTTCTCATTGACCTACTTATCTCTGTCTCTAAAAATAATGTAGCTAGGCAACCAATTTTAGGTTTGTTCGGGGATTACTTATATTTTTTAGGAAGATATTGTGCATTTTTATAAGCATTTCATACATTCAGAAACATATGTATATACGAAAATATTAACTATTGTTTTGCTAAAAAAAACTTTCCCATGCTTTTGAGGAATGCTACTTATCTCATTGGGTAGTATTTATGGTATTTGACTTACTCCGACTAGTTTCGTTAGTGGTCGCTGGTGAGTCACAGGTCCGAACAAAATGCCCATTTACCTTTGATTCGTTCGCTCGCGCGTTGGTACGATATACCATTACAACATTGTCCAAATGGCCACATTTTCTTTATTTGACGACGAATTATTAATAGATTTGGGGTCCAAACAGCCGCCCTTAAACTCATATCGAAATAATCTATGTATATAAAAAATATGTAGTTTAAAAATCTATAAAAACACACTTTTATAGGAAAAGAGTAAAAAGTACAAAATAACCGTCTATTCAGTAACTAAAATTAAAAAGCGTGGTGCGCGTTGTCAATATTAAGTACTTGAATGCATGCTTTGCAAAGGGCGCACCACGCTTTTTAATTTCAGTTACTGAATAGACGGTTATTTTGTACTTTTTACTCTTTTCCTATAAAAGTGTGTTTTTATAGATTTTTAAACTACATATTTATTTTTTACTTTCTAGTTTAACAAATGGCAAGCTATGGATGGGGATGGTAATCGATTTCACAGTCACTTCATGTGTCCGTCCACCCCGTAAACATTATAACTCAAAGGCGTGATTGTATGTTTTTAGTTTTACAAATTCAAGTGGAGTCTATTAGTTACCAGATGCGCGAGCCAAACCCTTACTTCCTCCATGCTCCATCATCAGACCCTCACCACCAAGTGTAGCGAATAGGTCTCATCAGAACGAAACAAATGAGCCCAAACTCGAAGGGTTTCCCAGCGGTCATTAAGGAGTGCCACTGACTTCCTCCCTGCTCCATCATCAGACCCTCACCACAAAGTGTAGCAAATAGGTCTCATCAGAACGAAACAAATGAGCCCATCTCGAGGGGTTTCCTAGTGGTCATTAAAGAGTGCCACTGACTTCCTCCTTGCTCCATCAACAGACCCACACCACCAAGTGTAGCGAATAGGTAACATCAGAACGAAACAAATGAGCCAGATCTCGAATGGTTTCCTATTGGCCATTAAAGAGTGCCACTGGCTTCCTTCCAGCTTCATCATCAGACCCTCGCCACCAAGTGTAGCGAATAGGTCTCGTCTGAACAAAACAAATGAGCCCAAACTCGAGGGGTATTTTTGAGGTCATCAAGAAG
This sequence comes from Crambus lathoniellus, assembly GCA_949710035.1. Taxonomy (NCBI): domain Eukaryota; kingdom Metazoa; phylum Arthropoda; class Insecta; order Lepidoptera; family Crambidae; genus Crambus; species Crambus lathoniellus. Next base: position 27,660,439 of record OX453296.1, on the reverse strand, counting down.
TTTCACTGGGTCCTCCCAGCTCCATCATCAGACCCTCACCACCAAGTGTAACGAATAGGTCTTATCAAAACGAAACAAATGAGCCCAAACTCGAGGGGTTTCCTATTGGTAATTAAGGAGTGTCACTGGCTTCCTTCCTACTCCATCATCAGACTCTCACCACCAAGTGTAGCGAATAGGTCTCATCAGAAAGCAACAAATGAGCCAGAACACGAGGTGTTTCCTATTGTTCATTAAGGAGTGCTACTGGCTTTCTTCCTGCTCCATCATCAGACACTCACCACCAAGTGCAGCTAATAAGTCTTGTCAGAACGAAACAACGGAGCCCAAACTCGAGGGGTTTCCTAGTGGACATTAAGAAGTGCCACTGGCTTCCTCCCTGCTCCATCATCAGACCCTCACCATTAAGTGTAGCGAATAGGTCTCATCAGAATAAAACAAATGAGCCTAAACTCGAGGGGTTTCCTAGCAGCCATTGAAGAGTTCTATTGCTCACCTCTTGACTCCATCATCAGATCAGCTCGATGGTAGCAAATTATTGTATTGTCACCGGATTCATAGTATTCATAGAGTACGGGTAGGGTAGGGTGGAGTAGGGTGTAGGGCCACGGGAACGAAGTCGCGCTGGGTCAGCTAGTGTGCAATAAAATCGCACTTAATATATCTAAGTGCAACAGTATCACGTTAAGTAGATCCCCTATCGCGATCCACAATAAATAACCAATCATTGCAACGTGTTCATTGCGTGAGAGATTTTGGTGTGGTTCTCGATTCTAAGCTTGTCTTTGATAAACATAATATCGACTAACGGCCAGAATTAATAACCTATCCACAGATAGGGATAGGTGCAATCCAGATTAGTTGCTATGCAACGCTTGATATTAACATAGAATTAACGACAGTTGCCAGGGTGTTGCTAGGTGTTGCCTAGCAACTAATCTGGATCGCACCTATCCCTATCTGTAGATAGGTTATTAATTCTGGCCGTTAATCACATCTAAAGCTTCTAAAACACTTGGATTTGTTCTCAGAACAACTAAAGACTTCAAGTCAGTAAAATCCTTAAAACTATTCTATTGCTCCTTTATTTTTTTTTTATTTTTATTAATTATTGGGGGGACGCCAGCGAAGCCGGACGGGTGATCAGTCACCTAGGTCGGGACCATTTCACCCAGTTCCCCAAGTCCCCTAAAAGCTGAAAAAGCAGGGGGGAGGCGGGTTATCATTTACACCGCCGGCGTCGGACCCTCGAGCCTACCTGTGCGCTTACACTGTACCTGCTGAGTTGACTTATCGTTAACTGCTTTGGATCCTCTTCCTTAAGCTTGTCCGTTCCAAAGAGCTCCCAGCGCAGTGATGCGTACATCGGGCACTAATATAATAAGGAGTCCTTAGTGAGAAGCCAATTTAGAGTATGCAAGCCAAGTGTGGAATCCGCTTTATTGTAACGTTTACGTAAATAAGATGAAAGTATACCAGAAAAGCTTTTGATATTTATCAAGAGGGTACTGCAAGGAATTGTGAAAATTTAAGTGTTTTTAAATCGGTTGTATGTATGTACTACACGCTGAATTTAATTAAATTCATTAAAAGTCAAATACTACTCAATTTTTAGCACAAACGCCATGGTTTTGCAAAAACTTACTTACACATATTTGCAAACACTTGTGAGGTGTGATATTTCAAGCACAGAGATATGTCAAGTCAACCGATCATTCCCGATGTCCCCCACTAATCAAAGTCAGCCGTGTTATAAATCTGGTCTTTTCGTGCAGTAGGTACCCTCTTAAATACTGAGTTAAACGAGATATTGGAAGCGCGCGTTTGTCGAAAATGGCGATAGACGAAGAAACATTATTGTAATCGTAAGCTAGTGTCCGGTGATATTATGACCTCCAGCATGAAAAATATAATGAACACTTCCAAAAAAACAAAACCAACCTTGGAGTGAAATAGCCCAAGAAATGTGAGACCCTAGGAAGGACGTAGGCTACTTTCTACCGCCGGAATAAGGCTCATTCCCATGTGAAAATAAGTTTTAGCCTGGGCAAAACTGTGGAATAGAATTATTGGTATTTTAGGTGATAGTTTGAGTTCCTGGAAAGGATTATATTTAGAACTAGTTCACGTTCCCGTGGGAATATCGAAATAAAAAGTATCCTACGTTTTAACCAAGGCTATCTACTATCTACTACAAACTTTCGCATCCTACTTTAATATCTTATTAATATTATAATCCTACTAATATTATAAATGTGAAAGTTTAGATGTTTGGATGTTTGTATGTTTGTTACTCAATCACGCCAAAACGGCTGAACGGATTTGGCTGAAATTTGGGACACAGATACTTTGTAGCTTCCAGAGGAACATAGGCTACTTTTTATCCCGGAAAAATATCACACTCCTGCGGGATAACGTCGTGTAGTACACGCGGGCGAAGCCGCGGGCGGAAAGCTAGTATAATATTATAAATGGGAAAGTTAAGATGTTTGGATGTATGTTACTCAATCATGCCAAAACGTTTGAACGGATTTGGCTGAAATTTGGGACATAGATACTTTGTAGCCTGGAGAGGAACATAGGCTACTTTTTATCCCGGAAAATTATCACATTCCCGCGGGATAACGTCGTGTAGTCCACGCGGGTGAAGCCGTGGGCGGCAAGCTAGTTTGTAATATACTAGCGGCCGCCTGCGGTTTTACCCGCGTGGTTCCCGTTCCCGTGGGGATATCGGAATAAAATGTATTCTTTGTGTTATTCTAGCCTATAATCTATCTCTGTTGCAAATTTCATCTAGCTCCGTTCAGTAGTTTTCACGTTAAAGAGTAACAAATATTTTAAAGCTCCTGCCCCCCTAGCATGACCAACAAAATTCGATATGTTAAGATAAGTTATCCGGTTTGACTGTCAAAAGACTATCCCCCTTATTACAAAACGTGGACTAAAATAGTCCTGGTTTAAAACTGGTACTAAATTGGTGCTGTCACTTTCATTTTCCAAATGAAAGACAAAATTAGCATGAATTTTAAACCAGGTCTAACTTTAGTCCACGTTTTGTAATAAGGGGGTATGGATTTTGAAGTTTGAATGTCGATAAGTCGCTCTATCATGCGATACATATCACGTTTTGGGTGGTCATGCTAGGCTTACTGAGCTCACATTATTTTGTTTGCTTTTTATTAATTTGCACGTTTTTCTGTAACCCTAGACGGCAACCACCGGCCCGTGGTGGTGCTGGGCCCGCTGTGGGAGTGCGTGGTGGGCAAGCTGGTGTCGGACTGGCCGCACGTGTTCGCGGCGCCGCCCGCGCGCCTGCGCCCGCAGCACGACGCCGCCCCGCTGCACTCCGTGCGCGAGCTGGCCGAGAAGGTATTGTTCTATATTACAAGCACCGGCCTACAGCAGTGCTGGGCCCGCTGTGCGAGTGCTGGTGGGCAAGCTGGTGTCGGACTGGCCGCACGTGTTCGCGGCGCCGCCCGCGCGCCTGCGCCCGCAGCACGACGCCGCCCCGCTGCACTCCGTGCGCGAGCTGGCCGAGAAGGTATTGTTCTATATTACAAGCACCGGCCTACAGCAGTGCTGGGCCCGCTGTGCGAGTGCTGGTGGGCAAGCTGGTGTCGGACTGGCCGCACGTTTTCGCCGCGCTGCTGCACTCCGTGCGCGTGCTGGCCGAGAAGGTAATCAGTAATACGACATCACAAGAGTCAACGTATCGCGTTCGGTACACTTAGGTATAGCTCACAATTAGTTTGCTTATGTATTTGCCGCACCACTGCCTGCAGCGGATGCACACTAGCCGCCCGCTTTCGCCGCGCCGCTGATATCGCCGTGAACCAGTCAGAACAGAAGAAAAATGAAAATTTGAAATTTTTTTAAACGTCACAACACAAGAATCAGCTGCGACGCAGCAAGCCACGCATCAATGAAGTTTGGCATCAAAACAATTACGTTGCTATAAGAACGTGAAAAAATTTAACATAGTACAAAGGTACATTCATTAACTTGTAGTGTTTTAAGAAAAAGTGTTACCTCGCCCCACACCTTTACTACTTGTAACCTCTTTCTTTCCTTAAGTGCATGTTTTACAATGTCCGATTAAGAGATACTTTCCTTCCAGTTTACTTGACAGTTTTGGCAGGCCCTAAGAGACTGTTTCACAATGTCTAAGTACGTTCTCATTAGCTGTTACTTTACAAATAGTCCATACAAAACTGTCAAGTAAACTCAGTTTTGTATGGACTATTTGTAAAGTAAATATTATAAAACAAAGTCCTCCACCGCGCTGCCTGTCTGTCTGTTCTGTGACATGACCACATCACTTCTAACGTATTCTCTGTCACATTCTTACGCCGCGCCATTACGAATAACCCACCATTAATATAAAAAAATAACCAATAATTTCCTTCACAGGGCATCCACTGCATCCTAGACATAAGCGTATCCACGATCGAGAAGTTGCATAAACAACAGATATACCCTATCGTGCTGTTCATAAAGTTCAAATCGTTCAAGCAAATCAAAGAAGTAAAGGATACACGGTACCCAGCCGACAAGGTGTCCGCTAAAGCCGCTAAAGAAATGTATGAACACGGTCTCAAAGTCGAGAACGAGTATAGAAACTACATTTCGGGTGAGTGGTTTGGAGTATTATTTTAAAAAAATAATCTTAATGTTTCATATTTTCTAGTAGCTTTTTATCACTTTTGTCAATGGTCTACCCAATAAAGTTGAAATTCGATATGTTCACGTCACGTGTAATCATAAAATCAAAGAAGTGCTGTTAGCTTACATAATAATCTTCGCAGAATATTTATTGTGAAACGAATGTAGAAACCGCCTTATACAAAAGTTGTATAACAGTTACAAAAATCACTTTCATTTGTTCGTGTTAATTTGCGTTCTTATTCATGTTATTATTGTAAGTTTCCGGACTGTGGCCTTATCTAATGCTTCGTTTTGCATTGCAGCGGAAATCCCCGCAGGCGTGAACATCGCGTACATGTGCACGCAAATCAAAGAGGCGGTCGAGGAGGAGCAGAACAAGACCCTATGGGTGCCGTCCGTGCAAGCCTGACCCCTGCCGGCCGCGCCCAAGGCCGTCTCGTTCTGCGACCGCTGCCGCGACCTGCGCTACTACTCCGACCCCGGCCGCGGCCGCCGCCCGCCCGCGCCCCGCCCGCCCGACCAGCTCTCCGACCAACGATACTACTCCGAACCGGACGCTAACAACTATTTCGAAATCGACTACGAGTTTTTGAAGGAGCTCCGCCGCATCGCCCGCAATAATTGCCCCAAATGCAAACGCAAGCGGTCGAAAAAGGTCGACTCCAAAGATAAGCGCACTAAACCTAAGCGCAGTGTACGACCTAAAGATAACTTAGTTTACTGTAACGGCCGCTACCATGGCGAGGCGGAACACTGCCGCGTTTGCTGCAAAGTCTGCAATCGCTCCACCGACACCCTGGACTCGATCGATGATGAGTATTCGCTCGTCTCCCACAGCTACTCCCAGAGTTCCCAGTCCAAGCCGAGTCCCCGCTCGAAATCTACCCCCCGGCCTCCGCGCGAACGCAAGAACTCAGTGCAGTCCATCAAATCTGTCTCCTTCCTCGAGTCGAGCAATAGCAACGATGAGTCTAAAGATGAGACCAATTATACCGCAAAGAGTTTTACTAACGACTTGAAAAAGTTTCTTCTAAAACCTTCCACTCCTCGTCGCAGCCTGCGGGACAAGTTTATTACTAGCTTCAAACAGGAGTTCGAAGCCACTAAGAAATCGCCCAAATTGAAAGCGATCAAAGGATTATGGAAGTCATATTAAATACTTCTTTACGATTCCTCCTTTTTTTTGTTTTGTTGGTGCTTCGATAGAAGTTCGTTACAACAACGTAAGTGTTCAGAATTGGTCTAAATGTGTAATGCCACGGTTCTGGTGCTAGTGACACGTGAGCTGGAAGTAATATAGCTGCATCTTAGTTATATTCTGACTGAGACTCTTTAAAATTGTGGTAATGGTGCAATATTGATCGGCGACGACGTGTCACAGACTATTTACATAACACTATACATGATGATATTGTAAAGATATATCATTGATTGTGTGATATTTATATGAAGCTATTGTATCTATTACTTAAGCTCACATATTTTAAAAGTGCACTTTAAGTGTGATTCAGTATCTTCAAGTATTATTTATTTAATTATTTCTATTATAACTGAAAAGCTATTATATCCTTATTTTTACCACACAACATTTCAGTTAAATTTTATTTTAGACCATCTACATTAACATCTAAGTGACATACTTGTATGTCATTGTATAGTATTTAAAAACGAAACACAAAGTAAATATAATATTTTGGTTTTGTAGTACGGTCTACGTTCAAAGCCTAAAATAGATGTTAAAATGAAATTAATAATGTAGTTGCACGTCGTCTTAGACTATTGGTGTTTAAGTAGTTCCTTTGGGATCATTAGCAAGCGTGAGGTGTTAGGATCACTCCTTGTTATGTTTATAGATGTTTATATTATCATATATATTATTAGGTCAATATAATATCATGTTTTGTATAGTCGCCTTACACTTGCATGTATGTAGTATCTCAATGCTTCAATTATAAGTTTACCTATTCGAACGAATGACTGGTTTGAATTGAACGTATCGTATTATTAAATATATATTGTATGTTCATTCAAAATGTTCCTTTTGCTAATAATAGGTCTTTACCTATGAAATTGCCGTTTTCTATGGGGAAATTGTAGAAAGTTGGAATTAGCATACAAAGATATTTGGGGATTTCTTGGACATGTGAACTCCGAATTCAACGAAACTTTCGAGATATGATCAGACAAAATTAATCTAACTATTGCCTATAATCTCATTTGATAAACTGTCTTAGAATAAAAAAAATATCTGTTCAAAGCTGTCAAATTGACGACAACCAAAGAGCGGTACTTTGAAGCAGTTTTAAAAAATTTGGACGCGTGTTTAATTATTCTTGTCTTAGATGTTTAACATGACGACATACTCTATTTTCGAAACTGACTATTAACTTTGATATATTGATATTAATTAAAAAAGTGGAGACCAATAAACATGTGAGAAAAAGACGGCAATTTCATATGTAAAGACCTATTATTATGTTCAACACTTTTGCCCGCGTTAAAGAAGTCGAGTTTTGTCATAACTCATAATATATAATTTATATATATGGTTCCTGAATGCATATTTACCAATAATATTGAAATCAATATATTGATGCTTCTCTAAACTTTCAGCAATGTTATGCAAGTATCACAAAGAGCTCAAACTGACCACGCCTTTTTTTCATTTTATGTAATTGGCAAGGCATTTAAGGCAAGTGTTTCAGTGTCAACTGTCGCCATAGTGTCGAACTGTCGGCTTTGTAAACTCATAATAGATGCAATGTATGTAATCATAGTGGTTTATAACAATTAGACTATTTACAGTCGTAACATCTTCCGTTAACGCAAAATGTTCAAATTGTGTCGACTGTCAAAACGTGTAGGTAGTCAATGAGGAATATTGGAACTATCTACAGACTGTGAATAGTCATATTTGAACGAAATAGTGTCAATATAATAATAGAAAAAAAACTATTGAACAATGATGTTTGGTTTGTATTGCAATCAAAGCTACTCTAATGATTTTCGTTACTTTCTAAATTTGCCCTTTGTTTATCATTTCAATTTTACCCTCGAACTTGTAGACAAAGTTTGGTTATTTCACAGCATAGTCAATATTTCATAGTCCTCAGCTATTTTAAATGATTCGGCTGGGTCAGAGACCACCCTTAGGCTCAATTTCACATAGCAAATTCACCCTTTATTTTTACAAAGTAAATGCATATATTTCTTCTGAGAAAAAAAAGACACGTCGACGAGCGAATGCACGCGTTTTTTTCACAGGAGAAATATGTGCCGTATTCGTTGTGGAGATAAAGTTGAATTTGCTTTGTGAAATTTCAGATTGACGCTTCGACTCTGCGCCAGTGTGAGTAAAGCCGGTTATGGAGGAAATACCTAACTTAAAAAATAAAATCTTATACTTTTGGAGGGTAGTGTAGGGAATCGTGTGTATGGTCTCAAAATAATATTATTCACAGGGACGGACGATTGCAGTTAATATTTGCAGTTTGACCAAGCAACTATAATTTATATTTTACAAGTACTTACTAAGTAAATAAATACAAAAAAATTTGACGTTGACTTATGTAAATTAGTTCAATAAAATATAACGGTTGTTGTGACAAACATACTCTTTAAAGTGGTATTAGACTATTGTGATCTTTACAAGGAATATTTAACGTTTAATTTAGATACTTTTATGTGAAGTGAAGCCGTCTGCTAATTATACGATTTTTACTTATATTTCTATCTATGCTGTCCATTTTAAGTCTATTGTTATTTTTGAATCACACAAAATGAAAAGCTGTTTGTATAGGCCTATTTAATTATAAAGTTATTGGAAAATTATTATGAAATATTTCTTTCTTTCTAACATTTTGAACTGATATGATTGGGCGTTTTTCACATATTATTATGGGCTTTCAGAGTGTTCATTATTTTTCAATTCATTAAGTAATAATACTCATTGCCTTGCCATAGGCTGTTAGAGAAATATCCAAGTATTATTGCAATCGAGATAGCGCTATTTGCAATGCATACAATAAATTATGTTTACTTGTTTGCATTCACAATGCAAAATCGACCCGTCTCTAGTACTAGTCCTGCCCCCTGATTCACAAACCGTCGGAAACGGAATCGGATTCGAATTCTATGCTTTGCCTTTCGTCTATTCTACAGTGAGTGACAGAGACAGGGCATACATTCCGCTGTCGGGAGCGCTTCCGATGGTTCGTGAATCAGGGGGCTGGTCCTGGTCCTCGAGTTTCGGTTCGAGTCCCATCGGAGCTTGCTGTGGGACGGGTATATTTTTTAATACATAATTTTCAATATTTTGTACTACTTACAATATTTCAATAACAGCTGATAGTAGGGGGTCAGATGTAGACAACAAGATGTTGAGTTAGACATGCTTGGCTCCATGGTTTTGTAAAAGGTTTCATATTGTTATTGGAACCCAAGAATGCGATCTCAATGTAAATTACGATTAACGAGGCTTTTTAACTGACGTTTTTTCGTTTGAAATAAACTTCACTGAACCAAGTCAACTTTCTTGAGTTACGTTAGTTTGAGTTATTTTAAAACAGTAATTTAAATCGTTCTTATTATTTCTTATGAGAATAAGTACTAATTGCTTGGACATATTGGTTCCGTCTGACTTTTATTTTCCATTCACACAACATTATTAGTTTAAGTTTTTGTACAGAGATATGAGTTTATATTACGTTAACAATAGGTTCATCGTTTTTAAATACTACTGACGCTTTATGTTTTAAGTGAAAACTGCACATTTTATTTTGCTTTTCATGGAGGTGCCACTTATAATTTCTGTCTTATTGCGTTGTTATCTATGAAGCGATTCTATACTATAAAAAGTGGTTTTACGGTTCTATTTTTGTTCAAGTATAAGTTTAGTTGATTTTTATTACACGCCTATTCCTTTTGATAGGCTATGACCGCGTTGCTTGGAAATATTGTGATTAGGATTGTAGCCTTTTTTTTCTCAAACACTGATTATTACAACTTTTTATTAAACTTTGGTTGTTTATATGAATTTTGAAATAGTTAAAGTATTACTGTACGCTTTTTTTGCGATCCGTCGATTCTGTGTTAGTTCTATAGCAGATTATTCTACCCAAAATTAATGTGAAGTGTATGGAAGTGTATTGTTATTTAAATAATCTTCACATAACGTTCATGACGCAAGAGTGGACGCAGTTAGTTACCATATCATAATTTGTGTACAATATTTCACAAAATCGATTTCAATTTGATATGTAGGTGTTAAATCCTGACCAGAAAAATAAAAAACCTCGCCATGTTGCGGAAATGTGATGAACAAAATTTTTCTATAGAATTTGACATTTGTAACAACGAAGAGGCGAAAGTCGCACCTCAAGCCAGGTTTTTATTTTTCTGGTCAGGCTTTAGGTTACAAACCAGACTTAGTTCGTAAGATGCACTAATTTGATCTGATATTAAAATACATTAAGCTTAATCGGTCGCTAACAACGTTTTATTTACTGTACATTTATAAATTATACATATTAATTATATTTAGCAAAAAACGCTGAGAGAAAAAAATGTAATTTAAAAACGACAATAATCAGTATTTAAATTATTAGAACTTTTACAATGTAATTTCTTTTTTTGGAGAATATTTATATGTTAATGTTTGACTATTTTTATTATTTCTTTATTTGTATTGGTATTATTTGTATGTAGTTTTGTTTAAATATTAGGTATTGTATCTATTCCCATACGGACTAGTAGGAAGCTGATTCTCCTAGAGAGATGTTTATTAAATAATGTTTCAACGAATTGTTTATAATATAGAAAAAAGCAATAAATCAATGAAATAATCAATCAGCGTTTTATTAAATTATCTCTACCTACTACCTAGGTATTATAAAACAAAGTCGCTTACCGCCGTCCGTCTGTACACTTCTATCATTCATCTTTCAAACTTTGCAACGGATTTTAAATGTGGTTTTTATCAATAGACAAAATGGTTCATTCAAGGGAAAGTTTTATATGTATGAGACATTTGCCCCCGTCTGAAGCCGGCGCGGGCGTCTGTAAATTTTTTTACTATCCTAAAGTGTAAAATGTGCTTATACGTGTATTTTTTGCTGACTGTACTTAAATATTGTATTGTCATCTAAATCAAACCTGTATACAAATTTTCAGCTGCATCAGACACTGGGAAGTGAGTCAAATTAAGCTTGCAAGATTTGTCCTCCACTAACTAACAAACTAACTAACATGGCAAGTTAATAAAAAGCTTGCAATAATATTGAAGTTGGCTCACTTCACATATTTTATGTTTTTGATGGGATTCGGTTTTATCGAATTTCAAATGACTGTCATATTGTGTCATTCCAAAGCCATCTTCTATCTCACTCGTTGCGTAGGAGCGCAAGCAGCCGAGAAATAATAGCGGGCCATGGTAAACTAAATTCGTCGTTGGTGGTTAAGAAAATAAAATTTTTCTTTAGTAGGTAGGTAAACAAGTCCCAGTGCGCATGCGCGCAGATTTATCTGTCACGTACCTATTAACTTCTTCGTGATTATTTATTTTCACCTGTCTATTAAAGTTATGGTGATACGAAGAATTATAATTAGGTACTTATATTACTATACTTTATATGGCAAAACAATGTTTGCCGGGTCAGCTAGTTTTACCTATAAATAGTACAACATGTTCTCTTTCAATCGAGGAAAAAGAGTCTACCATCCTAGGAAAATTTAATCCGTATACAAGTAGCAGGTAGGTGTGCTCTAGATAAATAATAATCCTCTGCTCGGTAAACTACGTGCCCCGTCAATATAATTAGAGAAAGCGTCAATTCAACGGACTCTACAAAATAAAACCACAACTTCACCACGAGTGCCTGTATACGTTCGAATTGCAAAAGAATACTTACGATGCGCATTGTTGTCTTGCAACGAAAAGCGTGGTTAGCGTCATAGTCTATGTTAGCGTGGAGCGTGCGCTCGAAATTCGAATTTTGCCAGTCGGTTTCGCGGCATCGCGCATGCGCCGTGTGTCTGCGCTGTAATGGCGGACTGGAAAACGCGGGAAACTAATTTCAAACTACGTAATTTTTTAATAAGTTGTAATGTTAATTTTATTCCAGACTGATAAAAACGCAGCAATTATGAAACGATTAAAATGCCGACGAACTGTTTAAAATATATAGTGATGTTTATTGTGGTTTTTGGTTTATTAGGATCGCATGAGTGCTTGAAAAAACGCGTGAAAACTAAGTTTAAGAGAAAAGTGGACGGCACCAGTGCTGTGACTCCTAGTAATTTATTGTACAAAAGAAATAATAATGATCTACTCGAAGATGAAAGCGGGAGAGGATTTTTTGGTCATGGTAAGCCTGCTTGCATTACTTTTCCTCACTTTCCAATTTATTTAAATAATTAAATTACTTAGTGTACTTAACTACCCGTGATAGTTTGAGAAGTTAGACGTTAATTGTAAAATAAATGGACAAGGATTTATTTAAAAGCTTGTTGTCTGGCTTTATATATATAGTAATCTTAATTTATAATGGTAAGTAGGCAATTTTACTTTTTACAACGAACTACCGAAGAAATCTAATTAATAGGTAAGTAACTTACTTAATAGTATTTTAAATAAAAAATAAATAAACTGAATGATTTATACAAAATACATACATGGCAGCAAAGTAGATACTTACGGACATTTACATTTTTTGCAAAAGTGATTTTTCTCTCAAAATTAGCTTTTAAATAAACCTTATCTACAAAAGTATGTATTAAAATTATTTCAAATTTTAAAATAATAAGCAATAACTAGCACGTAAATAAATACATCTAGTTACACTCGGTTTTTTAAAAAACATCGCAGTACTGTGTTTCAGTAATATTATATTATATCCCATCAAAAACATAAATGTGAAGTGAGAGCCAACTTCAATATTTTGAAATATGCCTTGGTTGTTGACTTCAACAGCAAAAGAAGTGAGATCTAAATAGGTGCCAAGTTCAACGGTCAGTCCTGAAAATTTATAACATAAAATGTTTTAAAACAACTTAAAATATAATTTCTTCTTAGGTATAACTTAGGATAATAAATTGAATCCTAAGGTCTGACTTGGCTAGTTCTCATATACGAATTATATAATAGCCTTCGCAAGCTAAGTATAAGTATATACCTACATAAGTACATAAATATACGAATTATATAATAGCCTTCGCAAGCTAAGTATAAGTATATACCTACATACATAACCTGGTTATTTAAAAAATATTATTTTAATGCATCGTTCAAAGTTTTATGAATCGGTCAATAACTCTCAAAATGATCACAATTTTTTACTAAATGTGCTCTCCTGTAAAATTGCGATTTCGTAGATGTCTTTCTCTACTTTGCTGCCATCGTGAATAATGTTTTCATGTTTTAGTTTTGTCAAGACACAGATACTTCTAGCTCGTCTGTTAATCGTTACTCAATAATGGAATTTAGTTTTAGATTTTCCAAACAGTTTAAATTCAGTGAAGAAAAAGCAATTTTGTTCAATGGATTTACCTAGGCATGTACGTAGCACAAAGTATAGGTACAACTCAATTACAGTGTGATAATGTAGTACCTGTTGTACATATAAAAAGAAAATGTAATAGCAATGAATGAGTTATTAGAAATTTAGAACCGTATGTTTATAATCCGCCGCCTCATGATTGTGATGTTGATGTGATTATGCGTACGGGTAGGTACCTAGGTAGGTAATTCCAGTAGCGCAGTTAGCCTTATTCCAGTTATTTCCTTATGGTCCGTCGGTGGCTGTCAGCAGGTTTGTAAGTAGGCAAGTGACTCGGCTCCGCCATAGTTCAGTAGCATACCTAGTTACTCCTCATTGGGTCATCAGACCAACAATATAGATTAAGTACCTACTTACTTATGTATTTTAAATGACTAGGTACTGACTAGGTAAGATTCAGACTGAATTTTTTGGGAATAATTGACGATGCGTCCTCCACTTCTCTATCGATCCTATCACACAGTGAGAGTATTTCCGATTTTCCCATGCTAAAATATTTTAACTAAATATTTAGCCGTGACCATTCGTATACCTACCTACCCAATATCGTAAATATTACGCATGTCCTTTAAAATTTTACTAAACTTGTTACCTATGTAGGTATGTATCCGCTGTGGTAACAAGATTTTAGCATAATCACAGATAATATAATACTATGCATAATATAATTTTCAGACACACTATGGTTCGCTGAGCCATCGGAGTACCTAGGTAAGTAAATTGATGAAATGCAGTAAAGTTTATGAAGTGAGGTTTGTTTATTTTTCACTTTTGTCCTTCATCATCATCATTTCAGCCGTACGACGCCCAATGCTGGGCATGGACACGAAATGTCCTTACTTAACCGCCTCTGTGGTCTAGTGGTTCACACCACCGATTTCAGACCCAGAGGTCCCGGGTTCGATTCCCAGTGGGGGTACTTATAGTATTCGGTTTGGTTGGTGGTAGGACTTGTTCTTAGTCCGCCTGGCTAGCTACCACCGTCTTATCTAAGTCTGACGCCATAACAATGATGTTTTCAGCGTTATTGTGTTCCGGCAGTTAGAGATAAGATAGCCAGTTCCTCAGTGATTGAGGATTCCGGGAGTAGTGCGCTTCCACCTTCAGCCTTATCACCACTTAACATCAGGTGTGATGAAGGCTAAGTGCTACACCGTTGTGAATAAAAAAAAAAAAAAAAAAAAAAAAATTCTATTTTTAAGAAGCTAATCATTCTGTTCATAAAAATAGGTACTGTTATAAATTCGGAAGAGCAACATAGGTAAGCAGCAGATGGTTTCACGTATCGGGGTTACGAAGACCTGTAGTTTTAATGTCCTTGAATAAGGACACACTTTTATTTAATTATTTGAATTGTATGGATTTTGTATTTTTAACTTATTTTCGGAATCCTAATATAACTCAATGATCCTAATTAAATCCTAATCCCTAGATCTCGAAAGCATTAAAAAACCATACAGTGGTTTACTGGCTGTTTTTGTTGTATTTTTCAGCAGTTGTTATGTTTTTAATTTTTAATAAGTTGTATGGATATAAGTTATCATATAATACTACATGTCCAAAACATACCTACATTGATCTATGTAGGCCGTGATGCCTTTTCAAAGGATGACTTTCTATGAAGGTTCGACAAACCACAAAGAAGTAAACGGTTTGCAAAAACAAATCTATTATAGGAACAGTATTTATTGTAATACTGTGCTATAGGTAGTTAACTTTCCGGAGCGTGGAAATATCTTTTTAAAAACTAACTTAAACACGAGTGAGTCCAACAGAGTTGGATGTCGAACTGCCCGATCTACGGTATTAAATAATAAAGAAATAAAATGTTGCATCATCTTAATTCTAAGGATCGACAGATTGCTTACAGTGCGTCTGTCATCCTTCCTGTCCGAGGCATTTCACAGAATACTGTTACAATGTAGTTACATTGTGTTGACTGTGAAGTGCTTCGTCAGTAGTTCTTACAATATAACTCCTCCGCCCTTAGAATGAAGTTTATCTGAAAAACATAATTTTTCAGGAAACTCATTGGAAACTTTACCTAATTTTAACAATTTAAACTTTGTTTTTAACTAAAATAATTACTTTTTTAAATGTATCAAGGGTATCTCATTTACTTGATTAGGTGAAGTTTCAGGGTTTTCCGTTTCATTGTTAACTTCAGAAGGAGTTTTCTTACATAATTTTCTTACAATTATCTTACGTTTTAACACAATGAAAATTAGAATTAATACGGAAAGTATTACATATAATACAATGGTAGCAACACTTTCACTTGGTTGTACACTGTCACTTTTCACACTTTTCATTCCTTTTTGCAGTACATAATTTAAATGCTGAATGTCGTCCAGATTTACTTTCTTCAAATTCACAGGTTCATAGTTCGTAGAATTTTGTTGCTGATTTTCAGGTAAATGGGGTAATGCTATTACAGGTAAAGGTTTGTTTTTCTTGAACATGGAGTAATAACGTTGTCCTCGGATTTCTATTCCTTCTATGGAGACTATACATCTATCTGGTATGGTTAGTATGTATGTTCCTCGTATCTGCCCATGGATGATGTTACTATCACAGTTTTGTGAGATAATTTTGTTAAACTTGGAGAATAAAATCCAACTATTTGCTGTAATCTTTTGAAGTTTCAGGTCTTCCACGTCGACTGATCTAGGTAAACACGAAGATGGATTTGGACAATACGTCATCAGTTGTTCTATGCAGGTTTTATCGGCGTAAAGTGCGAGGTCGTCTTCAGTACACAGGTAATCTTTGTCTGTAACTTCTTTACACGGTTTGGCTATCGGTAAGTATTTTAATCCTTCTACGAGTAGGTAAGGAAAGTCAGGGATTATAATATAGGTTAGGTTTATGGAGTTATAGAATATGGGAAGGGAATACAATTTAAAATAATTATATGTAACATTGTCAACTAAAGGTATATCTATAATAAATCTTATAACATTATTAGTAATGTAAGTTTTTACAGAGAAAGTTTCTTCCAGGTTAATCAGATTTTGTTCATTTACGGTAAACATTAAATTATCATGTTGAGCTATTTCTAATAGTAATTCTAATAATTGATTTGGGTTTAAAATACTCTTATGGAGAACTGATACTTTACTGAGCGCTAGAGCAGTTTCTATTTCACTAAGTTGAATATACATGGTTCGAAAGTTAGCAACGAACATGTTTAGAATACCAATAAGATATGTAACATAACCGAGTTGATTTTCTTTAACAGAGAGGTCACTAAGTTTTGTTTCAATTCGTACAAGACGCTCATTCATAAGTTGCGTATTTTCATCAATAATTTTTGTGGAATTGAGAAAATGGTCTAACATTTCAGATACTATGGTTATTTTATTGGAGACTTCCTGTTCGTGGGTTTGTATACTTGCAATAAGTTTGTCATATTTAACGGCATCGTCGTAATCTAAATTTCCTGTAATTAACTTGATAATTGAACCGATTGGGTTAATGAGTCCTCGTTTTACTTTTCTTGAGGGGCTTAATTGTTGGAATTTCTCAATTGTTTCATCGCGTAAGTACTGTACTAATTGTTCTAATTCCTTAATTTCAAACTGATAAAAACTATTATTACCATAACGATTAGTAATATCATTTAATTCCGAATATTTTTCAATGTTAAATAAAATATCGCGTTCGAAACCTTCTAAATCTATTGTTTTTATAATGGACCACTGATCGCGTTGTAAAAATGCTTGACCTTGTTGAAAAGGTAAGATTCCCGGATTTTGTTTAATTTCCACCAGTTGAAGTCCCTGGCTGGGGAGAGTTTGACCTAGGAGCCGTTGCGTTATCGACGTCCATATCAGTAGGTTCAACCACCTCGTCCACCACCTGCGAAGGACGTTTCACATTTTTAATTGGTACCTTCGTATCGCGGTCGTTTACTTTAATAGGTAAAATATTACGTTCTGCTTTGCCCGTGACTATAGCCTTTTGATATTTAGGTTTGTCTTTAGATTGTCGCTTATTAACTGCTTTGGCGAATACGGTTTGTCCTACTTTTAATTCAGGGCCTATCTCTCCACCTCGTTTATCGATTACCTTTTTCTTTAATTTTACTGCATTTTCCGATAAATGTTTATATAATTCGTGAGTTCTTTTTCTATGATCTTTAATAAGTTGTTGTTGATAATTTTTCTGGAAATCTGTATCAAATGTTGTATTTAGTTCGGTATGACCGAAAACTACCTCAAATGGTGTTAAGTCAGTAGTACTATGGATGGTGTTGTTATATGCCATAACTGCGTATGTCATAACTGTGGCGGCATCGGTATATTTTCTTTCGTACTTAGCTATTCGATATATTTCTATTAAAGTGGAATGGAAACGCTCAACCAATCCCATGGAATTCGGGTTATTTGGCGTCCCAATATGCAATGTTATTTTGTGTAAATCTGTTAGTTCTTTAATTAAAGCATTATTAAATTCGGTTCCAGGATCTGAACAAATTTTTTGTGGTGTTCCATAAAAAGAGAAATATTTAACTAGTGCTCTAACAATTTCTGGTGTTGATCTGGATGGGATTTCTATTGCCTGACCTAATTTACTAAAAGCATCGATAATTGTTAGATATGTTTTTGATTCAATTGAAAATGTATCTATGAATATTTCCTGGAATGGTGCATTTTGCGTTTGTGTTAATTGTAAAACTGGTTTGATGGGCTTTCTATCATATTTAGAAACTTTACATTGTTCGCAAGAGTTGATGACTGCTGTCACCATTTCATGCATGTTTTGCCAAAAGTAATTTCTTTTAATTCTTTTAACTGTTTCAGTAATTCCACGATGGCATGTTTTTCCGTCATGTATTTTATTAATTATTGCTCGTTGTTCCTGCTCATCTTCTACGTAAACTACGCGTTCAGTACATTCAATAAAATTAACAGTGCCCTTTTTAAATAATTCGATAATGATTTTACTAAATCGTTTCCTATGTTCTGGGTGTTCAAAGTAAATAAAATGCTTGATTTTAGGCTTAATGTATTGTTTCAGAAAATCTTTTATTATTTGATCGTTTCCCAACGGTAAGAAAACTTCTATAACTTTTTGCTTATCGCGGGATACATCTGTTACTTGCATATCTTGACTAAATTTGTAAAATACTAATATCTGGTTTGGCTTGGTATCGATTGCTTCATGTAATATTGGTATACCTAAAGATTCTGTTTCTTGTGCAGAATGTACAGTTTGAATACTACTTGAATTATCGGAACGAACTGGATAGTTAGTTGGATCGATATCTATATCGGAACTAATTGAAGCTGTTTCCTCAGAATCGGAAATAGTTATGGTGTCTGAGTTATCGATCTCCTGTTTTGTTAAATTAGACGATTTTTCTTCATTATCGTCCACGTTAACAATCATGGAATCGTTATCCTCATTACCTAATGCATTGAATTGGAGGCGTGATAACGCATCCGCATTTGCGTTCTGTTTTCCACTTTTATGGATAATATTAAAATCATATTCCTGTAAACGTAAACGCCAACGTGTTAATTTACTATTTAATTCTTTTAAATTGCTAAGCCATATCAAAGGTCTATGGTCTGTATATACTGTGAACTTGTTACCGTATAGATATGGTCGAAAGTGTTTTGTGGCCCAAACAATAGCCAGCAACTCACGTTCGATCGCACTATATTTCTTTTCTGTATCTGTTAACGTACGACTAGCGTATGCCACAGGCTTATCGCTGCCTATACAGCCTTGTGACAATACTGCGCCGAGCGCTACTTCAGATGCATCTGTTGTTAGAATGAATGGCTTGCTCATATCTGGATATTGTAAAATTGGAGCATTTATCAAGAGTTCTTTACATTTCTGAAATGCTTCTGTATATTTGTCGTCTATAATTACCTTTTTGCCCTTTTTTAGACATGCAGTTAAAGGTTGACATATTTTTGAAAAGTCTTTTACAAAACGTCTGTAATATCCTATGAATCCTAAAAATCGTTTTATTTCAGTCTGTGTCTGCGGAATCGGATAATCCATAACTACTTTAATTTTGTCGTCGTTAGGTTTCAGTCCGTCTTTTGTCAATGTATGTCCCAAATATTGTACTTCCTTTCTAAGGAATTCGGATTTGTCTAATTGCACTTTCAAGTTAGTCTGTCTTAGTCGGTCAAATACTGTACGTAATTTCTGAAGGTGTTCTTTTAGTCCATTCGAGTAAATTAAAATGTCATCTAGGTAAACAAGGCAATGTATTCCTTGTAATCCTCTCAGCACGTTATTCATCGTTCGTTGAAACGTTGCCGGAGCTGTCTTCAGACCAAATGGCATTCTAAGGAACTCATAATGACCATTTTGTGTAGAAAACGCGGTTTTTTCTCTATCTGATTCTGTAATTTCAATTTGATGGTATCCAGAAGCTAAATCTAATGTTGTAAAGTAATTGCTTTTACCTAATTTGTCAAATAAGTCACATATGTTCGGAAGTGGAAATCTGTCGTCAATAGTAATCTCGTTTAAACGTCGGTAGTCTATGACCATTCTATATTTTATTTCACCTGAAGCATCTAATTTCTTGGGAACTAAGTGGACAGGGGCACTCCATGGAGAATGCGACTCTTGTATTACGTTATCTTGCAATAATTTTTCTACTTGATCTAATATTTCCTGTGCTTGAGCTGGTGCCTGTCTATAAGGTTTTATATAAATTGGATCTTCATTTACGGTTCTGATTTGGTGTTTAACCTGATTGGTAAAGGTAAGTGGTATGTTTTCGCAATAAAATATATCTTTATATTCCTCACATAGACGAGTGATTTCTCTTCGCTCTTCTATGTTGAGATGGTCTAAACGAAGCTTATTTAAGTTGTCGGTCAATAAGGTGTCTGTCTCTACGTTTGTATAGTCATCGTTATAGTTAGTCTGAATTTCGTCATAAAATTGTGATACCTTGAAGGGTGCTGTAATAACTAATTCTAGCAAATTGTTTGTTGCATTTTGTATGATGGTTTCAGCAAAATAATTTTTACAAGAAACTAAGGCAGTAGGCATACGAACGTCTTTACAAAACTCTTTAAATTCGATAATTGCATCGCCGTTTTCCTGATTGACGGGTAATTTAACGCGATGTTCAGATCGTGGTTCTAATATAATTTTGTAATCACTTTTATATACTATTGGGATATTTGTTTTGTCCGTTTGTAACATCATATGGTTATATGAAATATTTGCTTTAAGACGAGACAAAAGATCACAACCGATTACTCCATCGTATCTTTTATCTACATCGTATATATAAAATTTATGTGTAAATGGTTCCTTAAAAATTGAAAAAAGTGGAATATTAACTACGTCATTGTGAACACTGGATGCATGCGTACTAGTTACCATAAATGGTTCGTAGCATCTATAGTTATTGAAGTATTCATTAGCCTTAGATGTACTAACAAAAGAACGTGTGCTTCCAGAGTCTAACATAAACTTAGCATCTATATCAGGTACATATATATAAGGTAATTTAAGAGTATTGTCTGAATTTATTTCGATTACCTCGGGCTGGTTTGGAGGCAATTTACTTGAAAATTTTCCATAGAATCTACTTTTTCCTGATTATTTTCTAATTGTGGATTATCATTACATTCATTTTCACAAGAATCGGGATATTGTTCTGCATATGCATGCATATTTTCATTATAATAAGCATACATGTTTTCATCAAATTCGGTTTCGCAATAATAGGGGTCTCGCACCAAACTGTGGTTTTGCAAAATTATTAAATTGTGGTGCTGTTGGTCGCGGTTGGTTAAATGCATTTGTATTTAAAGGTCGATTACCAAAATACTGATTTGGTCTAAAAAGATTATTGGAATTTCCCGGAATGCCGAATTTAAATTGATTTGGCGGAAGTGTCGGAATACCAAATTTAAATTGAGCATTCTGCGGAATTGGCGGTTTAAATATATTTTGTTGAGTGCTTGATGGTCTATTTTGGAGCATCTTTGATCGAAGGTTATACTGTTCCTGGAAATTAACCTCTTCTAAAACGAAACTTAATGCCTCTTCTAGGGTGGTCGGATTTTTAATTCTAACTATTCGCACCATGTGTTCGGGTAAATTGTACAAGAAAACGTTTAGGGAAGTATGATCATAAATAATTCGTTTTGCTTCTTTTAAAGTAGCTGACGGATTCTGATTAACTTTTGTAATAAGAATTGCTCTCACGTCCTGGATTCTACCACAAAATTCTAGATATGATTCACTGTTTCTAATTTTTAATGTTTCTAATTCGATCGCTACACATTCCTCACTTCGCGGGTCTCCGAAATGTTGAATTAAAATTTCCTTTATTTCATCGTAAGTCTCAAATTCGCCTCGCTCGCTGATCAGAGCAGCGGCTTTCCCGGTTAATTTGCTAGTTACTGACTGAATAAGAAAATCGTTAACGTTTGCTGCACCTTGGTATTTGGCTATAACGAATTCACATTTCCTTAAGAACAAACTTAAAGTTTTTGTGTTCCCGTTATATTCAGGTATAAGGTTTAGCATTTCGCGAGGGATGTGTGGTGCCGGATAAACAAGTTCGTCTTCCATTGTAAATAAAATGTAAAAATATAGTTAGTATAACACAAGCTTAAAATAAGGTAGTTAATATAAAGTAACCGCGAGATTCTATCGCGTAATACTTTATCGTAATCTAATTAAAATATAACTTTTTAAAATTAATTTGCGAGATTTTATCGCCTATTATCTAATTAAAATAATATTTAAAGCAAATCGCGAGATTTTATCGCCTATTATCTAATTAAAATAATATTCAAAGTAAATCGCGAGATTTTATCGCGTAGATACCTTAAATGTTTAACTTAAATTCGTTTACTTTATATTCACTTTTCAAAAATAATTTTCACAATAACACTTTCTTAAATCTAACACTAGGATAAAGGATAGGAAAGGATGTAGAAGAATTTTACAACTTACATGCCAGTCTGCACCTTATTTTCGCACATTACCGATTTTAGGTAAATTACTCCCGTTAACAAATTTATTTGGTTCGAGGATAGCCTATTCCGGTGTTGAAACACACGAACTGCTGCACACACGCGAACTTCAGCGACGATTTCGGATTTTACGAAGCTTCGAAACTGTTTTCCCGGTTTTTCCACGATGTTAGCGTACTTTTCCGAGAGTTTTCCGCGTATGACAAACAGTCAGCTATCCTACCGGCTGCGCCAGTTAACTTTCCGGAGCGTGGAAATATCTTTTTAAAAACTAACTTAAACACGAGTGAGTCCAACAGAGTTGGATGTCGAACTGCCCGATCTACGGTATTAAATAATAAAGAAATAAAATGTTGCATCATCTTAATTCTAAGGATCGACAGATTGCTTACAGTGCGTCTGTCATCCTTCCTGTCCGAGGCATTTCACAGAATACTGTTACAATGTAGTTACATTGTGTTGACTGTGAAGTGCTTCGTCAGTAGTTCTTACAATATAACTAGGTATGCATACCAAACGTGCAGTTGGTGATAGAAGGAAAACTAAGGTTGTTACTCAGTTTCAAGCAGTTAAAAACAACTCCAGCCTACCGAATCGCTATCTGCAAGCCAGCATACCTACCCGTATAAATGATGCCAAGTCCAGCTAGAGACATTACTCGCAATTAATAAATAGGAAATAGAACAAAGTTGGTAAATTAGGTAGGTCAACACAAAGTAAGTCTACACTATACCCATAGCGAGCGATTACTTTGTTAAATTAAAGTCGTTACGCGTTGCCAACAGTTTAAAAACAGCTTCAGCCTACCGATATCTGCAAGCCAGCAGTCAGCACGCCATTTAGGAAAATATGTCGCAGTTTCCGAAACATTCCCATGCGCTATAAATCGCGCAAGTCCTACAGAGTTGAAGCCCGCAATATCACGTACCACTGAAACGTGCGACATAAACCGTTTACTGTTTTACATATTACTTTTTTGGCTACTTTCTGCGTTACCCGTACCTGTCCGGAATGGCGTTTAGTGATCATACCATACGTGAGTTGGCTTTATTATATTTGGAAATTATCAACTAATTAAGTAACGGCCGTAGATAATATAACTACGGCCATCACTAAATTAGTTGTGCCATGTGAATTTTCACTGGTGTTTTAAGTAACTAGGTAGGTACTAGGTACAAAGTTTCAAAAGAATAAACTTCTTTATGTCTTTTTTTTCGCTCGAGGGTTTGAATGAATCTCATCTGACTAGTTGGAGACAAGTTGATCGTCCCTTATATAAAATATACATGACTATGTATATTTTATATGTACTCAGTAGAGTCTCACAAATTGCATGCAGCAATAGTAAGGTTCGCGCACATTATGCCGCTTATTTTGGTTGCGTGCGATGCGGCCCGCCCCGCCCCGCTTTGCCCCGATACAGTGTGATGATACAAGCAAGAGGATTATTCACTTACAACTCGCCTCAACTCGGTCGAGCTAACATGACACCTGCAGGTTTTACCCGATCCGAACCTTTTGCGCTGTGCTGCGGCCCGCTCCTCCCCGCTGCGCCCCGGCATAATGAGCGCGAACCATTAGTTTCTTTGAATACTTACCCATTTCAAAAGTGTATATTTTCAAACTAGCGCTCCGCTCGCGACATCGTCTGCGTGGGCCCTCTTTTTACCCCCTTAGAGGGTGAATTTCCAAAAATCCTCTCTTAGTGCGCCCCTACACATCTTGCATTGCAGTGCATGTATTACATACCAAATTTCAGCTTCTTGCGCCCGATAGTTTCGGCTGTGCGTTTTCTTTCAGTCAGTCAGTAACGAAAGAGTTTTATATATCTTACCTAGATACTTTATGCTTACGTTATACCTAATAATATAAATATAGAGGAACGTCTCATACCTACCCACTTTGCAATCCATATAGAAACAGGCAGACTACATATCAATCCAAAGGTGAATGTGGATGATACCTAGCTGATGGAATGGATGGAAATTATAAAAAGAAAACTGTTTTTCTTATAAGTTAAAGATGGAGACTAGGGAGGGAGTTGTAATGTAACCACCATAATGAAAGGTTGGTTGTAGTGTAGGTATGTTTTGCGACTTGTGTGTTGTAATCGCTTTTTATTTATGTTACTTTATCAACCAAACCGAATACAATATTTTATTACCTATGCGGGATATGTATTACAAGGAAGGAGTTGAACCCGGGACTTCTGGACTTGATACCGGTAGTGTGAATGACTAGATAGATCACAGCACGGAGGCACTTGATTTTGGGCAAAGCAGGTGCTTTTCGCCTCATAATGTTAGTAGCGCCACTGGGCACAGTTTACTTTATTATTACAAATTGCTGTTATTAAGCGAACAACTTTTACCTTTCATTACACTCTGTTGCTTATCTTGAGCTAACCGTGTAGAATAGTGAGAGCAGAGAAAACGACAGTTTAAGAAAAGTAACATCATTATTTTGCCACGCCGTGTTATGTGGCTAAAATCTATGTTAAACAAATTGTTTTTAAAAATTGGATTATTTTTTTGTATATTATTTAGAAGTACCTACAAGTACCTATTAGATTTTGCCTAAATTGTTAGCAACTCAAATAATATTCGGAAATTCGGGTAGGCAAGTTTAGTAATAAACGTTTTGTTGTTTTGATCCAAAATGATTTCTAAAATATCTCAAACAAGAAAGTTGTTACGAGTAAGATTGCATATCGTGAGTTAGATAACTTAATTTCTTTAAAACATTATTTTATAATTTTAATCAATAAAAACAGACAATAAAGCAATAAGCAAAACATTATCTTATTGTTTTAAGTAAGAAAATAAGAGATCCAATGTAAAGGTAAGTAACAATGTAAGTACCTATATCATGAAACCCAATTTTCAAAGGCAAAAATTACGGCTTTAAAACTTTTCGTGAATCTCAGGCTTTAATCTAGAAAATTATGTGTTCAGCTAGACCGTTAGGCCCTTTGGCCCGACCTAAACCTGTTTAAGTTAGGACTCACGATTTTTCCGGGAACCCATCTTTGTTTTAATGGAACAATAAAACAGGAGATTTGGTATTAACATATAAATAGGATAGATTTGTTCTTTTATTCTCTATGTTACCAGAGGATGGAGAGTTTTATGAGTTCTTCTCTTTATACATTTCCAAATACGATTAAAACAAGTAGAATTTGAAAGTCATGTGATATTATATTACTTAAATATAATATAACACGACTTTCAAATGACGTATTTTTTCGTTCAATGGCATTTATTTTTACTAGATTACGGTTGGCAACTAGCAACGCTATAAATCTCAGCCATAAATTAATTCATTTACCGACAAGTCTCTTGTCGGTAAATAGATTGCGGCAAAATTTGAATAAATACTAGCGGCCGCCCGGGGTTTCACCCGCGTGGTACCCGTTCCCGTGGGAATATCGGGATAAAATATAGCCTGTCACTCGGGAAGACTGTAGCTTTCTAACGGTGAAAGAACTTTCTAAATCGGTCTAGTACTTTTGAGTTTTATCGTCGTGGTACCCGTTCCCGTGGGAATATCGGGATTAAATATAGCCTATGTCAGTCGGGAAGACTGTAGCTTTCTAACGGTGAAAGAATTTTCTAAATCGGTCCAGTACTTTTTGAGTTTATTCGTTACATACAAAAAATACAAATCTTTCCTCGTTATAATATTACTAGCGGCCGCCCGCGGTTTCACCCGCGTGGTTCCCGTTCCCGTGGGAATATCGGGATAAAAAGTACATATAAACCTTCCTCTTGAATCACTCTATCTATTAAAAAAAAAACGCATCAAAATCCGTTGCGTAGTTTCAAGGATTTAAGCATACAAAGGGACATAGGGACAGAGAAAGCGACTTTGTTTTATACTATGTAGTGAAGTATAGATAGTATATAGTACCTATATAGTATAGATTGCAATGCGGGATTACGGCCGCCTTCGCGCAATACGAATAACAGGCATGAATGAAATCAGGGAGAGTTTTTAATTGTTCGATAACTTTGTTGGTTAGAAATAAGGTTAATAAATTCCCTCATTCGTTGTACATTACCAATTTTGCTAGCTGGCTTTCTACAAGGAAAAATAATTCTTTAAGAAGAATTATTACGTACCCGGTTAAATGTATTAAGTACTTACTAACTTTTATGTTTACGTACATTGTAATGATTAATTTTATAAAGAAAAGATCCATTATGGTTTCAATATTACTTTCATTCACAAAAAAAGTACCTAGGTACAACAAATTCACTCCATCTAAAGATAAGTGCTGTTTACAGTTTCCACGGAACTATCGAATTCTGCTTTTCCGATATATCAAAACAGTTTCCATTATACTCCGAGCTGTTTGACCACATTGATGGAAGGGCATGTGTGTATACTCACATCACAATATCTTTCCGCTAATATCCAATTTATTTTCTCTATGTGTTTTCTGAGACTCTGGAATAATATTGCTACTTCCTTGCGTCAAGTAGGCAATCATTTATTTTTTGTAGATGTTTCTTGTTAAACGAAACACTTAAGTATTTAATAATAATAGTAATAAAACAATTTATTGCACACAATAGACAAAACAAATTAGAAAGAAACATAACAAAAACACAAAGCATAGGTACAACAAGTCAGCCTTATTGCTAAATAGAAATCTCTTCCAGGCAACCTTGGGTGAAACAAAAGTAAGGTAAAGGACTGAGGGGAGTGGGCAAATACAGGAAAGGATATTGAAATAATTATTTATTTATTGATAGCGAAAGAGAGAATATATGAGTTTATATTATGTAAATAGTATGGGAAAGGAAATTACGTCTTGATCGCTTAAACTACGCAAAGAACGAGCTTTAGTTCATTGTGAAAATATATTATTTATCTCAACAAGGACTTTTTATCATCATCCATCAGCATATCAAGTAAAAGTGTATAAACAAGATCATACACCATCATTATTGGTAGTCCTCATTTTGTTTCGAGTATCGATTTTTTGTAGCTACGTTCCTCCTAACTCTAACACGCGTAACGTAATTCGATATCGATTCGATCCTCATCTTCACCATGTACTTTACGTTCTTCTTATGTATTTCTCTTGCTATCCCTAGTCATTCTACCGATTTCCTTTCTTATTCTTTCTCGGTGCACGCTCTGTCCGTTTGTGGAACTCACTCCCGGAAGGTATCCGCGGATACCTTAACATTAAATTATAAAGAAACAAACGCGTAAGTGTGCTGACGCGGGAGAATGTGCGGTGCGGTGACGACACCGTACAAATCACAGAACAGATTTTCTGTTCTGTGGTACAGATGGATTGAGACTAGAAGGGTTAACAGTAAGCCCAAATGACTTACTCCAACTATATTTAAGTATGTAGGTACATTATATGTTCTGGGGGCTAATTCTCGCGCCTTTGATATAATCTCCAACTCTATATTGATCGAAAAAGCGGATATCAACTAATCTCAACATTCGGTATTCTCGTGACACCAAATGTGATAGTTATCCAGTGCCGCACTCGACACGCAATGAGTGAGAAGCCGAAACAAAAATTATCGTCGGTGATATTGCTAAACTGTCAAAAGTTTCAAAGCTATAATGTTTTGTTGTAGTAAAATATGAATGCTGACGATTTTATACTCAATTAACTATATTGAAAATTTGGATGAGCCTCATCTTTTGTGGATTTGTTGGAGACCCTCTTCTCTTTTTCGCGGCGGTTTCCATAATTAATTTCTCGACTAATGTAATGATTAGCCGAGAAATTAATTATCGAACTCGACTTATTATAAGGGTGGAAGCGCACTACTCCCGGAATCCTCAATTACTGAGGAACTATCTTTCTTATCTTTAACTGCCGGTCCACAACAATGCTGAAAACATCGTTGTTATGGCGTCAGACTTAGACAAAATGGTGGTAGCTAGCGAGGCGGACTTTGAACAAGCCCTACCATTACCTTACACCAACCAAACCGAATACAATATGTACCCCCACTGGGAATCGAACCTGGGACCTCTGTGTCTGACTGATTATTCTTAAGTACAAATATTGTTACAATTTCGCCATACATATTGTAATAGAGCATTCTCTTGTTTTACATTTCTCTTGTCTCGAATATGTTATGCGTAAACACGCTTAATTAGAAATCATACATAATTGCTTCATACATATTTGATTATTTTACGCTCTAAATAATGAGTCATTTCGATTTCTTTGCCCTTCCCTATGGTAATTGGTAGTAATTAAGTTAAAAAAGCTGGTTGGACATCTGGCGGTACAAGTTAATGGACATTCGCGTAAGTAAGTTAGTTTATCAAGATTTCAAAAAACTAAAAAAAATATATTTTAGAACATGCATGTAGGTGCTTTTTGGTGAACTGCTTCAAATAAATATAGATTTTATACAAATGAAGCATATTTAAGTAGAGTGGCTGTTTAAAGGCTGTGGTCTCTCAAAAGCTAAGTGATGTTAGTTATTAGTTTTTTTGCATTCACAATGCAATTTTTATTACTTACTGAAAAATGGAAAATGTAGTATTTTGAAAAAATCGACCCGTCTCACAATCAGCTCCGATGGGACACGAACCCACCACGACCTTTCGCTTTTCGGGCGACTGCTCTAACCACTGAGCTACGGAGTGGTAACGACTCCGTAGCTCAGTGGTTAGAGCAGCATCGGAGCTGATTAAGAGACGGGTCGATTTTTTCTAAATACTTCATTTTCCATTTTTTAAGTGATGTTAATTTTATTTAGTATCTGTATGATGGTATATTTCAAACTTGAATCACATTGCTAAAAACTTTGGTGTAAGTAAGTAGCAATTCATATTTTTACACGACTGCCCAGAAGTGTTATATTTTATGTTTCTTTATTCCACCATAAGTTTCGGATTTTAATGTTTATTTGAGGTATCATAGAAACCTTATGGTCATCCTGAAAAATACTGGGCTATGCCAATATTATTTAGCCAGGGACTTTTTAAATTTAAGTATTCCATAGCATGGTACCTACTGACTGCGATGAGAGCTTGTTTTTTACTTTTTTAGTTAAATTTAGGCAGTCGTGATTTTTTTTTTATTTTTTTATTTTTTATTTATTGAACAAGGCTTACCAACTAAATACATAAATAACAATTACAAAATACATCAGACTTATTAGGTATATCGTATATGCATTTAAATTAAAGGTAAACACATCATTGTTTTATAAAAAGACGCTTTCTATATAATGTAACAAAAAATAATAATAATAATAAACATACTAGCTTTCCCTCCGCCCTGCAGTTTTGCCCACGACCACGACGCGGACGTTTCCCCGCGGGAATGCGATACTATCCCGTCGTAAAAAGTATCCGATATTCTATTTTAGACCATCTTCACTAATATCTAATATTATAAAGAGGAAAGATTTGATTTTTTGTTTGTTTGTAATGGCTCAAAATCTACTGGACCGAATTTGAAAAATCTTTCACCAGTAGAAAGCTGCATTCTTCTTGAGTGACATACCTACCTTAGTAGGCTATATTTTATCCCACGGGAACCACAATAATCTATAAAACGTAAGTATTGTGATTGAGTAAAAAACAGTAAGATTCATCATAGTATGATAATCGAGCGAAGATTAAATTAATAAAATCTTGACCTTTGATGCTTGAAAACCTACGAAATGTGTACCGGAAACGAGGAACAGTCAGGGAAATATATCACTTCTCCAAAGGGAAATAATACATTAAACTGATTGAAGGGTCACAGATTGACTGCGCCTCTCACGATGACGGATACTAATCCTGCTAGGGGATAATATAATGTTAGCGAATGTGCGATGTACTTCCAACATCGTGAGTTATTATCTTTAGAGCAAAATGGAGTCAGTGGTCCGTAATTTAGTAACAAATATGTGAAAACAATAAAAGAAAATTAAGTTATTCGATACACTATTTCGCACTTGTTTTACTGACCAGTTTTAAAACAATTTCTCATAATCAGGCTGTTTTAAACGCGTAAAGTTTTAACACTTTTCCTCAACTTATTAATGATTGTTAACTTAAATAATCTTCATTCGTGTGGTTAAACGGTAAACCTATTACCTACCTTTAAACAGTTCCAAGTAGAAAGCAAGTAAGAGGTATATAAGAAACCATTGAGTACCTATCTGGCTCGAATAAAAAACAGTTGACAGACTTAGGGCGTTTGTGCACTACACTGAGTTTTACCGATCCGGATAAAAACGGATGCTTGTATTTTAATCCTAC
Source organism: Crambus lathoniellus (assembly GCA_949710035.1). Taxonomy (NCBI): domain Eukaryota; kingdom Metazoa; phylum Arthropoda; class Insecta; order Lepidoptera; family Crambidae; genus Crambus; species Crambus lathoniellus. Next base: position 27,629,994 of record OX453296.1, on the reverse strand, counting down.
TAATATTATAAATGTGAAAGTTTAGATGTTTGGATGTTTGGATGTTTGTTACTCAATCACGCCAAAACGGCTGAACGGATTTAGCTGAAATTTGGGACACAGATACTTTGTAGCCTGGAGAGGAACATAGTCTACTTTTTATCCCGGAAAAACATCACATTCCCGCGGGATAACGTCGTGTAGACCACGCGGGCGAAGCCGCGGGCGGAAAGCTAGTAATTAATAAATTTAGGGTTTGGAACATTGAAACTACACGAAATAAATAAATTCTTACTATTATAAATGATTAATTATTAAAATACAAGCATCGGTTTTTTTCCGGATCGGTAAAATTCAGTGTAGTGCACAAAAGCCCTTACTTGGGAACTTAACTAATAGAGCCGCTTTTTGTATCGAGACAGGAGGATCCGCGTGACAAATTACTGTTAACTGAAACGTTATTCTCCTCTCCTGGATTAAATGTGAAGTTATATAATGAGGCAGACCATGTTATATAACAAAGAGATTGAGGTACTTACTTATTTTTAAATGTGTTGGATTTTTAAATGCTTCAAATGAAATAAATTGATTTTTTGTCCAACGATCTACCGTTCCTCGTCATTCCCTTCATTATAATTAAGTGCATGTTCCACGTGGGCGGCATTCTGAATGTCATCATTATGCAGGCTGCATCCTTACTTCGTCCCATTTGCCGCAGGATACTGCAAACGTATTATTCCGAGACGACGACGATTATCTAGAGATTTATTTTATGTGACTTTTAATGGCTTTCTTTTTGCGGAATAGGACATTGATAGATCTAAATCTTAAGCTAAGAGGATCTTGGATAAATTGCTTATTCCAGTTATATCTAACTATAGCAAAATGGTATTTCAAAGCGTTCAAGGTGGGTTATATGAATGAACTAACGAAATCAACCGAATGGAATGAAAAGTGTTTTGAAGTCAAGTTTAATCAAGTACAAAAAGTTGACAAAAGTTACTCAAATACTTATCATTACCTAATCATTTAGTTATGCTATAACTAAGTGCCTTATCTTATCACACTAGTAGTTACAAGCAAGTGGGAAGCCTGGGCGAGTGCGCAGCGAGCTTGCCGCGTGTTCGCATTCGCAACGTGTTCGCGGCGTGCGATCCGCGGTTTTGTACATTCAGTGCCAGAATGGATTCCGCCGAGGAAACACTGCTGTTAGCTTTGTTACTCCGACGACGGAAACGAAAACAAACGCAGATAAAACTACGAATATGGGAGGATCCACTATCAAGTAATCGACTGGGAGAGAGTGACTACGAATATGGGAGGATCCATTATCAAGTAATTGACTGGGAGTGAGCGACTAGGTCAAATAGGTACTATGTTCTGCTCTGCAAACGAATTAAAAATAATTCTCAAAAATTTCGTAAATACGATTACTTACTGTAGAAACTCCCATTTTGTTTGATCCAATAAAACGGGACGATTTTGAATTTCCATTAAGTATAAATAACTAAATATCCATTATTATCACCAAGGTCACAAGGTTTTATTTAACCACTCGTGTTTTTCATGCGAATTACGACTGAACGCGAGTGTACAAAATGGCGACGACAGCGTTGTTCGCCGTGAGCTCGCTGAAACGCTTAACCCGAAACTTCGTTATACCTGCCCCTCTCACTCTCCAGTGTGACAGAATCGAGTGAAAGAGACGGGGCTAACCGAAGTTTCGGATTTGCGTTTCAGAGTAGGTACGGCTCCAGCAACGTGTTCGCCGGGCAGCTCGCGGCGAGCTCGCTGCGCACTCGCCCCGCTTTCCACTCGCTCGCAATTAGCTAGCGTGATAAGGCCCTAAGTATAATTTATCTTTATTTTATTTTGGGAGCTTGCACCATTATTTACTACAAATCTTATCAAGTAGATACTTATACGCTTATTACTAGCTATTGCATAGGAATATAGGTAAGTATCAAGACTTTGCAGACATGCAGACATAAACTATGCGATCTAAGCAATACCGAATATTTATATATCAATCTACAAATAATCATATTAAATTTACTACATGGTTTTTTTTAAGTCGCTAAAAACCGTACGGTAACCGTGAACAATAAGAATGAATAAGGTCGGAAGTCGGTCAAAAGGTTGTTATCTCCCACGCTACACAAACCAAGCAGCGATTAACATGGGGCGGCATGCGGCATTCCGTGCTCGTCCTTAGACAGGTTTCGCTCACCTCGTGGTCCACTTCGCCTCCGGATGTCGCAATAAAACAACCATTGCACAACGGGTTTGTGCGATACCACTGCTATACGAGTAGTTAGTTGATGATGACCAGAAGCTGCCCGCTACTTGGCACGTGCGATTAGCGGCCTAAGTATAACTCCCTAAAGCAACTAAATTATGTTTAATTCACAATTTTTCACAATGGCTATCAATTTGATAAAAGTGTGACATTTATCACTAGTTTTTAAAGTTGAAAACAATTTCTGTCAATGCGTCAATGGTTGTACAATATGTTTCTTACCGAAAAAGCGATCAAGATTATCAAATGCAGCAATTGTCCAACAATATACAGTTTATAAATAAGTACACAAATGCTGTTGCTGGTGACTTTTCAGTTTTTAGTTGATATTCAGGCGTCCCTCCTACTTCCTAATGTCACAAAAACACTAATACGTTGTCACGCACCCAACAAATGGTGACACATAAAGCCTAACACTCGCACATCCGCTTTTTGTACATAAAGTAATATCTAAGGTTCAAAGGTTTTCATAAAATGACCAAACACAAGGAGTAATCACGTCGTTTCGACCCAAAAGTCGCCGGCCGGTAATATCAGGGTTATTGCGTTTAGTCTCACCTCAGTGTCTGTGGGTAACGAACTAAAGTTTTTGTTTGCGGCACTAATGGAGCTTCCAGTTAATGCAAGTAATAATTATCGTCAACACGATGTGGTTGTAAATGCCCCGGAATTTTACACAAGCAAAATGGTTTCTGTTTTTGGTACCTAGTAGAATAAACCAACTTTTGCTGATTGAACTACACCACGCCAACGCCACACCAAACGATCCATCTTGGATCGGCGATTTCAGTAGATCATGGATCATGGATCGCGCGAGGCACGACCAGAACGACCACTCCTATGGAGCTCCAGTAGTGGAGCGCACTCTTGCCGCTGCCGTGCGCGATTGGAGCTCGTTGGACCGTTTGGTGTGGCTCCGGCTATATTTAGATTTTTGACCCCTCCGACGCCGACACGTCCCGTGACCGCGACAACGCGACACGGCCAGTTTAGAGATGCAGAAACTTTGAAAAATCCAGAAAAGTAAACTAAATACTTATCATTGATTTAAAAATATACTTACCTCATAAAAACAAAATCTTAACTGTGCCAAGCGTAAACTTACATTACATCAAAAATTTTGACAGGCACACCCAAATCGCTAGTAAACAAAAGCAACTAGCGAAACCAATTTTGGTAAATTATACAAAATCAAAATATATGTGTGATAACGAAATGAAACATGTGAATATCTTAGAAGGTACTTACATAAGTACTATGTCGGCGAGTAACAACCCTGAAGATACCAAGACGTGTCTCCACACGTCACATATCCCGTTTCCCCTCTGATAAGCGAGCTAAGTTTTTGTTAAGACCCGGCTGTAACATTTTATACGTTGAGGTTATATTTAGTGGTTTTTTTTTAATGACACACCAACACCAATTTTTGCGGTTTTCTCTTAAAAGTTAAAAAAGGTATAATATTAATTTCTAATTACTAGTTCTAAAAGTAGTGAATGCAAGATCATGTTTGCAAGTAACAGTATAACAGAAAAACCAATGCGAATGTTGTAGTAAAAGTGTGAAATAGGCGATAGTTCACGGAAAAGCGAGCTCAGTCTCTCTCTTCATTGTCTCAGAAAGATGGCAAAAAAGCTATGATATACCGACATTATATGTGAGGAAACTATTGAGTTTTCTCTTAACAACTTTGATTTTAACTTTTTAAACTTTCATAGTCATTAACACTGTAAATATTACGAAAAGCGGAATTTTTACCATCTTTTGATTTGTTGAACTTTGATTTTGTCTGGCTTGAGTGAAAATATTGCTGACGATCTGCCTTAGTTAGTACAATGGTTAGTGACCCTCACTAAGCCGCATTCAGATAGAGCCGGAGGAATATCTCATTGCAACAGCCACATTGCAAAATCAATGCTTATTTACGAATTAGATCTTGACCTCCTACTTTAAAATACTCAATTGTAATAATCAGTATTTCCCTGAATGGATTTCGCAAGTCATACCTATTCTGATGTTAATGATGATATTTTGAAGATTGATGAGTGTGCATGATTATTACATGTCTGACTTTTTAACGATCTAGAAGCCAACATTATTTGTAAATATTCCGTTATTTGTAGTTTTTTGCCTGTCTCTTTATGACTAAACTTATAGATAGATGAATAGACTAATTACTTACAACCTGAAAATATCTAATAGAAATAGAGGGTATGTAGTCTCTCCTTTTTTTCAACTTTTGTGAGTCCATTTATTATACTTACATGACAAGCATTTTTCGAATATATTTAAAAAATAATAATTACTGTATCTTGTTAAATTTCTAATGCGCTATTTTTATTGTACCTTAGCACTTTTGGAACAATGCAACTTGCATACACATTCTTCATAGAATTAAAAGTGGAAAAGTAAGTAAAGTAAGCAGCAGGAGACCCCATTGTTTAGTTGTCCTTATATGGTTATAATAATGGTCTTCAAATGTCAATTGAAACCATGCTCATATCTATATTTTTAACCGGTAGCCCCCCGGGTCAGTGACCAAAACCTGCCCTATGTTATAGTTTTATTACTGTTGTTGTTAGTAACAGTAGTTCATTTTAAAAACAAATCAAACTGACTTACTTATACTGTAATGGATCCCAAACGTGCTATTTTTTATTACATTACTGAAGCTTTGTAATTTCAGCTGTAGGTAAGAGGCCGGCGACCGGTCAGCTCCCCATACTAACGTAACAACCAACCAGCCCTGGCTCTATAACATACCGCTTTAATGCCGTCCATTCAATAAACTGCATTAAGTACAGTTACCGTATTATTAATCGGCTCTTCTCCGAAGATGCGCTAAGTATGTCCGTTATTAATATGGCTGACACCAACACTTCTTGGAACACAGTCAATTGATTCTGCTGAATTATGGCACATATTTAAAATTTACCGATATTGGAAGATTTCCTTGAAAGAATAAAAGATGTGTGTGCATCTTCGAGTCTTTAGATTCATTGATCATTTGATTGATATGATTATGAATGAATTTTACCAGCCAACCATGCCTCGTCGTATCGTATGCCTTTATATGTATATATACCTACCTATATTTTATTTTACCAGTGCAAAATTTTTTCTTATGAATTAGTATCAGCAATAGAACATATTTCCGTATTTTTTTTAACATTAAAAGTAGACACCCTACACACCGTGATTACAATATTTTTTCCCACGTGACACCCGATTTTAAAGAGAGATCCAGTTTTCTTCTTTTAGAAAAGCTGACTTAACATATATTCCTCAGAGAATAATATGTCCAGTAGGTATATTTTGTAGGTACATGTTGTATTGATAGGATAGAGTTTGTTACAATATGGCTGGCTGAAACCACCAGCAGAATAAATGCAAATGCACCAAGTAAACAGAGTTTTATACATGAATAATTCAGTTTTCAGAGTAAGTACCTACCTTCTTTCTGTACTCATGAAGTTTCCTTCCGTGTGCATAGACCGTCTACAGGGCTGGGCAAAATACATATTTTGCTTTAACTGAAATACAAATTACAAAATACTATCTCGCAAGTATTTAAAATACGAAATACAAAATATCTTTCAGTAGAGTATTCAAAATATAAAATACAAAATACAGTATTTGAGCTATTTTTATTTGAAACACAAAATACAAATGACAAATTACTAATAAGGCTAGGATTCCCTAAAATAGGGTATTTAAAATTATGGATTATTCGCAATTCACAAGTACCTATGTACTTAAAATTTGGAAAAAATATATGTTATTTTACAGTTGTTTATCTACTGATTTCGGCTGTTTTATTTTGTATAAGTGATACTTTACTACAAAATTCCAAACATCCGTTTAATCGTAATTTAAATATCCTATTAATACAAGTAATCTGTACTATTATCTACTTGCAGTACTAATACTTGGTTTAAGTTAATGAAAAATATACGAAAATTATTGTCTTTGAATAGCCGAGTGATTCCGGCAATTGCAAAAGGCATTCTGGCAAAGGCATTCTTCAGTTTAAAAAAATAATTACCTATATTGCTAAGTAGTTACCTACGTATACTGAGACGCGCGGGGGTCCCACCACCCACCGATGTATGATATTCTTCAATTGTTTCTGCGGTCGGGGATCCTCGCCTTTGAAACCCAATACCGAATACCAAATACGTATTTGTCAAAGAACACGGAAAGATTTTTTTCTCTAGTGTATTTGTATTACAATAGCGTATTTTAATTACAACTAATTCAAATACTGGCCAACCCTGACCGCCTACAGTTTGAAATAAAACTATATGTAGGTATATTAAAGAAATGTAAAATTATCTCATATCAGTCTCACTTCGATCAACTAGTGTTATTTTTGATCGAAGCTGTCTCATTAAGATTTTCAAGCCTCCATCATAGATTTTGAAATATTTGCATTTTAGTGATTTCATTGAAAACAAAAAGGTGTCAATATTTTCAAATCTACAATGAATATAAAAAAAAAAAACAAAACGTACAGCCCTAGTTCTTCTTCATTTTAACATAATGTTTGTTAAAGCTCCGATTCCCCAAAATAGGGTATTTTAAATTATGAATTACTCGCAAATCACAAGTACTTAAAATTTGAAAAAAAAAAAGTTATTTTACAGTTATTTATCTAGTGCTTCCGGCCATTTTTTTCCATTGGTGATATTTTACTGTGTCAAATAAAATCCCAAACATCCGTCTAATAATAATTCAAATATCATATTACTTGCAGTATACTTGGTTTTAGTTAATGAAAAACATACGAAAATAATTGTCTTTGAATAGCCGAGGGATTCCAGCCGTCATAAATTTTTTTTTTATTATTTAATTTTTAATTGAATTTTTAATTGAATTTTAAGTGATTTTCGATTCGCGGGGCGCTCGCGAGTACACAGTTCACTGCCGGTTGTCGCTGGGTCCGCGCGAAGTGTATAGAGCGTGGCCAAGCAAGCGTTAGCGTGCCTATTTCGGTCGGGATTCCTCGCCTTAAGGTTTAGAGGGTGGAAAACGTTATCACCGTTTGTATGGAGACCGTTTGCTACACACTCCTCTTAAATACAATCAAAATGTTTACAAACTATAACAATCAACCAGCAAAGGTAACCAAGTGCTTTATAAAAAAGTCTTGGTTGAAGATGTCATCTACCCAAATCTTAAATTATCTCTACAGCGACCTACCTTACGAACATTATAGCACATAAAGTGACAACTTTATAGCAAACTGGTGGAAGGTGGAACTGGCCGACACTGTGACTCATCAGATTTGGAGAAAGTCGGGATGCGCTCGGACATCTTATTACAGAGTCTTTCTTGTTTTTAATGCAGTTTTTTAACTTGTTGAGGTGGGAGTGAATACTTTTTTGATAACTTAAACTTCCTTGTAATACATATTAAAGAGTAAACATTTTGTCTATAATAGATTCTGTTATCAAGACGCAGATGGGCGCTATTTGAACAGGTAGGGTTAGTTTTTTTTATTATATTGTTTTTCAAGTAGAATTTAGAATGTAAAACTTGAATAATTAATTTCTTAAATTATACTAGGCTTAAAATTTGAAATAAAATTATCATTATACCATAAAGTTAATATACCTATCGGAATAGAGGAACAACCACGAGCTGTCAAACGAAACCGAAATTGGATCGCATTTGTGTGTGTAAAATTGTTTATGTATGCGTGTCAGTGATGTGCGTCATGTCGCTTTTCAGATTAATATCGATATCGATAATATTAAATAATTACAGTAATAAATAAATATATATTGGACACGATCACACTCATTGTTCCAATACCAAAGTATAGTAGCTTAAGCACTATTATTATGGAAATTAGAAACAACGACGGGTAATTACCACATACACCCAGACCCGAGGAAATATAGAAAAATTAGTTTTCAACATTTACCCGACCTGGGGGGCTACCGGCAAAAAAATATGGGTATGGGTATCGGCTTCAACTGTCACTTGAATTCCTTATTTTGATAGATTTTGCTACTTTGTTCTGTTGAACGTTGCTAGCTAGCTATCATTATACCCGAAGTCACAAAACAAATAACTTATAGTAGCTATTTTTTTATAAAACTGACTTAAAGTTTAACGTATGAAGTTCATATCCATAAAGTTATGCGGTAGCCCCCCTGGGGGGCTTCTTATTTTGATAGATTTTTGCGGCTTTGTTCTGTTGAACGTTGCTAGCTAGCTATCGTTATACCCGAGCGACGTCACAAAACAAAGAACTGATAGTAGCTATTTTCTTTATAAAATTGACTTAAAATTTCAAAAAACGTATGAAGTTCATATCCATAAAGTTACGCGGTACCCCCCAGGGATCGAACCCGGGACCTCTAGAGATAGCGACACCTTGAAACCGGTGCGTACACCACTCGGCCACGGAGGTCGCCTAATAATAATATATTAATATATAGTAATATTATTAATATAACTAAAATTCCCATCTTGGGAAGGGATTTTGCATGGCTAAAACTTCGATTCTGCGGTGAAGTATGCATATTTAAGAAAAACTCCCAGAGATTTTAAATCATTTATTATACACTAGCGACCCGGCCATGCTTCGCACAATCCTTTGAACAATTTGTTGGTGCTTCCACACCACAGTGATAGTACGTTTCACCTCTCGCGTTTGGAAATATTTTTCATCAAAATGCTTACTGCATAATAATCAATTTAGTCCAGTTAGTTTCTGGTATCCAAGTTAGTATGTAATCTGAAAGATAATTATATTACTAATGATAGTGTATGTAGGTACCTATTCTAACAGTCAAAAACTGATACCTATGGATCAGTTAAGTATCTTAAATGGAATTACATTCCTAGGTAATTTATATCTAAACGTCTTACAGGTACTTTAATTACAGTACCTAATACATATTCATTTTTTACCGCGTGATAGACAGTGGACATGAAATATCGATACCTTGATGCAGCCCTAGTGTAAAACGAAAATTATTTCTTTACACAAAATATTCGTAAATACTGCATTATGTGTAATCAATATTTGCTTGTTACATAAATAAATGTTTGTTGAAGAGCATTATCACACTTCTTGCTTTAAATTCGAAGCGCATTGGCAAAAATAAACCTTAGGAATGGAGGTGTCGGTTTGGAATAATTTACCTGTGAACTGAACATTTTGCGGGATTATTTCATTGTGTTGTACAACAATCAATAACTGAGCAAGTCACCATGTTTCCATATCAATATTGGCTAAAAATATCTAAGATTGCACGTAAAATCCGAAAAAAATAAAATACCTAAATTCTCAGCGTGCTGATAAGTGCTGACGAACTGTCAAACAGTAGCCAAAAACGGTTCTGTTACGTTGCATCACGCATCTCCTTTTATCTCACAGTGTTGTTGCTAGTGACATCCCGCTCGCTCAGCCCTTTGTTTCTCTATTCCGATAGGTATATTAACTTTATGCATTATACACAGCTAAGTGTGATACATGCATCGCGATCGGTAACAACAATTAGCTAAATGCGATTTAAAATAAAATCGAGATTTGCGTAAAGTATTGCTGCAAGTGGCCCTTTTGATTTGATTTATGAAAAAGAGAAGAGAAGTTTGATTTTTTTTCTCGGCTATCTCGGATTGCAGACTATTTATGCAGCTTGATACCTCCCACGCATTCTTGAGAAAAAGCTTCTTGACAGACGGACAGATCTATGAATTAGGGCTCAACTATGTTCATGCAGCACATCATAACAACATACCATTGTTCATACCCTAGCCTGCGTATTCGATATTCTTTAGACCCTTTTAGTAGAGAATAGGACTTCAAGAAGAGCGTTATGAAATCTAGGCAACAAACACATATAAACTAAACTAACACAAAAGTCACTACACCGCGCGTACGAAGTCGCGGGCAACAGCTAGTTTGAAATAAAATACTTAAAATGTTATTTTTCTAAGCTTTATATTACTTATAGCATTAGGTTTTTCTAAAACAAGGTACAGGTAGGGTATGCCAGGAATTTTGATTATCCTGTATCCATCCTATCGAGCTTTAAAACGTTTTTACTTTTACATTACTTTTTTAATATTACTTTTTTCTACTTATTACTTTTCTAAGCTAACGGTGTTTTAATTTACTTAATTATTTGATTTTAAGTGTGTGTCTCTCTGCACATCAAGTATGTCAAGAATATTGTGATGGTTAAATTAAAAGAAAAAGAATATTAAAACGCTTGGAATAAGCTTTTTTTGTGGGGAAGAATAGCTGAATAATTTGCATGAAAAGTTTAACTATACCTAAAACCAACAAACGTCAAGAAATAAATATAGTTATCGCTTTCAAATAAACAAGCAGTAAAAGAAACTGGCAGTTGCCTCAGTAAGAAATAAAGCAAACGTGTAAAATCTCACATTCTATTAGCATAATTACTTATGCAATCAAATCGCATTCATTTGTACGCAAAAAATTCAATGAAAGTGTTCCATCTCGTTTTACTTCTTTGTGATGATATCGCGGCTGCCGGTAAAAGTGAACTAAACTTATTTTGGTAAAAAAAAAACAACAAAACAAAACTTATTTTGCTCTTGAACTCAATTCCGTTGATGCCATATTGATGCTATCTCTTAGTCGGTTGGTTTTCAAATAAATTATGAATGATTTTTTTTTTGGAATTAGCTTCAATGAAATTGTTATACTTACTTTTAAGTCTTCAGTCTCATCTTATTTCACGTGAAAAATGATGAATAAAAAATATGCGAGTAATATACTTACATCTTACATGTAGTCACTTGTCAACCTCTGCTAACGATCTACGGAAAATATAAAAAAGCATGAAAAAAAAAGGGTTCCGATAATGCGGATAATATTACCTACTAGGCAATATAATCTTTTGTGACAATAGTTCTACGAAAATAACAAATAAGGATAAAAAGAAAAATCAGTTAGTTCAGCCTAAGTACCTATTATCTTACTAGTGACACCCCGCGGTTTTACCCGCGTAGTAGGTACCGTTTCCGTGAGAATATCGGAATTGAATATGGCCTATATGTCACTCGGGAAGTATGAATCTTTTTAATTTTTTAACTTTTTAAATCGGTCCAGTACCTACTTTTTGCATTTATCCATTACAAACATCAAACAAACAAACAAAATAATAAAATCTTTCCTCTTTATAACATTAGTAGGTATTGATAGTATAGATATGTAAGTACCATTTGTAAGATACATATTATTTTGTAATGCATAATTAATTAATTTTAAAACATTATCTACAATAATGAAGTAGGTGTCAACCCTAATTTCACTTTGACCAGTGCCCGTAGTGTAAGTTTTTATGTCAAAAAACGCAAACTATTTCGATTGCGTATTTATGTCAATTTGTATGAAAACTGTATTAGCGCCTCTAGCGGCGAGTAGCGCGCTTATATAGTTTTCATACAAATTGACATTAATACGCATTCGTAATAGTTTGCGTTTGCTTGACATAAAAACTTACACTAGGGGTACAGACCATCACCGGTAGTGAGTGCGCAAATTGTCAAACCCGTTACCAAAACGACAGCTGCGATTAAGACCAGTCTGATCCGAACATTGGTAAATAAAACTAAAAATAACTAGCACCGGCATGGTAGAGTCCGTCTCACGAAAGAAGTCCCGCGCTCCCGCGGCGTGGAACTACATACCTAGACTGTATAGGATCTCATCAAAAACATAAAATATGTGAAGTGAGAGCCAACTTCAATATTAGGAAATATGCCTTGGTTGTTGACTTCAACGACAAAAGATGTGAGATCTAAATGGGTGCCAAGTTTAACGGTCGGTCCTGAAAATTTAGTACTTACATAAAATGTTTTATAACAACTTAAAATATAATTTCTTCTTATAACTTAGGATAATATATTGAAGCCTAAGGTCTGACTTGGCTGTGGGTGGGTGTTATGGAGTCATCTATCGTTGACTTTAGTGAACTATTTATGTGCAAAGTGTGCACCTACAGGGAGAAAATAGCAACTTTCGCATTTTTTGGCTTCTCGTTAGTTCCCATTTGAATGTATGAAGATTGCGCCCCCTGGTGGTCGGGTTATAAGTACTATGCTCCGTTTTGACATGAAAGAAGGACAAACAAACAAACAAACACACTTTCACATTTATCATTACGACTCCGTAGCTCAGTGGTTAGAGCAGTCACCCGGAAAGCGAAAGGTCGTGGGTTCGAGTCCCATCGGAGATGGTTGTGAGATGAAGGTCGGTTTTTTCTAAATACTTCATTTTCCATTTTTCAATAATAAAAATTGGACTGTGAATGCAAAAAAGTAAAAATTTTAATAACTTTATAATTTATAATAGGTCTTTACATATGAAATTGCCGTTTTTTTCTTTTGTACATGTAACTTAACAACTTTTATAATATTAGAAATATATAATTTCTTTAATATTGCGTTACATAAAGACCGTATCGAGCAACTTTTGATAATTTAATAACCACGATATTTGATTATTTACATAGAAAAAACTTATTCCGAAAGTTACGACTATTTTTGTTTCCAGAATTTCGTACTTTATTAGTTGTAACTTAGTGAAAAAAAAATTTTTTTCTCTTAACGAATGTGTCATTTAATAGTTAAAATGTCCATAAAAACTTGTGTAAAATTTTGTAAATTTACATAATATTAGTCGTTAAATAATAACAAAAACGTTAGTATGGAAAAAAAATAATTCCAGAAATCTCCATACAAAACGGCAATTTCATAGGTAAAGACCTATTATTAATATTGATGATTAATTTAAGTGAAAGGTCGTGGGTTCGAGTCCCATCGGAGCTGGTTGTGAGATGAGGGTCGATTTTGTCTAAATTCTTTATTTTCCATTTTTCAATAATAAAAATTGGATTGTGAATGCAAAAAGGTAAAAATTTCAATAACTTTATAATTTATATTAATATTAATAATTAATAAATAATAATATGGATATCGTGCTAGATGGCGCAAGCTTGTAATTTATTTAACACGAGGACAAAAAAGTATTTGGGTAATCTGGGGTTCGAACTTGGTTCTCTCGAGTCCTCAATATTGAATGGCCACTACCCCTTCGGCGCTAGCTGAACTTCAAGAGGAACGACGAAATATTGGTATATAACAGAATAAAAACTATTACAAACTTATATTTGTACTTCATCTTATACAAGATCTTATACAGGATAAGTGCATAGGGAACGCAAATATAAGTTTGTCAACGTTTTATTTTAAAAAAATACTAGTTTCGGATTTTTTCCTTTGTATTCACCAGATTACCTGTCTACATGCCAAATTTCAGCTTTCTAGGTCATCTGGAAGTGGGTTAGAGTTTTGATTATAGGTGAGTCAGTGATAAAAATAACGATTTTTGGACGTAAATATCTAAATAACCGTTTGAGGTGTGTATATAAAATTTGGAGCACATATTTATCTCGCTAGTCTCAATACATAAGCCAAATTTGACATGTTTCTGTGTAATAGTTTTTGAGTTATGAGGGGGTCAAAAGTGGCTCCAAATGGTTCGTGTTAAGATACACACGGTGCTGCTCGCCAGTTCTGTTTGCCTTTGAACTTGGCTGATACGCTGCCGCGTATCCAGATATCAACACTCCGTTGTACGACTTAGTGCCGAGTCTGGGGCACTTTTTAACCGACTTCAAAAAAAGGAGGAGGTTATTTCGTGAAACGGACTCTAGATACAGAGATACTGACTGATTGGTCGCCGACTAGTGTATGTAATTGTACAACGCTAAATGTAGAATAATTATTTGCTTTATATTCTAGGAAAAGAACCTTTACTTTTTTGCGTTCCGTACTAAAATGGTAAAATGGTGCGACTTTATATTGCGACTCAGTATGTCTGTCTGTCATAGCTGGATATCTCGAGAACTACTAATGCTTAACTTGATATTTGGAATAGTTTTAGATGACGTTTGCCCAACTAAAAATGCATGTTCCGCTTTACCGAAACCGAATCCCTTTCTAAATATTCTGTTTCAATAACAGAATGTTGCAAATTAAGATTGTTTCAGTTAAATTCCAAACAGTTTGATTTGTTGTCAGGGTTCCGTACCGAATAGTTAAAAAGGCACCCTTATGGTGTGACTCGCATTCTGTCTGTCTGTCATAGCTGGATATCTTGAGAACTACTAATGCAATCAAAATGAAATTTGGAATAGTTTTAGATGACGCTTGATTGACTGATCTTTAGGCCATACGAATCAATTTGGCCCATAGCATGAAAAAAAAACAAAAAAACCGGTCAAGAGCGAGTCGGACTCACGCACCGAGGGTTCCGTACCATCATAAATTTAAATAAATATAACCTGAAAATGTTTTCATCGGCGAGGCTAGATTTGAAAGAGCCTTTGCGGTGTAGAATATTGCAGTTTTAGGTCAACGCCAGCTCTTGACCGATAGTAGAACTAATATAATTTTTGTTGATGATTTCTGAAAAAGTCTACTATTTAGAGACATCGTTTTATTTTTCCTGTAATCTTTACATAAACTTCTATCACATAAAATATTTTCAGATTTTTCTCTATGCAAACTTTTTTGAAGGCGGTTTTATTTTTTTATAAAAATATTTTTTTACCATTTTGGTACGGAAATCCTAAAAAGGAGAGGAGTGATCACGTAATTTTTAATTTGTATGGGAATTTTGTTTTGTTCTGAAACATATCGTGTGTGTGAAAAATCATTTTGTTAGTAAGTACAAAAATTTGTAATATTATTAATAAATTATAAAAAAATACTAAGTACTTAAATGTAAATATTTTCAAAATTGCTTTCTTGGGTTTGGATATGAGGCTATAACATATAATTTTAGGTATAATTTACAAATAATGATTCAACCGTATCATATCTGGCTGGAGGAGCCCAAAGTTGGTATGTTTTGAAAATGATTTAAATTTTAATTTAAAACAAGTTACCTACTGAAATATAATGATTATGATACATTTTTAGTATCGGCTTAGTAAGCCCTGATATCAATATCACACACGATAGGTTTCAAACAAAAAAATGATTTTTCCCATACAAATAAAAGATGACGTCAGCCGGCCTAACATGAGCGGCTTTATCACGCGATTATGATATGGTACGGCATGCCGTCTTGTGGGGTGCACCTTAGTGGGGTAAGCAAGACAACTTGCCGTACCATATCATGTCGCGCGATAAAAGCCGCTCATGCTATGCTGGCGGCTTAACACCTCTCCGTTTTAGGGTTCCGTAGCCAAATGGCTAAAAACGGAACCCTTATGTTCGTAGATTCGTCATGTCTGTCTGTCTGTCTGTCCGTCCGTCCGTCCATCCGTCTGTCCGTACCTATGTCACAGCCACTTTATTCCAAAACTATTAAGACTACATACTTGGAACTTGGTAGGTAGATATATTCTGTGAACCGCTTTAGGATTTTAATACATAATTAAAAAAAAATTAAGGCGGGCTCCCCATACATGGAACTGAAACTGAATTTTTTTTTTATCATAAAACATATTCGTGTGGGCTGTTTTTAGATAGGTATTTTAAATATTATATACATAATAATATATATATATTTTCATCCCATCGATTCGAAAAGCGATGATTGTTTATCCAATAACAGGGTCCAAAACGATTCATTTTTTACCTGTTATGACAAGAGGGTATAAATGAGATTTGAATTTTGAACATCTTCATAACAGGGTCCAAAATGATGAGATTTGAATTTAGAATATAATTAAAGAAGCATTGGTTGGAGTGTAGCAAAGGGTGTGCAGTACTTAAAAAAAATTCAACTGATTTTGTATGGCGCCTGGACTATTTTCGGGACCGAGAAATTTTCAAAAACGGAATTTTATAAAATTGAGAATAAACGTAAACGGTGAGTCGTAGCTAAAATCTAACAAAATTTTCAACCCCCCTACGGCATCCCCGGAGATAGTTATAAGAAATCTGATGGACATATATTTTTTTTACTTTTTTATTTCAAAACTCAATTTTTTTTCTTGCCCGTATAACGCTATGATGTATCCGAACGACAAAGAAAGGTAGGTAGTTTGAGTTGTCTTTACTGCTTTTCTTATAGAGGGGGATGAAAAGCAGAGTGTATTACTCGGCCGCAAAATTATTTTCACCTCGGGCGGCGTATATTGAATCCCTCGCTGCGTTCAGGATTCTACTTTAGAATCCCTCGCTGCGCTCGAGATTCTACTCTAGAATCCTTCACTGCGCTCTGGATTCAAAATAGCGCCCTCGCCGTAAATATATTATTTTGCTCCCTTGTAATACAATCTACTATTACTTATACCGTATCTCGTACTATAACCTGCAGGAAAACTTCATCAGTGTTCGCTAATCGTTCCAGCAGTTTTCATCAAAGTATCGTTATTTAAGCTGGCTTACTCCACTAAATACTGAAAACTTTCAGAAGCAGTAGTTAAGCTACGTCGACAAAATTCACATATGAATTTAGTTTAGTGCGAAAAGCTGCGGAGGATTCCGCGTAATAAATAGTACCTATACACTCCAGGAAAGTTTTGCTACGGGAATTACGGGAGTTAGGTATTTCATGTTCATGCTTTTGCGTAAATTTTATGAATTATAATAAGTAAGTACTTAACTAGATATTAACTGGTCATGTTATATCGGTTTACCTATCGTATAAAATACAAAACAAGATATATTACCTATGCCAAAGCTAGTTATAGATCTAGAATTACTTACCTGAGTCTTTTAGGGCTTGTTCTGATACTCATGAACAGGCATTGAGTCGCATAACAGACCTGGAAATTAGTCTCTCCCTTGCCCAGAAAACAGTACTAGATTTAGAAAAAGAAAATAAAAGTATATTAGAAGATAAGCATTCTCAAAGCCTGTTTAGTGAGTTAACGCTATGTAATTCGGCAGCACTTGATAATTCAACCTCGGAATGTGTCAACTATGTGGATAAACCATTCTTTAGTAATGATACTATTTGTGGCTTTAGTAGCGGAAAGAAACTAAAAAAATATATTAAAATTAATAGATACATTAGGAAAACACAAAAGTTAATTAAAAGACAAAATTATTATAATAAGTACAGTCACTTAAAGAGAGAACGTAAGGTACTTTTAGAACAATTAAATATGATAAACATGGAAACATGTAATAAAAATAAAGAAAGTGAAATGATAGGTAGTCAAATAGGTAACAAAATTGACAATTTGGAACTATCACTAAGGGAAATGTACACTAACTTGTGTGAGTTTTCTCACAAGCAACTAAATAATCAAAAAATGGCTGCCTATGATATGATTGATCTTTGTAATTTTAATTCAGACCGGTTTGAATCGCTAGGTAAAAAACGCAGCTGCAATTGTACCAAAGTGAGCAACAATTTATGTAAAACTGATACATTAGGTCGGGCTGCTCAGGAGGTTTATATACCAACAAACTCTGACACCTCTAACAATCCCGATAGTATATTACTGAATAATGAAAATAACCCACCTACAAGAATAAGTAACGCTAAAACAATTATGTTCTGCGATGAGATTGGGAAGGGCTTGGGCCAATTAATCCAGAAACATTCTAAGGAAAGTGTTACTAATTATTGTATGCCTGGATCAAGCATAAATGAGATTATGAAAGTAATTGTAAAAAAATCTTATAGTGAAAACACAAACTTGATTGTTTTAATCGGGAATAGAGATAGTATAAACAAAAACCATTTAATATCATACTGTAACTCATTATGCTCTCTAAATGTTAGAAAAGTTGTTATGTTTACATTTCCCTATAGTCAAGGGTTTTCACAATTAGAGAATAAATTGAGATATAATCTTAATTTAACATTAAGCACAATAGCATCTCATAATAGTCAGATACAAATAATTGACATAAATACCTTGTTATATAATCTTAACTTGACGAAAGATAAATATTATCTGCATAATTATCATAAGCGACAAATAGCATTATCGCTATCTTTTTATTTTAATCAACTAGCCAACAATCTGGCTACTCTAACTTCTGCTTCTTTTGAGCAGCTAAAATGTGACATTTCTAATTCAACTTTGGAATCTGTTCCAAATAATTCGATTCTTTTGAATCCAAATACTGACATGGTTAATTTAAATTACCATTAGAGACAACGGAGGCATACTCTAGCCCAGTATTGACAAGAGGAAGGCCTAAATGTTTAAAAATAGTACACCAGAATATCCAAGGCTTTTCTGCTGGCAAAGACCTAGAAATAAGTTTATTTTTAAATTGTGAAAATATTGATGTGTTATGTGTTACTGAACATTGGTTAAAAGAATATGAATTATTGTTAAATTTGGATAATTATAGTGTTGTAAGTTCATTCAATAGAAAAACTGCAGTAAGGGGGGGTTCTTTAATAATTTTACCTAATAACACACAATATAAAGAGCGAAAGGATATAGTATCCCTCTCTGTTGAACGAATTTGTGAGATATCATGCGTGGAACTTGAACAAATGATTATAATCTGTGTATATAGCCCCCCTGGAGCAAATTACACAGTCTTTGAGTCCACTATGGAGGATGTTTTGAAAATATGCTGTCGTAAGAATAAAAAAATTGTAGTTTGTGGAGATTTTAATATAGACATCTTAGATATTAAATTAGCACAACTCTCCAGTAAATTCCTTAATCTTTTTAAATCATTTAATTTGCTTCACACTTTTAATGAACCAACGCGAATCACGCCAACATCGGCTACTTGCTTAGATAACATCTTTTCCAACTGTAACTTAATTGAGAATTCGGTAATTAATATTATTAAATCCGACCACAGTGGACAACTAGCTTCTTTTGAGCACTATAATGTTACTCCTAAACGCGAAGTAATTTGCAGGCCAATACCGAAACGTGGTATTACTAAATTTAGAAATAATGTACAAGATAAAATTCAATGTTTGCCAGCTTCTGCTGACGCTAATAACTCTTATCAATCATTATTTGATATTGTTGAAAAAGAATTTAGTAACAATTTTAAACAAAAAGTTATAAAGTGTAATGATCGTAAGAAGTTCAGTGACTGGGCCACACCTGGTATTTATAATAGCAGAAGAAAGTTATTTGAACTCTATGCCCAAAAAACGACTTCCTGTGATCCTAGCTTCATTGAATATGTCAAGAAATATTCAAAAACATTTAGGAAAGTATGTGCTCTGGCAAAATCTAGGTATATTTCAAATAAAATTAAATCATCTGAAAATAAAATAAAAGCTACCTGGAGTATTATAAACCAAGAAACTGGCAAAATAAAAAGCAAAATTAATTCATTTAACTTAAAAATTAGTGATCAGACTTTTGAATCAGATATTGAGGTGGCTAGTGCTTTTGAAGGTTACTTTGCTCGAATTCCGTTAGAAACTACTAGCAGACTTAACTCTTGCCCCAACACCGCTGTCTCTCTTATGGAATCTAGTGTGAACAAGTGCCAGGAAACATTTAGTTTTAGCTATGTCACTACCGAAGATATTATTAAAGCATTCAAAGCAATAAATATTAAGAAAACAGAAGATCTCTGGGGCATATCTACAAGTATCATCAAATCAATAATTGATGTGATAGCTCCATCATTAGCAATAATTTTTAACCAATGTATAAGTGAAGGGGTCTTTCCTAATTTAATGAAAAATAGTAAAATAATTCCTCTGTTTAAAGCTGGTGACAAAAGTGACCCAGCAAATTTTAGACCTATATCCATACTACCAGCAATAAGTAAAATATTTGAGAAATTAATTTATGCTCAACTTTTAGAATATTTTAAATTAAATAGTATACTGCATGAGAAACAGTTTGGTTTTTCAAAAGGTAAAAGTACAACTGATGCTGGGGTTGCATTTCTAAAACATGTACTTGATGCCTGGGAGGACAAGCAGGATGTAATCGCTATTTTTTGTGACCTTTCCAAGGCATTCGATTGTGTTGATCACCAAACACTATTAAGGAAGTTAAAACATTATGGTGTTTCTGAAATGTCAGTAAGCCTTATGCATTCATATCTGTATGAAAGAACTCAGAAGGTAGTTATTAATAAAACTGAGTCTACCGGAGCTCCCATTACTATGGGCGTACCCCAAGGATCAATATTGGGCCCGCTGTTGTTTTTAATATACATAAATGACCTTCCTTACTACGCGAAGAATTTATGTGAGACAGTGCTATTTGCAGATGATACATCTCTAGTCTTTAAAGTAGATAGAGGTGATGACTGTTCTGACGAAGTAAATAGTGCTCTTTCAAAAGTGTCACATTGGTTTAATAGTAATAATTTATCATTAAACTCAAAGAAAACTAAGTGTTTAAAATTTTCGTTACCTAATGTAAGACAAGTTGATTTTCATATAAGACTAGACGGCGATATGGTCGAATTCATTAACAATACAAAGTTTCTAGGTATTATATTAGACTCGCGACTACAATGGGATCCTCATATCGAAGCCTTGGCGAGTAGACTCAGTTCGGCCGCATTCGCAGTAAAGAAAATAAGGCTCTTAACCGATATTGAAACGGCTAGAATAGTCTATTTTAGTTATTTTCATAGTGTTATGTCCTACGGCCTTTTGTTGTGGGGCTCAGCCGCTAACATCCAAAGTATATTCGTGCTCCAAAAAAGGGCTATTCGCGCCATGTACAACCTCCGATCGAGAGATTCTTTAAGAGATCTATTTAAAGAAATAAACATTTTAACTGTTGCAGGACAATACATCTATGAAAATATTATTTATGTGAAAAAATATTATAATACATTTGTAAAGCAGAGCGATATTCATCGCTTTAACACAAGAAATAAAGATAAACTTGTCGTTCCCAAGTTTAGGCTAGAAAAATCCAGAGCCTCATTTCTGGGGAAAAACATATCCTTTTTTAATAAAGTTCCACAGCATATTATTGAACTACCATTGCATAAATTTAAATGTTACATTAAAGAGTCGCTGATGAGCAAAGGATACTATAAAGTAGACGATTATTTGAATGACCGCAATGCATGGTCATGATGTAACACATAACATAATCACTGTTTAAATTGATGTATTTTTATACTAAGCAATTGTTGTATTAGTAACGATATGTTTTTTTTTGTAAATGTCGTTACCTAACTAAGAAACGCTGGCAAGTTTCTTGCGCCCATTCTTCTTGTCAGTTAAAAAAGTCTTGAATGGGTGGTAGGAAAATATTGACGATTCATAAGTACATATTTATTATGTCTAAGTGAATAAAGAATATTTTTATCTTATCTTATCTTTATCTTTACCAAACTTTCGAAATTTGTTAGGATAAAGGTAAGGACAAACTCAGCCCACGTACGCAACGTATGCAACGCATTGTGACATCTGGGGCCCGTTTATCCAAAAGCTTGTAGCTTGTAATACCTACAAGTGGAAGTCCCTTTCTAACAAAAGCTGTCAAAAAGTGACTTCCGCTTATATTACAAGCTTTTGATAAACGGGCCCCTAGACTCTTGAATTTGTATGAAAACAGTTAGATCAAAAACATACTTGTCATTTGCAACGTTGCGTCTGATAAGTATGTTTCTGGTTCAACTGTTTCATACAAATTCAAGAGTCTAGATGTCATAATGCGTTGCATACGTGGGATCAGTTTGTCCTTACAATTATGCATTTTCAAAATTATGGGTTTTTTGTGCTTTAACGATAGTTGAAAGAAGCTTATAGTACATGGAAATCGTACCAAATAAGTGGTGTTGCCTTGCATTAAATGAGGTAGTTCTGATTTTTTTATATGTTAGTAGTGATGAGATATCTCATCACTACTAACATATAAAAAAATGACAAATCCAAGTTTTCCACCTCGAAAGCCCTCCGGATCATTGTTAAATATTTAAAAATCCAATAAATTTTCAGATATTTTTCAGTTTTTGTAAATTTTTACCACCAAGGATCTGAGTCACGGCAAATGTTACTATGCACTCTTTAAAGTAGACTAAATTTGCAATAAAAAAAGAGTAATTAGGTTTTTGCAAGCCAAATAGTTTTTAAGATACGGCTATTTTAAAATTTGCAAAATCACAAAAAAGGAAGTATTACAGTTTTTTTTATTTTTACCTTGTTACTGACACGCAAACCTTAATCACCTTGAAAGCATACCAAAGATGTAAGGTTATACCAGCAGATGTGGTTGCAGGAAAGCAGAACTCAAAAGTTCGGCTGTTTGCAGCTACTGCATTGGCCAATCATGCGAGAGCATACCAGACCTGATGTGTGATGACATTGATGTCATCACACATGGAATCACAATGGATGGAAAATAACTTTAGATATAATTTAAATTTATCTTTAAATACTATGGCATATCATAGTAGCCAAATGTTGCATATTATTGACATTAATAAATTGTTAAAAAATATTATTCTGACAAAAGATAAATACTATCTGCCAACTTATTGTAAGAGACAGTTAGCACTATCGCTATCTTTTTATTTTGAACATTTAGCCAGTAATCTGGCTAGTATAACTCCTGCTTTTATTGAGCAGTCAATTGACATTTATAAATTACCCTTGGAATTTGTTCCAAGTCATAATAATAATTTGTCTAATCAAAATGACATAAATCTGAATACTGACTTGGTTAATTTAAATTACCATTAAAGACAACAGAGGCGCCCTCTAGCCCAGTGTTGACAAGAGAAAAGCCAAACAGTTTAACAATTGTCCATCAAAATATGGAAGGCTTTTCTAACAAAGATCTAGAATTAAGTTTGTTTTTAAATTGTAATAATGTTGATGTGTTATGTGTTACTGAGCATTGGTTTAAACCACATGAATTAATGTTAAACTTAGATAATTATAGAGTTGTAAGCTCGTTTAGTAGGCAATCTGCTATCAGGGGAGGGTCTCTTATAATGTTACATGATAATTTCCAATACAAAGAGCGCAAAGATGTTGTATCCCTCTCTATTGAACGAGTCATTGAACTATCCTGTGTGGAACTTGACCAACTAATTATAATATGTCTTTATAGACCTCCCAATAGTAATTATTCTGAGTTTGAGTCCACTATGGAGGAAGTGTTAAGAATAACTTGTAAAACCAATAAAAAAGTTGTCATATGTGGGGATTTCAATGTAGATATTTTAGACCGTAAATTGGCCACACTCTCAAGTAGATTTTTAAACTTGTTTAAATCATTTAATTTAATACACACTTTTAATGAGCCTACTCGAATCACACCCACATCTGGCAGTTGCTTGGACAATATTTTTACAGACTGTTCGGTTATAGAAAAAAAGGTAATTGATGTCATCAAATCTGACCATAGTGGACAAATAGCCTCTATAGAGCACCATCATGTCTGTCCTAAACGTAAAATAATATGTAGGCCAATTACGAAAAAGGGCATTGATAAATTTAGAAATCATGTAATTGATAAAATTGAAACTTTACCAGCTTCTATTATGGAACCTAATAATCTCTATAATGATTTATTTAGTGTGGTGCAAAGCGAATTTAGTAAAACATTCAAACAAAAGGTGATCAACTGTAATACTAATAGAAAGAAGTTTAGTGATTGGGCCACGCCTGGGATTTATACAAGTAGAAGGAAGTTATATGAACTTTATGCATTAAAGCGAACTTCATGTGACCCTAGTTTTATTGAATATGTCAAGAAATATTCTAAAACTTTTAGAAAAGTATGTGCGGCTGCCAAGTCCACATACATCGCTAATAAAATAAAAGTAGCTGATAATAAGATCAAGGCTACATGGAATATTATTAACCAAGAAACTGGTAAAACAAAAAATCATATAAATTCCTTCACTCTTAAAGCAAATAATAAAACATTTACATCTGACGATGAGGTTGCCCGTGTTTTTGAAGACTTCTTCTCTCGGGTACCCTTAGAAACTACGAGAAATTTAAATTCCTGTCCTAATATTGCGGCTGCCCTCTTGGTGTCAAGCGTTGATAAGTGTAACAAAGTATTTAATTTTCAACATATAAATGGCGATGATATTCTTAAAGCATTTAAAACAATAAATATTAAAAAATCGGAAGATTTATGGGGTATATCAACTAATGTTATTAAATCAATAATTGATCCAATAGCTCCATATTTAGCTTTTATTTTTAATAAGTGTATTGACGAAGGAGTCTTCCCCGATTTAATGAAATATAGTAAGTTAATTCCGCTTTTTAAATCTGGAGACAAGAGTGACCCCACTAACTTTAGGCCGATATCAATTTTACCAGCACTTAGTAAAATTTTTGAAAAGATAATATACGCTCAATTAGTAGATTATTTGGTATTAAATCAAATCTTTCATAAGAATCAGTTCGGATTCTCTAAAGGTAAAAATACCACAGATGCTGGAATTGCACTTCTTAAACATATCCTTGACGCTTGGGAGGGTAGGCAGGACGTAATTGGTGTATTCTGTGACCTTTCCAAAGCTTTCGATTGCGTTGATCACCAAACTCTTTTAATGAAGTTAGAACATTATGGTGTCTCGAAAAAATCAGTTAACCTTTTGCGTTCATATTTGAGTAATAGAAATCAAAAAGTGATTGTTAATAATACTGCGTCCTCTGGAGCCCCCATTATAATGGGCGTGCCCCAAGGCTCAATATTGGGTCCTTTACTATTTTTAATCTACATTAACGATCTACCTTACTACGTGCATAATTTATGTGAGACAGTACTATTTGCAGATGATACTTCTCTAATTTTTAAAATTGAGCGAGGGAATAATTGCTCTCACGAAGTAAATAGTGCTCTCTCAAAGGTCGCACATTGGTTTAACATTAATAACTTGTCTTTAAACCCTAAAAAAACAAATTGTGTCAAATTCTCACTACCAAATGTAAGGAAGGTTGATTTAAGTATTAGTTTGAATGCAGATGCAGTCGAATTAGTTGACAGCACGAAATTTCTTGGTATTACCTTAGATTCACGACTACAATGGGATCCACATATTGAGGCCTTGTCGAGTAGACTCAGTTCAGCTGCTTTTGCAGTAAAAAAGATAAGGCTATTAACTGATATTGAAACGGCAAGACTTGTTTACTTTAGTTACTTTCATAGTGTAATGTCCTATGGCGTGTTGTTGTGGGGCTCAGCAGCCAATATTGGAAATATTTTTGTACTTCAAAAAAGAGCGGTACGCGCCATTTACAGCCTCCGCCGCCGCGATTCATTAAAGGTTTTGTTTAAAGAAATTAATATACTAACCTTAGCAGGGCAATACATCTACGAGAATATATTATATGTTAGGAAACATCTTGACTCATTCACTAAGAATAGTGATATTCATAATTTTAACACAAGAAATAAAAATAAGCTTGCCGTTCCAAGATTTAGACTTGAAAAAAGTAGAGGCTCTTTTTTGGGAAAAGGCATAGCATTCTTTAATAAAGTTCCACAAGAAGTAATCGAGCTGCCTTTGAATAAATTTAAAAAACATGTTAAAAAGACGCTCTTAAGCAAAGGCTATTACAAAGTAGAAGATTATTTAAATGATCATAACGCATGGTTGTAATAATTATAGTAAGTAACACTAACAATGTATAAAAGGAAAATATTCCTATACTTAAGTATTTGAAAACTTTCCTTCAGCATTAACTTTTTGTATAAATTTTATTATTGTACCATTTTGTCTAGCAACGACATAATTATTTTGTAAATGCGTTGCTTCTGTTAAAGCTGATGAGTTTTTTTCGCCTGTTTTTCTTGTCAGTTAAAAGATGTCCATAACTGGTGGTAGGTAAAAAAATGTTGGACGATTCATAAGCATTAATTTTATTTAATCTATATGAATAAAAATTTATTGACTTTGACTTTGACTTTGATGAACCATTGATTGATAACCCACCATCAAAGGACGATTTTGACCGTCCTGAGCAGTTCGATGAAGAAATTATACCTCAGCAAGCTGCCCCCAAAAAGTGTGCTGTGGATTCAGAGGACGTGCCTGGTCCATCAAAATTATACATACAATGTACATAATTGATCCCACCACCTCCCAGATCCTCCTTCCTTTATGGCGTACTTCATTTTGCAAACCCTTCTATTACATAATTGTTTACTTACCTCAATAACTTTGAACAGCTGTCTCAGGAACTATCAAGTGTAAGTTGATATTACTAATTGGTCTCATTTTGTTGGAAATTTAATGGACTTTTATAACTAATAATTTAACTTTTGCCATAAACCCACTACTATGGGTCAAAATGACGAAAACTAAAAAAACTGTAATACTTCCTTTTTTGAATTTTTACAAACTTTTAAATTGCCCCATCTTAAAAACTATTTGACTTACAAGAACCAAATTATTCTCTTTTTATTGCAAATTTAGTCTACTTTAAAGCGTGCATAGTAACTTTTGCCGTAACACAGGTCCTTGGTGGTAAAAATTGATAAAAACTGAAAAAAAACTGAAAATTTATTGGATTTTTTAATATTTAACAATGATCCGGAGGGCTTTCGAGGTGGAAAACTTGGATTTGTCATTACTATCTCATCACTACTAACATACAAAAAATCAGAACTACCTCATTTAACGCAAGGCAAAATGTACGATTTCCATGGACTATTATTATAAGCGTAGTTTTTTATGATTTCAAAAATTTACTTTTCTATATTTGCTTGTTATAAAATGTTATAATTCTTTTTGGAGGACAGACTTGTAGTGTAGGTATTATAAAAATAATAATATGATAAAAAATAAATCAGCGAAAAAATGTTTATAAAATAATTACCATGCATTCTAATTTTTAACTGCTGCGTATAAAGTTAAATAGCTACCTACATAATATTTTCAGTATTGATACCACAGGCAATAGGTAGATACTTTTCAGCAAATGAATGTGAATAATACAAGCAAAAACAAAAATGCTGTTCAGTAGATTTTACATTAGGTTACATGAAGACGGGAAAAGTTCTTGAAAGCCAAACCGTGTGAGTGTAACGTCGTTGTATCTGCGGGGAGCGATGTACTGAAGTACCTATTCAGAATGTATTAGTATGAGTATGAGACACCGAGCCACCCAGCCTCGTCCGTAGCGACGAACATAAGGCAGTTCTCCCACCGTCTTCCAGGGAGCGACTAACTATCAGCTATTTTCTCGCTCAAGAAACGTATAATTGATGTACATTCCGTATAAACAATAGAAAGGCATATATTAATTGTTGATCGCTGACTGTTTACACTGCCAGCGAAGACTCGCTTCACTAGTTTTGTCTCTGAGCGACAAGAGTTCATCAAGAGCTATCAAAGATAATCACTGACCTCTAATCTAATAGATAAGAGGTCAGTGAAGATATACTCGCTCAGCGATACTCTCAGCGATGCTCGCTTGGCGGTCAGTACTCACGCCGCCGAGAGACCAACTAAGCATTTGGAACAATTGCCCATCACCACTCGGCCGTGACTGCCGCCTCGAGGCGCCGCGAGCGACTCGAGCGAGTGGCGAGAGTAATTGCCCTTCGCACTCGCACACTCGCTAATAGCCCAGCGACAAAACTATCAGGAACTACACACTTGCTTCCCGCTGCTCGCTTACTCGATTCTAGTTCTAGCTCTACTTGCTTCTCGTTCATCTCCGGCGGTGGACCAACTGCCTAGAAAGAGGAGGTTTTAAAGGGCACGTCACGCATTTTGTACAGTAGTCCTAGTACGAAAAACTGTCGTTATGGTAACTGTTATCGTGATTTTATTATTTTGTATGAAAACCAGATCTGCACCTCTTTCGGTCGTATAAGGAACTGAAATTCAATTCACATAATCTTCAGCAGCATTTTGACAGCTTTCAAAAGCTGACGGTATAGAGAGCGCGCCAGATAGAGGCGCGGTCGAAATTGCATTGCGTGGTACCATTAGACAGTACCATTGATGGTACGGTGGCAATTTCATTTTACCGTGGTACCATCGATGGTACCTAGGCAATTTTTTTTGCCGTGGTACCATCAATGATACCTTGGCAATATTTTTTGTCGTGGTACCATCAAATCGTACATTAGCAATATTTTTACCGTGGTAGTTAATGAAAATTAATGAGGATTAATGTTTTTTTTATTAATTACATAAAATAAAAAAAATTTTTTTTGTTGAAACTGCTTTCTTTCTTTCCTCGCTCGATGAACAATGTACTACTTATGTCTCAGATCATATAATACTATACTAATATGATCTGAGATTACGTTGTCTATAATTAAAGTTTTTAGGGTTCCGTAGTCAACAAGGAACCCTTATAGTTTCGCCATGTCCGTCTGTCCGTCCGTCCGTCTGACCCCAGTCTAGCTCATAGACTCTTAGAAAGCTGTTATTTGGCATGAATATACATATTTATCACGCCAACAAAGTGGTAAAGTAAAATTTAGAAAAATATTTTTTTTTAACGTACCTTCCCTACACGTGAAGTGTGTATGTTTTTTTTTCTTGTCTACCCCTTAGTGTGGGATGTCGTTGGACAGCAATTTTAAAAACGTTGTGGGTTCGTAAAGAAAGTTTTTTGATTGAGGCATCTGTTTATGAATTATTAAGCATTAAATTGCAAAATTTTGTTAGAGTCAAGTGTCCCCCCCTACCAGCCAAATGGTTGTTTCTGGATACGTGAAAAAATTCACGATAGTAGTACATATGACGAAGTTAAAAGGAAAACTATTACAGCTAAGTAGGCTTTACAAGTTTTTGAGATATAACACATTTTCAAAAAGCGCAAATATAACTTTGTCATTCATACGAATACTATGAAAAACAAAGTTATTTTATTCTCGCAAAAAATGACAGTGGTATTTTTGGTAGGCGTACGTAATCGGTACGTTAAGTGGGTACGGAACCCTTCATGAGCGAGTCCGACTCGCACTTGGCCGATTTTTTAACAGAGTTTTGATTAAGTATTACTTATAGCTTGAATGTACCACGGAAAAGAAAGGATGCACTACAGTCAATAAAAAACGATATTTGCCGTGGTAACACGATGTAATGGAACGACGGCAAAAAGAAATTACGATAGTACCATTAATGGTACTGTCTAATAGTACCACGGTAAAGGAAGGCGAAATTGAATAGGTAGGTAACTCTAAACTATTTAAACACGAAACTTCAGACATCGACACACCTTGCATCTTCACCTATCCAGCACCGAATCGTTGCTGGATTTCGCACGATCTAACTCCTGAAGATGCCCCGGCTTGGGGCGAAACACGTGTAGAGTAGTCTAATCGGCAAAGGTGCAATATGTGTCGCTGCCTTACTAGCTGCAGGTAGGTATTGTCCACTGATAGTTTCGTGGTGCATATGCAATTTTTTGCAGGCGGGCGGAGGTGGTGCATCTTGCAGGTTGTGTTTTTTACGGAAGTAAGCTACATAATATATTTCTTTTATCACAATAAACAACAAGCGAAAGAAATGTGCATGGATTACGATTCTTGCACACTTCTTTTTTGCAGGTGGCGATCTATCTTACTCTCTGCTTACCCCCGTGGGAACCAGGCGTGAGTATAGTTTGTATGTATGTAAACAACATTTAGTATAGGATGGAACCAGGCACGAAATTGTGAAAAAAGAATAAGCTATTCCCTAAGTACCTACGTTTTGGTAGAGTCGCTATAATACTATTCTATGGAAAAGCTTTTTTTACGATTTCGTGGCTATCCCTATACTAAAAGCTTAACACTCTCATGCCCTGAAAAAATTGCAAATAAAAAAATTGTGGTGTAGTTTACCTCTGTTCGATTTTGATTCTCAGTCATGACCTGAAATATTACTACTAATAATAATTTGTCGTGTATATGAAGGGTTTGCTGTTTTGAGCAAAAGGTTTTCCACGTTCACCCCGCTCTTCTATCACAGAATGCTTCTATCGTCTATCTTGTGATCTTTGGCAGCGCCCGATGTGATCACTAGACGGCTGCATTGAAAATTCAGTTACAAGTTTTAGAACCTTCATCCTGATCGACAGTTCAGTACAACTTATAAGAAAACCATTGAATTATTATATTGCTTGAGAAATTGAGACCACACATTTTCTTCGTACGTGTTATAAATTTCAAGCAAGCATTTACGTTTATTGCATTTTATATGAACCACGTACTACTAGTTGGTTGTGATTTATTTCAGTGAAATATTTCTCACAAAATTATTATTTGAAGTCAAATACTTAAAACTTTTAAGAGTTCCATCATAACACTTTTATTTCATGCTATTATCACGAAATTTTTCGTAAAACTTCTCAAAGTCGACGTTTATAAAGCTTGTCTAAGTAGAAATTTACGTAGGGAATCCCCTGGCCCGGGCGTGTTATAAAGACAGATGGGAAGAAACCGGGGTAATAATTCAGGCGATATTCTGGCTTAAGACGGGGACTTCCTCTGGGTGTTCGTTTTTTTATTTAAACAGTGAATGCTGTGCAAAGGACGGCTTTTGATAGTTACAATTTACATAGCCTCACCACGCTCAGTTTGGGAAAAGAACATTTTTGCGAGATAAATAAAGCTAGGATCAGGAGCAACTCTTTATTGTCTGAGGTGGTTGCGTTTTGTTACAATTTGTTTTCGTCAACTACCTATACACCAACATATAAAACAAATAAAGTGACCCTATTTTGATGTGACTCATGCAAATATGTAGTCAAACATGTTAACCACATCTTATAAACAAGTTAGTAAACCAAGTTAGATGTTAATTTATGCTGTGCATAGATGTTAAGAAACCAACATATTTATAATACTTCTCTGTAGGTATTTGGAAGAAAACATATTTTTTTATGACAAAATAATAATCAGATTTTTTAAAAAGTAAGTACCTATATAAGTTAATGCATATTGCAAACAAATAACCTTGAAACTCTTACATAAAAAACAGAGCCAAAAACGGAAGCTCTTTTTAATAATACTTATCTGTCTCTTAATTTTCTTCTTTATTTTCCTTATGCAAATTGCTTGTAGTCTTGTTATAAACTGCGTAACCAGTTGTCGCAGCCTGCTGACTGAATTATTTAGCCGCCGAGCCGCTTATCTCGTTTCTCATGAATATTTGGTTAATTACCGACAAACAAAGACGTTCGAGATATTTTTCTCGGTCAATTTACAAGTTATAAATGAGGATGTTACGTAATAAGTATAAGTTCTGAAGGAATTTCCGTCACGTCATACCCTATTATTGTTAAAGGAGCTTTATTCAGAAACTTGGCAAGTTTTAAGTAGGTTTATTCTTAGCTTGGTGATGCCCGGCGTCTTTTTAAGAATGCCAGACTTGGAAACTTAACGATGTGTAACTAAATAAATGAGAGCGGTTTATGATAACACTTAAAGATTTTGATTGTGAACAAGTTTGAATTAAAATTTCTGAATTTCCTGAAAACAAAAAGTTTTACTTTTCTACTCTTGAATTCTTTTAGCGTGCCCCGGATTTAGCCCGGGCACGTCAAAATATATATCAAAGCAATCTTCATTTCAATAGAATTTTAAAAGGTATCGCTTTTTGATTGTAATTCCCTTTCAATTCCCGTTATCGTCCTTCCTATTTCAGTATTACTACCAACCTATACGTCACCATCTGAAATTTAATAGTAGGTATAGCCATTTGATACATGTTCCTTTGTTTCAGGGTTATTCGCCTTGGGCAAGGTACTCAATTTCTTCCCTGTGGGAGGAGAACGAGAGTGCCAACCAAGCAGTTACACAGCAGCGAGAGCAGGGATCTGCCTCAACCAGTATGACTGCCGGCAGAGAGAAGGGCGGGCAGCTGGCGACTGCGCGCATGGGCTCGGCGTTTGCTGTGTATGTGAGTACTGTGATAGAGCATATACTGTGAATGTGACGAAGCGGGCGTCTGCTTCAACCAGTACGACTGCCGGCAGAGAGAGGATCGGGCATCGAGTGACTGCGCGCACGGGCTCAGCGTTTGCTGTGTATGTGAGTACTGTGACAGAGCATATACTGTGAGTGAATGTGCCGGAGCGGGCGTTAGCCTCATCCTCAACCAGTACGACTGCCGGCAGAGAGAGGGGTGGGCAGCGGTTGACTGCGCGCACGGTTTTGGCGTGTGCTGTGTATGTGCGTACTGTGACAGGGCATAATATACTTACTGTGTATGTGCCGGAACCGGCATCTGCCTCAACCAGTACGTACGACTGCTGACAGAGAGAGGGCCACCCCTCTCTCTGTCACACGCAGCCCACGCAGCTGGCGACTGCGCGCTCGGGCTCGGATGTACCGGAGCGGGCATCTGCCTCAACCAGTACGACTGCCGCCAGCAGGAGCCTGCATAATTTGCTCCCTGACAATTTGCTCGTATATGTAAAGAATGAAGTACTGAAAGAAACTGTTCCTACTCGCGTGATAATTCCGATCACAAAGGCAAGTAGGTTTCTACAATTCAAATGGAATAGAAAATAAATTGAAGCGTATTGATATAATATTTTCGTAATGTCACTGTTATTCCTTTCGTTTAGAAAGATACTTCACCTATTCTCATTGGAATTACCTACTCTGGAAATACTTAATTATTTACTTCCAATACATAGGCATAAATAAATAATTTGGCTTGTACTATAAGTATCGAAAATTAGTCTGAACAAGTTAATAATTCTGTCATAGTATCTGGAGCAGCTCTCAGCGGTAGGCACGAAATCAATAGACATTAGTGGACTAACCCAAAAATACGGACTAAGTGATTGATTGGTTGCGGAGGCTGGTCACTAACGAGCTAGTAATTATACGAGAAGATTTGTTATTAAGGCGGGGAATAAAAAGTTTTTAAGCTCTTCATTGTATTACTTGTTCGAGGAAAAATTGATTCTGATTTCTAATGTTAGTGTTCAACTAGTGGCTTCCCGCGGTATTACCTGCGTGGTGCCCGTTCCCGTGGATGTATCTGGATAAAGGCATTCGAAATCATTCAATTGTATTTTATTAAATTGTTGTTATATTTCATATTTATTTAATTTTTAAGGTAAGTAAGTACTTAAGTACCTATAATTTATATCTATGGGCCACTGTAGCCGGTTCAATAAAGAATAATAATAATAATTATTATTATTTATTGAACATTTCATAACTAAGCTTTATTCTATACTAGTGTTGCGGCTACTCGCGACTTCGTTATCGTAGTAATTTTTCCTGATACCAATGCAAACAATTATCTTCTGTTTGTCTAGATTCCTCTAAAACTATCCAGCCTGTTATTTAAATTTTTACATTCACAATGCAATTTTTCGATATCCAGCCTGCAATAAATAAATATAG
Organism: Crambus lathoniellus; assembly: GCA_949710035.1. Lineage (NCBI taxonomy): Eukaryota > Metazoa > Arthropoda > Insecta > Lepidoptera > Crambidae > Crambus > Crambus lathoniellus. The sequence goes on along the minus strand of OX453296.1, from coordinate 27,596,502 downwards.
CAGTATAGAATACTATAGCTGTCTATATTAATTATTATGAAGAGGAAAGATTTGATTATTTGAGTGTTTGTTTGTTTTTATGTTGTATGTAATGGATAAACTCAACAACGCTTAGACTGATTTTAAAAATTCTTTTACCATTAGCTACATTTTTCCTGTATTTTATCTCCATATTCCCACGGGAACGGGTATGTACTACGCGGGCAAAATCTCGGGAAGAAGCCAGTAGTCACAAACATTTCAAGCCCAAATCTAGCTCCTTTATTAATATGGTCTACAATGTTAACTCATACATTATACATTTATATATAGTGCCTAATTAGTGATTAAGATATTTTACCTAAGGCTCGTTTTGTAAAAGTAGGTAAGTAGTGCATTGGTGTTGATTTCAGCTCTGTAAAAATTTTCATTGTCACATTTTTGACGGAACACTGCAATCGTTTCCTCTAAACTTTCTACTTAGTTTTACATGCCTCATGTGGTTAGATCTGGCCTTACTTATGCCCCATTGTTCGGCAGAGGTAAATTATTATTATTATTACCTCCGAGAATATCATTGTTTTCAAGTAAAATTCATGTCAACTGTGTACATATATCACACTTTCCATAGAGAGTTGCTTCATCTTAAATTGAGCTTTATCTTAAATTGAGCTTTGTCACTAGTCCATTGTAGTATTTTCTGTACAATGAAATAAATTTAAAACTTATAGCCTTCCGCCCGCGGCTTCGACTGCGTGTACTACACGACGTTATCCCGCGGGAACCTGATATTTTTCCGGGATAAAAGTAGCCTATGTCACTCTCCAGCTCCCAAGCTATTCCCATATCAAAAACCACGTCGATCCGTTTCTCCGTTTCGACGTGAAAGACGGACAAACAAACACACTTTCACATATATAATATTAGTATGGATTCCTCACTACAACGAAGAAATGTATTTGATGTAAGAGAGGCTGAAGCACTGAATTTTTTCACTCTTTAATGTGAAAAACACCCACCACAATTAGTTATAGTCTGGTAACTGATTGTATACGTACTTAAATACACGGTCATGAGTAGAATAATCCCTGAAATTATCCGAGATGATATGATATATGATAAACTACCGAGAATAAAAAAAATAGGACATCAAAGTTAAAACAGTTGTACCAAAAGGGTTATTTACACGTGTATCTTCTTAACAAATTATAATAACCTATCTTTATACGCTTCAACATTTTTATCTAAGTTTGTGATATAAAAAAAATATTGCATTCTTTTATACCAAATGATCAGTCTTATCTTAGTTTAGTATTTAACCAAACTCAACCCTAATGATGTCAGGGGCAAACGCTAGTTATAATGGTGTGGCTAGACGCCGACAACATTGTGACCACAGGCCACATTATAATGATTAGTGTTGTGGCTTAGCCAACGTAAATGGGTCTACCTTTGCCATTAATTTATATTATCGAGATTTACATACTAGAAATTGAACATCAATATCGTAAATAACCAGAACGCAGAGGCAGGCAAAAGCGGCTTGGGCTTACGCTCAGCTTTAATCATATCTGATGTTAAGTGATCATAAAGCTGAAGGTGGAATCGATGGAGTCTCCCGGAATCCTCCACGACTGAGAGAATGCCTATCTAATCTCAAGTAGGTACCGGAACGCAACAATGCTAAAAACATTTTCGCTATGGTGAGAGGACAGTCTTACGAGTAGATATAACTAGTCAGGTGGACTAAAAGAAGTCCGAATACCAACCAAACAATATGCCTACCAACTCCCACTGAGAATAGAAATATAACTGAGACCTAGGATCTGAGTCTGATAACGGTGAGACCACAGAAGAGGTCAAAAACAAATATATTTTCAAATTAATCACCAGAACATCAAATAAACACGACCCTTCTTTCTTCTTTACGTCGAATCAACGCGCTTTGCAACATAACGTTCATAGGGTTACTATGATCCTGTTATATAATTATTACCGTCTCCTCACGTGCTCTCGGCGGCCGTCCAGAGGAGGGAATTTAATCAAATAGTTATATCGAATATTAGGTAACGTATTAGCTGAGAATTTAAAAACTAGACTATTGATAAAGAATGAAGATTATTTAGAAAGGTAATAAATAAGTTAATATACAGGGTCACTCATCAACAACCTCGCAGGACTAGATTACTATCATCAACAGTATTCAACAGCAACATTTGTTATACAACTTTTCAAAGAAACGAAAAAAAATTATTTTCGTTCATATAAAACAGCGGATCGAGTTTTGTATGAAATGAAGAAAATTTATTTTGTGTTTTTTGAAAAGTTGTAGAACTAAATAATTATGTTGTTGTTTATGATGTTAGTTATCTAATAGACCTGCGAAGTGGTTGATATTTTACAAGTGATCCTGTATATAATTATTTTCCCCTTATTCCTCGTACATTACCAAGTTTGATAACTGGCTTTCTACAAGGAAAAATAATTCTTCCTAGCTTACCCGGTTTTCAAATGGGAATTATTTTTTCCTGGTAGAAAACCGTAATTTTATTAAGTTTTCTACGAAGAATTTTTTTTCTTCTTAGCTTACCCAGTTATCAAAGGAGAATTTTTTTTCCTCGTAGAAAGCTGTGAATTCAATTACAGCTTTGTACGTGTTGTTCTAAGAATAAAAATTTTTCCTACTTAGCCATTAGATCAGATAGACCGAATAATTACTTAGATTAAGTTTTACTTTAATAATTAGACCATCCAACCAACCGTTCCATCGGAGCTGGTTGTGAGACGGGTCGATGTTTTTCTAAAATATGTATTTCATTTTCAATTCTTCAATGATAAAAATTGCATTGTGAATGCAAAAAAGTAAAAATATTAAATAACCTCTTTACTATTAAATCTATATCTATACAAATAAATAAAATTGGAGTGTTTGTTTGTAATATTAAAGTAACTGCTTTTTACTACTTACATGCATATGATTAAATATATTGTTATATACGGTACATATACCAATATATCATTTTTTACAATTTTTGCCTGTCTGTCTGTCTGTTTGTTCCGGCTAATCTCTGAAACGGCTGGACCGATTTTGACGGGACTTACACTGGCAGGTAGCTGATGTAATAATGAATAACTTAGGCTACTTTTTATCCCGATATTCTTAGGGAAACGAGAACCACGTGGGTGAAACCGCGGGCGGCCGCTAGTAATTAAATAAAATAAATCAGTTGTTCCCTCTAAAATTAAAATTAATCTAAGTAAATAATAAAAGTGAATAATTATTCGGTCTTTCTGATATTCTGATCTAATGGCTACGAAGGGAAAATTCTTCTTCGTAGAACGCACAACACGTACAAAGCTGTGATTGAATTCACAGCTTTCTACGAGGAAAAAAAAATTCTCCTCTGATAACTGGGTAAGCTAAGAAGAAAAAAAAATTCTTCGTAGAAAACTAAATAAAATTACGGTTTTCTACCAGGAAAAATAATTCCCATTTGAAAACCGGGTAAGCTAGGAAGAATTATTTTTCCTTGTAGAAAGCCAGTTATCAAACTTGGTAATGTACGAGGAATAAGGGTTATTTTCACCGTATTTTATTCGTATTCAAAGAAGATTTGTAAATCCAAAGATGGATTTTATAATGATTGAAGGCTTCTTGAATTTCCCGACCTTTTGACATCTTTTTAGGGTCTTTGGTCGAGAGATGGTTCTTTATGTAAAGCAAAGTTGGTTTATTTCAATGAAATATCTGCCTTACCATCTCAATTTATTAGATAAAAAAACGTGTACCATTCATTCATTCGTATTGTAAGAAAAAAATAATCAAAACATCTTCGTTTCCTTTAAACAAGGTAATCGAAGCTAAAGTAATCGCCATTCTTCTAATTCCTGTTCAACTTTTAATTACATCGTCGATACCGCAGCTCCGACTATAGGAATCGATTAAAAAGACAACAACATTGCAGCCGGGAATTCTGCTCTTTCATCTTTTTTAGCCTTCTTTCTTTCTGGTCGGCAGTTTCTTACAGAAGTCTATACAATTATTTAGTTGGAAATCCCTTTGACTAATGACGGAATCTCGCAAAAAGCAATGACATAAATAGCTTTACTTTAGAAGAATGACGCATTAAAAACACTGAATGAAAAACAAATTAAGTAGGTAGACCTGCAATAATACCCATCATACGAAATCAAGAAATAAATGGTCATGTCTTGGTTCAACATTTCCCATAGGTAGCCATAATCAGTCTAAATTACGATTGTAATAACCACTTACACTTTCATCATAGTCATCTCCTGTGATATGTAGTTAAATTGACATAATTATGTCATATCTCATATCTGCTTTCTAAACAGAATTGGAACTTGCAAATCATTTCTAAGACAAACTCGCAAAAAACTTTGCAAGAAGTTGCCATTAAACACACGTCGAACGTCATAAAGTGTCTAATCTGATTTCTAAAAAACGGGATCCACAAATTATTAAAATACTGAGAGAAATATAGCAAAAAAATACTGAAAAAATTACCTTACGTCAAACCACGGCAAACGTCAATTTGTCGAACCAATTAACCGTCAGAGTGGAGTTTGAACCGCAAAGAGTAAAACGGATGTTAATGGTGGACAGGATCCACTGACATCAAAACACCTGTACCTTATCGCTGGACAATAGAGATCAGTTTGGAGTGATAGGGGGGTTAGGCCGCGGCTTAAGTGGAGAGAGTGTAGCGGGCAGAATACCATGTACCTACCGAGAACTCATGTATGTAACCCACCAGGTTCTGTTGCTTAATTTGCTTTGCTTCATTTAGCACTGAATTTCATTTTATCCGTTAATTTAAGGTTGTACAAAAACTGTACTTTTCAGTAAGTATGATGTGTAACCCACAAGAAATTACACATAGCCAAACATAGCTTATATACTGTCAATAGATAGTGTCTTTATGAAAGTTAAATTAGATCCTTCGGCGTAGTATTTTTTTCCTCAGTGCTTCGGCAGCCTACAAAAACGTGCATCGCGATTGCCCATGCGAGTTACTTTCGCAATGGTAACAAATGTAGTTTTATATCCTTCTCAATTTTTTAAGCGCTCTAAACATATTCTATTTTAATTACTTTAAATATACATAACTTAATATTAGCGGGCTAAACTTAAGTTTATGTATGATGAGTGGCGAATGTTTATTTCCTCTATCTTTAGCCAGCTAAACTTAAGTATAGCCGCAGCCCCTTGACTAAAAATGTAAAGGCAAGTGAAAAGGAAATAAATGTAACACCATTTGCAGCTTTTTTGGCATACCGCTAGGACTAGCTCACGATATAGCATATTCGTAACTTTTTTTACTTACTACAAAATCAATTACATTTCGTCATTTCGTCTTTGAAATCTGGCCTTCCTTTCGCATATACTTACTCTTTTAAACGTCTCATTCTCTGCACTGAAGGCTCATCCTTAGATAGCAGATAACTAGTTTACCAATAAACTGGCGCAGACTGGCGGATTAGTGGCGGTGTAATCTGAGAGACGGCTTAAAAGCGCCGTGCCTTGCAAGCTTTGCCAGCTTTGACAGCTTCAAGAATAGCCTTTATCTAGTATATAAATTATAAAAGTTTTATAGCAGTTTATGTGGATTAGTACTAGGTCTTATGGCGATATTTCGTCGGAAAGCTGCACTTTGTGATAAAGGAAAGCTGCTTTGCACAGTGATACTAGGGACCAAAATAATCGATTTCAGCCGCAGCAGCGAAAGTTTCATCCCTAGGGAACAGAGATGGCGCCACTTCCTTAAAAAAATCTACAAGCCAAACCACCGCACCGATTTTGATAAAGCAGGTGTCAAATGAAAGATAATTATATAGTCTATCAAAGAAAAAATATATTGTAAAATAATACATTTAAAAATGCCCAAATATTAGCTTTGCTTGGAAAAATATTGAGAAAATTGTCGGATTTTACTTAATAAAAAAAAATGTTCCGTGGGGTATCTTTTTATCCACTAATATTATTGATAATTAAATAGAGTATTTGATAAAAAAAAACTGCTGGTCGATATTTTTAATAATTATGGAGATATAAGATTACTAATGAGGGCAGTAATTTCTCGGGCGCACCGATTTCAATGATCTATGTATGAAACGACTTTTTTTTGTCTTTATGCATATTGCATATTTCTTATATGCATTTAAAAATATATTTTAAAAAGTATATGAAAGTTTATTTTAGTGGGGTTTAAAAAATATGTCAGAAGTTTTACTTAAGAAATACCTAAAGCAAGTAAAATACATAACAAAATAATTTTATTTAATCATAATCTTCTTTAAAACCGACGATGGTACTGTTTGAACTGAAAAAGCAGCTTTTTTTCCATAAGACCTAGTAGGTACTAGATGAGACGGTGTGATGCCCGATTACAGATAAAACGATTTCAGGTAGAGGTGGGTTTGGCTTTGGTTTGAGCAGTGCGATTTTACTTAAGACTAAGGGTTAATTCACACCTCAACGATAAAACCAATGCTAAATCGTTTTCATTTCAATTTGATTTTTTAAGGCCAAATTTTTAAGGCCTGGGTAGACGAGGGACTTTTGTCCCCGTGGGACAAAAAGTCTTTGAACGTCTAAAAAATGTCCACCTTACTTGTCACGGATTCAAAGCATACGGTGTGCGGTCATTTGTTGGCCGAAAACGTACTTACGTCACTATCGACTTATCGAGCGCTCAATACAGACTAACAATACAGCAAGCGGTACTACACCCCGTAATTCTGTAAAATGAATTTTTTTGGCGTACCGCTAGGACTATGTTGAGTAGAGTAACGTTATGTCATCTTTAATTTTAATAAAAGAGTTACCAACATTGTTTTTTGCGATGCAATTGAAAAGGTGGTTGATATAGATGTTTTTACTCAGATAAATGGATAAAGATTACTTATTTGAATTTAAGATGTAACTAAACAGAACTATTTTTATATTACAAAATAATAATTATATCATAGACATTTAAATTTAAATTTTTGGATAATTTTATAGTATAGAATAATTTATTGTTAATTTTGTAGAAAGAGTTAAAATTTCTATTCTTTAAAATTCTGCTTACCAAATGTTCGATTGAAAAATATTGTTTTTATTTGAGATCTTTTTGTAGGTATACCACTTGCTCAATAAATGATTGGATTTGAAACTTTTAGTTAACTTGCAGAGTACAATAATGTATTATGTTCGTATCAAATCTTGCAAGCTAGACCCACGTCCCTCCCAGTGTCCGATTGAGCTGTGGAATACAGTTTTGGTTTGGATGTCAAAACAACATAAAAGTACAATTATACAATATACAAGCAAAAGAGGTTGCCATAAATTTGCGTTACTTACTTGAACAATATTTACAAAGAAAAACGTTTTTGAAAAAAAAATGTAACCGCCTTCAAAACGGATCTTCAAACAAAATTAACAAACACTAAAAAACGAAAAAAATAATAAGATTTTTTAATTTAAAGGACGATGATACGTGACTTTTTCTAATTTATCTTGGTACTTACTGAACTGTTTGAAGTCGGTGCCGTCTTATACGTATTGAGGTAATTACGTCCTACACCTCACGCTTGGGACCGGGTTTTTTTATATGTTAGTTATTTCACTCAGTATATTTCGTTCTTATTCTTTTTGGTTTGGCACCGATTTCAAACAGTTCAGTAAGTACCAAGATAAATTAGAAAAAGTCACGTATCATCGTCCTTTAAATTAAAAAATCTTATTATTTTTTTCGTTTTTTAGTGTTTGTTAATTTTTGTTTGAAGATCCGTTTTGAAGGCGGTTACATTTTTTTTTCAAAAACGTTTTATTTTTCGATTTTTAGTGAAGTAGCTTAAGAAACTACATGGTGATTATGATAAATTGTTGTAAATATCCTATCCGTTACGGAATTCAGCTTTCCATCTTTAGCTACTTAGATTACTTGAAGTAATACAACTGAAGGTCCATTCGTGCATATGGTATTTATAAAACATCATGATATAACTCCTAACTGTTGAGGAGTTTCACCTCTCATCAGCAGCTCACCCTAATAACCTGAAAGAATATAACTATTGGCCCATACGTACGATTAATACTTAAAGAAATATTCTCCATTTCCTAACCGTTAAGGAGTTGTAGCTTCCATCACCAGCTCATCACTATGAGATGATGACTACCAGATGCAAATACTTGACTAACTTCAAAAATAAATGGAACGCATAAGGCTTGCCTATATTTGAGAATTTCTCTCAATTTTCCTGGGATTTGATCCCCTGGTCCTGACTTGGTGAAAGTAAGATCAGGTCAGAAGTACCAACTTTCGAAAAAAAAATATATTTTGAAAATGATCCCCAATTTGATGAAACTATGAAATCGTCCATATACCCAAATAAAGTCTGAATACACATTATTCAGGACACCTCCTGAACTTCTTGCCAGTTCTTGATAAAATTTGAATGGGACCACACGAGAAGGGTAAACCTTTTAAATAAAAAAATAATTATCCAAATCGGTTCATTAACTAAAAAGTTCTGAGGTAACACACATAAAAATAAAAAAAAATATACAGTCGAATTGATAACCTCCTCCTTTTTTTGAAGTCGGTTAAAAAGGGACATAAATTTACAAAACCATTATGATTACAAGTTCTGAACAGAAAAGTTATCGACTAAGTTTTGGTTTGGGTGAATCCCGTACAAACATCCAAAATAAAAGAAAACCAAAGTCTTTCTTTCTTTTAATTTGGATGTTCAAAATCACTTTAAAGATTCTAACAGAGTTTAAAATATTATGAATCCCATTATAGCACTCAAAGGTAATACTTACACAAATTCAATATCGCTGCGACTTCCATTAGGTTACCGAAAATGTTAAGCCATTACGGACCATGTCAAATTATACTGTAAGCTACGACTTTTAGCTATTCGCGTCCCCTTTCGAATATGACATGGTTGCAAACGTTTATATGTTTAGAACAAAATGGTTTCGTATCACGCTAAACCCATTTATTGGCCAAAGGGAACATTCTCAAGCAATCTTAACATCCAAATGAGAAAGAGTTACGTTTAGCACGCACGTCACATTCACATTGTTTGCATTGAGCATACATGAGAGCTTTTAGCTTAACCACTTTAAAGGTAGGAATATTGTTACAATGTTTAGTCGTGAATATGCAAGTTTGACTTAGGTACTCGGTTTTACTATAGTTCGCAATGGGTAAATAATCGCATCGCAACGCAATTCTGCTTCCTGAACTTGGCATCAGGGTGCTTTGAATGATTTTTTATTACACGATTGCCCAGGGAGTGTAATGTGTTTAGGGTTAATGTATGTATGACGTATGACTGTGAGTTTCTTTATTCCACTATAACTTTAGAAAGCCTTAACGGATTTCAATGTATTCGGTATAATTACAAACGTTATACACCCCAAGTACATAGCACTGGGTATATATAAATAAAAAAAGTAATGTCATTTTTTCTTCAATTACTTACCTTAACAATATGAGTACTTATCAATTAATGAAAGGCTTGTTTTTTACTTTTAAGTTCCATTTTGGCAGTCGTGCTTTTTAGAGTTCCGTAGCCGAATGGCTAAAAACTGTCCGTCCGTATGTCATTGCCACTTTATTCCAAAATTATAAACTTGGTAGGTAGAATAATTGTATTCTGTAAACGGCTTTTCGATTTTTATAAGTCCAAAAAAAAAAATAAGAGGTCTCCCCTAATACATGAAACTGAAACTGTTTTTTTTTTTTTAAATCAAACCTTTTCATGTTGGGTGTCTATCTATAGATAGGTCTTTAAAATGACATAATGGTTTCTCAGAGAATTTTTTCTCAAAGTCAATATTTTGAAAGATAGAGCCTTCCAAAGTGGTAAAATATTAAGGTATTTCAAACTTGGAACGCTTTCTGTCATTTTTACAAGCTTTTATTTAACTTGCAGTGTATGTATGTATGCATGTCCGTTCGTCAAATCTTGCGAGCTAAATTTGACCCACTTTCCAATGTCCGATTGAGCTGAAATTTGGAATTTACCTTTAGTTCCGATGACAATGCAATTAAATATATAATCAGTATAGTTATCAATTCAGAATTCTTGCAAATTTTCAAGTACTATATTCTTGTTTTGTTGTGATGGTTACTTGACACGTGCTTGACCAAAGCCATCTTCTATCTCACTCGTTGCACTTGTAACAAGCCATGCTCCTTGGAAAAGCGGCAACGTTGCAGTCGATTACGTCAACGTGTTCTGTTCCGGTGGCCAAAACTGGAACTAACGTGTTTTGTTCATAATGTTATTTTACTGTCAAGTAGCACTGTCCAACCAGCGCTGCTGTCACCGGAACAGAAAAGATTGTTGATCTATACACTTTACTCTTTGTTCTATATAAACAAACAATCGTGTAGTGTTGCCAGGTTAGGCGATAACTCTCAAATTATGTGGAAGTAAAAATCAACGAACACTCAAAAAACAGTATAGAGGTAAATGCTTGGAACACAATCTTTGACTTTGTAACTTTGTTTGGGCTAATAAGGAGGTAAACATAGCAAAAGTCCCCGCCCGTAGCCCTTAATCCGGGGGGGGCGGTTTGAAGGTCTCATTTTTTTTCAACCCGATTTTAGGACAAACTAGTTTTTCCTAGGCCAAACTAGTTCATCGCGTTGACATTTCAGAGAGCGACTTTGCCTCGGAAGACCTGTAGATGTAGAACATGACACAAAAAAAAATAACCACCATTTTAACCAATCACGTGTTCTACAGGACTTCCGAGGCAAACTCGCTCTCTGAAATGTCAACGCGATGAACTAGTTTGGCCTAGGAAAAACTAGTTTGTCCTGAAATCTGGTTTGGCCGGTAAAATATATACAGTATTTTAAAAAACTTTTAGCCCAAACAAAGTTCCAAAGTCAAAAATTGTGTTCCAAACATTTCCCTCTATATCTCTTCGTTGACTAGGCTTAACTTGATATAATATATTAAAAAAAATAACTTTCGCCGTAATTCAATTCACATCTTAGATTTCTGCGCGAACTGTTCATTTAAATAAAACACTTTCTCGGATTTTGCACGCATTTATTTAACAACTTGTTTAAATTTGCTTGTTACAAAATAAAAAGAAAAATTATTATTTTTGCACATTTTGGATATTTTTTTTATCTGGATGTGGCAAGTCGGAATACTCTTTGGTCATGTCAAGAAACGTTGCTGTTTGATTTTCTTGATTGCTGTTTGGGTGTTTTAATACAATATCTATTGTATAATTAGTGCATATAAATACGTGATCATTGTTGGAAATTACTTATGAAACCTTGGATCTCGAAAGATTTGGATTCCCGAAGGAGGAACACTGCGTCAGCGATGGATTCGTGCGATACCTCGAGCCGACTGGGAGCTTACAACATCGTGACTGTGATATAGTTAAAATAAAACAACCCTTAGTTATGTACGCGTATTATTTGATTTTAAGGCGCTATAATCAGGAATTCATCTCATCTCATGCATACAAGAAATTAGGATTACATTTTACTCCCTAAGGACTAAAGTGGTTATTTAGTCCCGCTTCGTAGGGCTATATTTGCGTACTTTTAGAGCATGAGAATTGAAAATTATTATTATTTCTATTAAAACATTAATTTAAAGTCCCTATACTTAGGCTTTTTCTCAATTACTTACTTAAAAAATTTACATTTAATTAAAAGTTTCCCTGTCAGTTACAGGCCACTCGAAATGGTTTTGAAGAATTTTTCGTCATTCTTTTGTGACAGGTACCTACCGTTAAATTTTTTTCAAATCCAAGACCTTTTTTTTGTTTATAGGTCTTTTTCTTTACAAGCCCGTTGCATTGGCAAATCCAGGTGATTTCTGTGGGTATTTGATAAGAAAAAGTGATGTGATACAAGGCCTTGTCCAGTGATGTGATACAAAGCCTTCGCCAAGGCCAGATTTGGTGTAGCTTTTTTGATTTTTTGATTTGATTTGATTTTGATTTGGTACGAACGTGTGTAGCACGGATTACCTATATTTGCTTTACAGCAAAGTTCGTCCGCACCAAATCGGCGGTTAGGTCTGGTCTGGACGTGTGTAGCGGCTATAAGAACTAACGAACGAACTTTAAAAAGAAGCAAAAAACGCGAAGTTGCTTTAATCAGACCCTACTAGGTGTCTCTTCACTACATAGTATATCATCACTACATAGTATAAAACAAAGTCGCTTTCTCTGTCCCTATGTCCCTTTGTATGCTTAAATCTTTGAAACTACGCAACGGATTTTGATGCGTTTTTTTTAATAGATAGAGTGATTCAAGAGGAAGGTTTATATGTACTTTTTATCCCGATATTCCCACGGGAACGGGAACCACGCGGGTGAAACCGCGGGCGGCCGCTAGTTGCACATAAATAGTTCACTAAAGTCAACGACAGATGGCTCCAAGTTAATACAACCATAGTCTACCTACAGAAAAGAAATATCCTTTTTTTCTTTATGTAAGTACTATGTTTATCAACTTTGATAGAAACTTAAATGTGTCTTGTTCTTTAGTATTTATTTTTTAAATACTTACTAAAATTTACAACTGAAAATCAGCGTTTGCTTGCGTTGCAAGACAAGTAATATGACGCTGAGCTGCGACCATTGAGTAGGTACTGCTGCGGCACGGCACACACACATTTTTATTTGGAACTTTTTGTCTTATTGAGTCTAATTTGTGTTTTCTATTCTTGTTCGTAATACAGTGCTACCTTCTCTTATACCTATGTGAATATGCCTTGTATTTAATGAATACTTATGTGTGTGTCTATAGTAAGAATCTACAATCTCTATTTGGTGGTAAAATATATATAAGGTCCTTCCTAAATAGTGCACATAATTTTAAGGGGTCAATGTACTCACGCATACAAAGAGTTATTACTATGGTACCAACATTGGAAACGCGAAAAAAAAATCAGCTGTTCCATAGAAAACTTTAAATCGAATAGATCAAAATGTATAGAACAGCTGATTTTTTTTCTGAAAAACTGAAACATGTCCAATAACTAAAAATACAAAAATAAATTATATTTAAAAAAACCTTTTATTTAAAATCAAGCTTTTATTCAAATGTCCTAAAAATAATAAAATAAACTGTGTATCAAGTCAAATCCAACAAACTTATTACATTAAACAATTTATATGTTTTAAAAGCTTGTCGCGAGATTTTATTGTTACTGGGCTTGCACTAAACACAAATGCTTTAACTTATATTTGACATATGAAATTAAAGCGACAAGCTTTTAAAACATATAAATTGTTTAATGTAATAAGTTTGTTGGATTTGACTTGATACACAGTTTATTTTATTATTTTTAGGACATTTGAATAAAAGCTTGATTTTAAATAAAAGGTTTTTTTAAATATAATTTTTAATGTAATATCGTAATATTCGTGACCTTTTTTCTCTGTTTAAAAAATAGTCAGTCTGTCCATATAAAGTTTTCACTTAGTTCGTGAGCCTTCATCTAGTACTATTGTTGATCGAAGGTGTCCCCCCTCTAACTTTTGAAATAAAAAGAGAAAAATCAAGAAAAAATATATATTGCAAATCTTAATAAAAACTTTCAACGAAAACTAGTTTGCACGAGATGAGTACTTACTTAAGTAAGTACTTTTTGAGATATACTACATTTTCAAAAACCGCAAATGTAACTCTATAAAAACCAAGTTATATTTTGCTAACGGAAAATGATTGTGGAATTTGGATAGGTAAGTATAGGCAATCGGTACCTATGGAACCTTTCATGGGCGAGTATAACTCGCAGTTGGCCGATTTTTCTAAAAAATATATTGTTCTAGCTATACTTTTGTTAATTTGTAGTTGAACTAGCATTGATAATTCCTAGTTTTTTTCTAGTTCCATATTATTAAAAAGGTTATAGCTACATACAATTAGGGTAATGTAGTTTTATATCATTACCTAATAATTATTAGGTAAAACTGAAAATCTTTGTTGTATTATGTCCTAATACAACAAAGATTTTCAGTTTTTTATAACCTGCTCTTGTTGTGTGTTAATACTATAAATATTTAGAAAATTTCATCATTACCTAGGTACTATTTTGTTAAGTAACAAGAAATAACGTAGGTACGTATCAACATTTGATGTATAAAGAGTATCTAAATATTGATAATATTACAACACATCAAGCCTTAGGGCCGCGGTCTGTCCAAACGAGGACAAGCGAATAATATAATATACGATAATATAGACTGTTTATACGTGAAAAGGTAATAATGACAAAAAAGTGATGTTTTGGACGCCTCACATTTGGGCATAACGACACATTCTCGCCACCAGTAACGGTGATAGCTGTTATTTTTATATCACCGGATCGTTATGAGTCAGCGAGTATGGTTAAGCCAAGGGCAGGTAATATTAATATGTACGAGTTTGTGCTCATAAACTTTTGACGCATTGGGTAAACTAAAGGTATTTTAGTCAGAAAATGTGACATCTTCGTCTTCATATCTTTGACGACAGCAAAAGTAATAATAACTTTTCCGTCCTTAAGCGCGGGCCACACCACCAGCTGGCGAGCGAGCTAGCGAGGCGGGAGAGGCCAGCGAGCCTGGCGGGAGAGGCGAGCGAGCCTGAAGGCCTACTCTGAAACGCAAGACCTGAAACTTCGTTTCACCCCCTCTCTCTCTCCAGTCATGACAGAATCGAGTAAAAGGGGCGGGACTAACCGAAGTCTCGGATTTACGTTTTAGAGTATGATCCCTGTCGAAGCTTGTCCCTGTAGTTTGCGGTTGAACCGAAAAGTATGAAAAGAGGTGAAACAAGGCTCGTACGGCTCGCCTGCCCGTCTTACCTAGCTGGCAGTATTAGTTTGGCCCGCGCTCTATGCGGCGTACAAGTAAGTTAATGTACCTATAGGAAACTTTTAATTTCGTAAGATGTTATCCAGCATTGATCCATGCTTTTCTGTGCTTTGGTTCGGAAGGCACGAAGCAGTTATTCCTGCTTGCACTTATCCGCCAATCCAATTAATGTACTTATTACCATTCTCTATATCCATCCTTATGTGGAAGACTTGTGTACCAAAAGGAGGATACATTAAGGCGACGATGGTTCATTTCAACTTTCCATATTTTTATTACAGTCGAGGTGACATGCGGTGGAGTCGTGCAGAACAACCTGACGTACTTCCTGTCGCCCGGGTTCCCAGAGCTGTGGTCAGGGACCCGGGACTGCAACGTCACAGTCGAGAAGACGCACGCCGGGATCACGCAGCTCCGAGTCGACTTCGTGCACTTTACTATAGTGAGTATAATTAAATAGATTTTTAGGGTGAAGATTTTTGGATTTTCGGAAAAAAGATTTTTGTCTCATCGATGTCGAAGCTCATGCCAAATCGTTGAACTAGGTCGATGTAGATCTGCCGAGACATGACATGATGTGCCGGCATTTCGAGATGTTACCGATTATTTCATGATGTGCCAAATATAACGTTGGGCTGATCGATGAGAGTAACCCATTCGTCGATTAGTTACTTGGCCAAATCGAGATATGGCTGGATACACCGCATGTAGTTTAGTTTCTCTGGGTTTTCTCACAGCAAAATAAAATTTTGCGTAAAAAAAAAACTTAAAAAGAAAAACAAACTAAACCATAAGGTTTCTATTTCTGGTTCTATTGATAGACAAGAGTTTAATTCTTCAATGTGTATGATTTGAGTGATAAAACAAGCGTTGTAATTTCTAACACAACAGTTTTATAGATTCTGCTCTGCATGGAAAAATTATAGTTTCCTGAAAATTTAAAACAGTATACTGAAATGAAATTATGCTGTTTCAGGGACAACAATACATTCCGTTGTTCTCAAACAAATGTTTGTTAAACGTTAACCCGTTAGACTGCAGTGCGCGGTGCGTCCCGTGTTTGTCCTAACTAATCACTTTTATTTGCAGACCCACTAACTAACACTAACAGGATTAAATCGCTCTGGGAAATTGTCTACAGGGTTTATTGGCTAATGGTATTTTTATTCAATTGCTGGTCTATTTTTAAAAACAACCAATTGTTGAAAGGGGGTAATTTGTGCTTTTGTTTCTGTCTTTAATACTTTCCAGCAGAATTTGTTAGGTCGGACCACTTGAGAACTATTAGGTAGGTATATACTATTGGATTCTTGGATTGGATGAGTGGTTACGATTGAAGTACAAATGTTTTCCAAAACATCACTAATCTGATGTAATTTATGATGCTAATAAATAGTACTCACTATTTTAGTAGGTACTGCTATATCCGTGTGATTTTAGATTTTGTAACTTTTAAATGATAAAGTAACAATGACTTGTTTCAGGGACAACCGAATAGAATAACTGGAGAGTGCGACGAGGACGCCATGACTTTGGGGGAAGGAAACAGCAAATTTGTTATTTGCGGCCAGAACCATGGGCAGCACAGTACGTATTCTACAATAATTCCTTAAAATGAAACTTAATCTTAAATTGTTGATCTAACTTGATCAGCTAACGAGCGAATTTAATAATAATTAAAATTTTGTTAGCTATAAAATATCATCATAATCTTATCATCAATAGCCATTTAATGTCTCCACTGCTGGGGCACTGGCCTTCCTTACGGATGGATAAGGAGCATGACCCACCACATGGGTTGTGTGCCATCCCAATGCGGATTGGTGGGTTTTTAACGACTGCAAATGCAGCTGGAACCAACGAAGCACGGAGGAGCTCGTCATAAAAAGTTCTTGGTCATCCATCCCGTGACCGGCCATTGCGAGAGTTGCTTAACTTCAACCGGCCAAGCGTGCCAACCACTGCGTCACGGGCTCCTATAAATTTTGTTCCTTATTAATAGACTTGGTGTAAGCTTGAAATAATCTGTGTTTTTGTCCTTATTATTTAAATGTCATTTTGAACTCGAGTTAATTAAAAAAAAACACTGAGTATCGACCAATATCGGCTACAAGCTGACACTGATTTGCTGAGTAAGTAGGTTAGTTCCTATTTGTGAAATGTAGGTGTGCACCAGTTTATAGTATTTGGGTTTCAGACACAAAGTTGTCATCAAACTAATTTACTTGAACCTTGGAGTCGAAAAGGGCGAAAGGTTGTCGGATGTATTAAAGGAGACGAGTGAAGAGGGTCAAACGCACCCATAGATTAGCGGAATTGCACCCAGCCCCATTTAGCTAATAGGAACAGGAGTCGAACACTGCTCGCCAGTTTGACAATTTTATTGTTCTTAAACGTTGTTGTTCAAGATAGATATAAAAAATCGGCCAAGTGCGAGTTGGACTCGCCCATGAAGGGTTCCGTGCCCACTTAACGTACCTTTTGCTTAAACCTAGCCAAAATTTGACTATAATTTTTCGTCAGCAAAATATAACTTTGTTTTTCATAGAGTTTGTATGAATTACAAAGTTACAATTGCAGTTTTTGAAAATGTGTTATATCTCAAAAAGTACACACTAATCTCACTCAAACAAATTTTCGTTGAAAGTTTTTATTAAGATCTACAGCATATATTTTTTCTACATTTTTCAACTTTTTATTTCAAAAGTTAGAGGGGGGGGGGGGACACGTTTTACCACTTTGGAAGACTCTATCTTTCAAAATATTGACTTTGAGAAAAAATGATTTGAGATACCTTTATGTCATTTTTAAAGACCTATCTATAGACACACCACACGAATATATTTGATTAAAAAATATTTTTAAGTTTCAGTTCTATGTATTGAGAGCCCCCTTAGTTTTTTATTTCCTTTAATTTTTGTATTAAAATCTTAAAGCGGTTCATAGAATACATCTACCTATTAAGTTTCAACTGTGTAGTCTTTCTTAATAGTTTTGGAATAAAGTAGCTGTGACATACGGACGGACGGACAGACAGACAGACAGACATGACGAATCTATAAGGGTTCGCGATTACCTACCTGTCAATCCCCGCCAAATATGACGTCATGACCACATCAAGTAATTAAGGCATATGGCAAAATGTCAAAATGTAGCAACCTGTTTGCTGAGATACGGCCACACAATACCACTACTTAAACATGGAACAACATTCGTTCCACTTAATTACTCCGATTGATCCATTATAGTTGCCAGACAATTATTGCCAATAAAGTTGCCCGTGTACTTGCACTTTTACACTACGAGTAGATTACTAGCACGGCCTCTAGCTAGTCTCTGTACTAGATCCATTAATCCGATGGCAGTTTTTTCAACGTCAGTCGGTGCATTGATCTTAAAATAAAAGGTAACAGTTTTTTTTTTCAAACCTGTTATTTTATTAATACCTATACAATATTTTTGAGTAGGTAATTCATATTATAAAATATATCACACCACTACGCTACCCGACTCCGCAGCGACTTAGTGGTCAGAGGCCAGCATTCGCCCGGATAGTGAAAGGGCAGGGTGGGTTCGAGTCCCACCGGAGCTAGTTGTGAGATGGGTCGATTTTTTCTAATACTTCATTTAAAAAAATCATTTTATGGTTATTTTTGAATCTGAAAATTACATATTGAAACAGATGCTGTTATTATAAGGATTTATTGAAAAGTCAATTTCCTCATCAACAGTCTACTACACCCTGCCCAGCGGCACGGAATCCCGTGAGGCAGACGATTTGCCCAGGACGAAGAGCACCAGTCTATCCATCCGCATGCGAGGTAGTGAGATGCCGCGGCTGTGGCTGATGAGACTCGCGCAGATGCCTCTCGCGCACGCAGCGCCTCATGACTGCCTGCAGTACCACACTGCTGATAACGGTGAGACACTTCATATTTCCCAGTGTATTTAAGCTGTAGAGCTCACCATGTTATTACGCATGCGCTGTAGTAAAATTCCGCGGCTGTGGCTGATGAGACTTGCTCAGATACCTCTTGCGCTTGCGGCTAAAGACTGTCTACAATACCACATTGCTGATAACGGTAAAAGCCCTAAGTTATACTAATTACTTACTTGTCTTTACAGATCTATGTTTGTTTGCATCGCACAGTGTCATTTGCAGCTTATTGCTTAACGGACGCTTAATAAGATCCCGTAAACATAGGAAGTGTTTGGGGTTTATCTGATTGTCTTTAAAGCCTAGAAAAAGTAATGACAGTCCAATTCTTTAAGGAATTAATTGGTTGGTCCTAACGAAAGATACTTCCACTATCAATAGCAGGAAGACTTTCCAGCTCTGGAAATTATACCAAACACTGCAATGTCATAATAACGACTTTATATTAACGCAACATTGCGGCAATAAAACAAACAGGCGTTGTCCACAGGGACGATACAAACCTTCAACTTCGCCATTAATGGGCGTCACTTAGCTGGTCAGGAGTATAGATCATGTGTAAGGAAGAACACGGGCAAGTGTGCCATCAGGTACACTGCTTGCGACCGACGCTCCTTCAGGATCGGGCCTGGGCAGGACGCTCCGCAGGTTATGGACCCAGCGGGTGAGTTACAAATATTTTGGCATACACAATGAAAATAACTAGTAGTAATTGTGTAATTATTTTTGAGTAAACTGAAAAGTTTAATAAGCTCGAATTTGTTAAACGTCGAGTACTTTAATGCAAGGCGTTAAGATTCAATGAGTAAATGTTTGACATTAATTTAAAATTTGGCTATTGGTTTCAAAAGTAAGGGTCACTACTCATCAAATTAAATGCAGAAGTACTTGTAATTTCAACAGTAGGTAAATATTGATGAAATTCCGTTAAGTAAAACGTTAATAAATAAAACAACACTACCCAAAAGTCAAAATGCTTGACTTTCTCTAGCAACTGGGTAGTGAGCAAATGAGATCACATAGGATAGTATTTAAATATTAAAAGCTAAGACACACTACATCTCAGAAACGAGTGTCAACGATGTTAACCAAGAGAAACGTTAGGTACTAGATCTCGTAAATATTTCAGCAAGAAACTTATGGCATCATTAAGTTTTTGTGTTACCGTAGAGGTTGGATCCGGCCCCGGCGGGGCAGGCGGGCCCGGGACCGGGTATTACGGACCGGAGGGGCAATTTGACCCCATGAGGTTCTCCACCACGCCGAGGACCAACGGCACAGGAGACCAGCAATCTGAGGAAACGCAAAATGGTTCATAAATTATCATTACCCCAGATTTACCCGTTCTGTTCCGATGTAGTTTGGTGTTCCTTTTATTCTCACAGATAATCTCTCATTCTTGGGTTTGGTAATAATAGTACAAAATCCCCTTGACTTTCCTCAAAACCCTCAGTTTTCTTAGATGTAGGTAGTAATTTTCACCCTAAAAGCTTCACTTCACTTTACTCATACCCAAATTCGTGTTTGAAGCCTAAGCTTTCGTAATCCGCTGCGCATGAAATTTGTATGAGTCATGTAGCTTACAAAGTACCTAATAGATTCCTGGAATGGTTAACTGTATAATATTTAAGTCTTTGTAATTACCGGATTTAAACTTCTTATTAGATGTACGAATAATTGACATGATCAAAACCATCTTATCAAAAAGGTCACGTTGAGGCTCTCAGATCCGGATGTTCAGATACTAATACTAATAAATAACCGAAGTCTATAAACAACCAAAGCTTTTTCAAGGACATCCCGCAACTGAGTTCCCGGAGCTAATTATATATAAACCCAGGTGAAAGCTGTGTTTACGAATTAGGGATTCACAATCACATTTATAATAAACAAGCTCTCCACCCGCGGCTATGCCTGCGTGAACTACACGGCGGCGGTTTCCCGTGCAAACTATATACTTTCCCCCACAAACAAAAGACTACTTTATACCCCTATGTGCTATTCTAGACCACAAATCTCTGTGCCATCACTTCAGTAAATTGCCAATGCTAAATAAGTAGATAGCAGTGGAACTTTAAACTGGCGGCCCTTTCGTCTACTATGGTAGACATAAAACCAACGGTTTTAATTAATATCTCTCTCTAGGTTCCACGGAACAGGCTCCAATGATGCCAGCGGATGAGATGATGCCAGCGGATGAGATGATGCCAGCAGACGACCTGATGCAAGAGGAGGAAGGCTCAGGAGCTGATCCTCAGATCGCCCCCGCTGCTCCTGTGGCTCCACCTAGTTTGGCAGCAAGAGTTAGCGCATTTGTAAGGGACATTTTATAATAGAAAACAGTAGAAGAATAGACAAGAAACTTGTTCGAGCCCTGTCAGAGGCCGCGTTTAGACCTGCAAGAAACTTCTGCGAGCAATGTCAGATTTTCAGCACTCAAACTTGTAAATACAAGAAATCAAGAAAAATAATAGCCTCATTGAGACTTGTATTATCGTGGAGGTTGTAGAAGTTTTCTTGCAGGTGTAAACGCGGCCCGAGACTAGTAGTAGTAGATCGATTCTCTCAAATTTTATCACCAACTCGCATATGAGTTCGCTGTTTACTTTCACTTGTTTGTGAAGTGATAAGATGAACTTTACACAAATATTCGTATTCGAATGCGAAGTGAATGTGAAGTGACGGCTGAAAATCATTACAGAATCGCATCCGAATTCTTTAAACTTTATCTTTTGTTCTAAAGTTGTTGTTTGTAGTCAAAAAATAGTTTACCGAACGAAGTCTTTCTTCAGTTAATATAATGTATTTCAAAGTTGTAAAATATTACCTACTTAAGGTAACAAAATAAACACTAATACCTCCGTAGCCTGCTGTATGTACCTTCCGATTAATTTCCTTTGATGTTTCCAGCCTACTCAATTAAAAATAATGGGTCTGAATTTGGGATACTTACCAATCCATCTTAATTTTTTTTTCATTTATCCAATTCCCAGAAGCTTTGGCAGAAACGTATTCTTAAAAAAATATTTATGCCGTGCGGTATTTGCCTAATTCAAAATTTTTGGTGATGCAACCAAGTATGGTTTAATCGACATGTGCCCTTAACATGAAATTGGAATAATTGTATAAATAGCGGTATACTTTTGTATAAATAGCAAATAACTAAATGGTGGTCATACTCTAATTATGAATATATTTACCCAATATCCTCAGCCCGTAACAACAAAGCTTCCCCGTAGCACATGTCCGTTCCGTAGCCCCCGTAGCTAGTGTAACCACTAACGTCCGTAGATCTGGAGTTTTATCTGGCCGTCTTGGGTGTGGGGACAGCGGGGCGCGCGCCGCTGGTCGCCGTACGCGCAACACTACGAGAACAGCGAAGACTTCGGCGTTCGCTACTACGGCTACGGCAACTTCGGGGCCAATCTACGCGGCTACGGCAGGAAAAGGTGCACCGATAGGATTACAATACCCTGTGAAAACGAGTATTTGATATCGGTAAGTGGTTTTTATCGAAAGAGTTTCATTATGTCTACTTTAAAGGCTTGAGCACACCAAACGCAGGTCAGGAGCAGAGCAGGTCAGTCGCAGCGCGGGAGTCGGCGAGAGTAGGTACACTGAACGCAGCAACGGTTTCAAAGCAGTTGCAACGCGGGCCCGCGTTCAAACCGCATTTAGTGTGACGGGTTAGGCAGGCAGTAGGCATAATACAACTCTCGTCAACAGCTTTCGACGCGCTGCGCTGCACTGCGAACGCCCTGCCCCGGTGTGTCATGCTAACATGGCCGCTATAGTTATACAACAGCGCGGGCCCGCGCTCAAACTGCTCTGCGCCGCGCCTGCGCTGCTTCTGCCCCGCTCCCGCGCCGTTTGTAGTCCGGCAGTAGCAGTGCGGCTCGGCGCGGCGCAGAGCAGTTTGAGCGCGGGCCCGCGTTCAAATTTAGTGTGACGTATTTCATAGAGTTTCTTGTATTACAACTAGCGCGGGCCCGCATTCAAACAGCGCTGCTTCTGACCTGCGTTTGGTGTGCTCAAGCCTTTATGTCGTCCTGTCAGGTTGGTGGCTAACCTACAGTTAGTTATACTTATATTTTTAGTTACTATTTAATTTTTTCATTACCTTCGATCAACAATACCTCTAGATAACCGGTTAGAGTGTCAGAAACAGCCGAGATAATAAGAGCGCACTTTTTTTATCGCTTCCTGTCAGTTTTGACGTAATATCGTAACAATCGTAACCTTTCTTTCCGCTTAAAAAACAATTAGGCGGTGCCATATTTAAGTTTTGTTTTTGTTCGTGAAGCGATATCTAGTGGTGTTGTTGATCGAAGCTCCTTACCTTCCCATTCGTTGAATATGAATAGAAGCGTAAGCGAAGCGAAGAGTTATTAATCTATGAATGGAAGAAATTATATGAATTAAAAAAATATATATATTTACCATTTTTTGGTGGATCCAAGTGGACAAAATATCCACATGAATCCCCAAGGGGAGTCTAGCAGGGGATTCTAGTGGACGGGAGACATTTACTGATATTTTACATAAATTTCTTATTCACTCTGAAAATAGACTTTTTAACTGAATGAAGAACAAAATATTACAAGAGAAACTCAATGTTAGAGCCAAACGATAAACCAGCCTTTGTTATAAAATAATTTGCTTAAAACCAAAAATAATTTTAATCTATATTTCTGGAAGCTTTAATTTAATTCCTGTCTAGTAATTACATAACGGCTTAGCAGAATGGACTAAATTAGGATGTTATCATAAATTCGAATCTCCTGATTAATGGTCACAATTACCAGAAGCAATTAGGATGAGAAACCTTCGTCGATCGCCATTTCCCTTGATAGACTATTTGTTGTACCACTAGGTCCATTATTCAGTGCCTACTGTGGAACGTATTATGAAATTAATACTAAACATTCTCTGAGCTCGCAGGCCTCGGGGCATTATATTCGTAAATGGTATATTAATAAATTTGCAAGTTAATTACTTGGCATTGTATTCTCCATACTAATGACGCAATATTTTTTTATAGGTAAGTACCTAACCTACTTGCTGTTAAAGTCGTTGTTTCGCGTGTTAAATTCACATCCTGTTTCATATCTATCTTTATGATGTTCTGTATGTAGAACTTAGGTAGTTTGACAAGAAGTCACTGATGTTAAACTGTACATATTTACAGTCTTCATTATACTATTTACATTTAGTGTCTTCGTTCGCACGGGCGGCTTTTGGGCGCTTTAACGCGCGTTTTTTCTAACGCTTCCCGGCTTACTGTTCATACTTCAGGAGTTCAATTCAAAGCGTTACAAAACGCGCGTTAAAATGTCCAAAAAGCGTCCGCGTCCGTGCGAATGCTTCGCGTTGTTATCTAAAGCATCTATCGTACGATCCGTACTTATAAAACAAAAATAATAAATTAAAATTTCGTATTACAACATTATACTTAAACTTCAGTAAATGTAGCCCTGAACTTAATGGATTGCATCATGCGAGGACAAACACGTCAAGAAGCGTTTTCACCCGAGAATCTTAAGGCTGCGATTCCCCAAAATAGGGTATTTTAAATTATGGATTACTCGCTAGTCACAAGTACTTAAAATTTGGAAAATTAATATATTATTTTACAGTTATTTATCTAAGTGCTTCCGACCGTTTTTTTTCGATTGGTGATATTTTACTGTGTTAATTATAATCCCAAACATACGTCTAATCGTAATCCAAATATCCTATTACTTGCAGTATACTTTGTTTTAGTTAATGTAAAATATACGAAAATAATTGTCTTTGAATAGCCGAGGGCTTCCGGCCATCATAAGTTAAAAATTTTAATTATTGAATTTTTAATAGAATTTTAAGTGATTTTCGATTCGCGGGGCGCTCGCGAGTTCACAGTTCACTGCCGGCTGCCGCTGCGTCGTCGTCCGCGTGAAGTGTATCGCGCGCGGCCGAGCAAGCGTTAGCGTGCCTAATTCGGTCGGGAATCATCGCCTTAAATCTTATTGTATTATGTTATCTTGGTTTCAAAATCCTCAGTTGCCTTCCTCAAATTATAGCGTACATAGATTGCAATTTTCAAGTACCTAGTACTTAAGATAATAGGGGTTAAAGAATGAAGTTGCCGTTTTTTCTTGCTGTTCTACATACATATCACTTATGTAACAACTTTTATAATATTAGAAATATGTAAATTTATTTAATATGACCGTATCGAGCAACTTTTGATAAGATAATAACCACGATATTTTATTATTTACAAAGAAAAAACTCGAAAGTTACGACTATTTTTTACCACACTTTTATTAGCTTCACTTGTAACTAAGTCACAATGTAAGAAAATCTTGGAATTCCATTTTAACCTACTTCTAATTGTCGTATTGACTTGAAACTTTGCAAGTCTATATGAATCCGATGACAATACAATAATTTGCTACCATCGAGCTGATCTGATGATGGAGTCAAGAGGTGGGCAATAGAACTCTTCAATGGCTGCTAGGAAACCCCTCGAGTTTAGGCTCATTTGTTTTGTTCTGATGAGACCTATTCGCTACACTTAATGGTGAGGGTCTGATGATGGATCAGGGAGGAAGCCAGTGGCACTTCTTAATGACCACTAGGAAACCCCTCGAGTTTAGGCTCCGTTGTTTCGTTCTGACGAGACATATGAGCTGCACTTAGTGGTGAGAGTCTGATGATGAAGCAGGGAGGAAGCCAGTGGCACTACTTAATGACCAATAGGAAACACCTCGAGTTCTGGCTCATTTGTTTCGTTCAGACGAGACCTATTCGCTACACTTGGTGGCGAGGGTCTGATGATGAAGCTGGGAGGAAGCCAGTGGCACTCCTTAATGGCCAATAGGAAACCCTTCGAGTTCTGGCTCATTTGTTTCGTTCTGATGTGACCTATTCGCTACACTTGGTGGTGTGGGTCTGATGATGGAGCAAGGAGGAGGTCAGTGGCACTCCTTAATGACCACTAGGAAACCCCTCGAGTTTAGGCTCCGTTGTTTCGTTCTGACGAGACCTATTCGCTACACTTGGTGGTGAGGGTCTGATGATGGAGCAGGGAGGAAGTAAGGGTTCGGCTCGCGCATCTGGTAACTAATAGACTCCACTTGAATTTGTAAAACTAAATACATACAATCACGCCTTTGAGTTATAATGTTTACGGGGTGGGCAGACTCATGAATGGACTGTGAAATCGATTACCATCCCCATCCATAGCTTGCCATTTGTTAAACTAAAAAGTAAAAAATAAATATGTAGTTTAAAAAAATTTAAAAACACACTTTTATAGGAACAGACTAAAAGTACAAAATAACCGTCTATTCAGTAACTGAAATTAAAAAGCGTGGTGCGCCCTTTGCAAAGCATGCATGATTCAAGTACTTAATATTGCGCACCACGCTTTTTAATTTCAGTTACTGAATAGACGGTTATTTTGTACTTTTAGTCTGTTCCTATAAAAGTGTGTTTTTATAGTTTTTTAAACTACATATTTTGTTTCCAGAATTTCATACTTTATTAGTTGTAACTTAGTGTCATTTAGTAATTAAAATGTCCATAAATACGTCATCATCATCATCATCATCATGTCAGCCGAACGACGCCCACTGCTGGGCATAGGCCTCCCCCAAGGATCTCCACAACGATCGGTCCTGCTTGGCCCGCATCCTGCGGTTTCCCGCGACCTTGACCAGATCGTCGGTCCACCTTGTAGGGGGCCTGCCCACGGAACGTCGTCCGACACGCGGTCGCCATTCGAGAACCTTTCCGCCCCAACGGCCTGAAATTTTGTAAAGTAAGATAAACGTTAGTAGATATAGGAAAAAAAAATTATTTTTATAAAAAAATAAAACCGCCTTCTAAAAAAAACCACATCAAAAAAGTAAGAAATAATTCCTCACCAAATAAATAACGTAAGTACTTTGAAGTCGGGCGTGAAACATGTACAATTTTTTGTTGTTTTTGTTAAAACCCGCCCGACTTCAAAGTACTTACGTTATTTATTTGGTGAGGAATTATTTCTTACTTTTTTGATGTGGTTTTTTTAGAAGGCGGTTTTATTTTTTTATAAAAATAATTTTTATTTCACTCTTTTTAGTGCATCGTGCAGGCAATTTGCGTGTGTTCTGGTAAATAGGTATGTGATCAAACTCAAAACCTCCTTTTTCGAAGTCGGTTAAAGTACCTTGAGGTATCCCCTTGTTAACAAAACAAGAATCATCTAAATCGGTTTATAAACAAAGGAATTATGCCTAAAGATACGTATTAAATTCACATAAAGTGGTAACGAAAACGACAGTATTTTCAAGATTTCCTGAAAACTACTGAACCGATTTCAAAATTTCAAAAAATGGGACCAACTTGGAATCCAACCTGATGTAATAACGTTTGAACCATTTCAATCGGTTCAGCCGTCTTCGAGTAATCGGTGGACATACACAAAAAAAAAAAAGAGAAAAAACATACATACAGACGAATAGAGAACCTCCTCCTTTTTGATTTAGAAGTCGGTTAAAAATAACGAAAATCTCCATACAAAACGGCAATTTGATACAAAACTCATATTATGCTTTAGAAACTCGTTCTATAACAAAATCTCCGGGGCCCACTCAAGTCTGCAACTTGAAAGTCGCCCATGCAATATTCCGCGCGGAGACTTACCGATGCATTCCGGTTCCTCCGGGCGGGCCGCAAATTGTTCAACACTTTTAGCTAGCGTCTGGGGCTAGTAAACTCATGCATGGATAACAGATATCTGTTTTGTCTCTGTCTGGGATTAAGTCTAAGTTTGCTTTTTGGCAGTATTAACAAATAGGAAACTGTTTATTTTGTTCAAGTCCGGCCTACTTTTAAGTTTAGGTTTTTTGTTTGGTAAGGAAGCCTCAAACACTCAGATCTCATAGAAATAGAAAACAACACACTGTATCACCTTTTTTTAGCAGAGTTTTGAACAAAACTTTGTTAATTTTTTTTATTTACAACGGGGTAGCACTTGGCCTTCATCACACCTGATGTTAAGCGATGATAAGGCTGAAGGTGGAAGCGCACTACTCCCGGAATCCTCAATTAATGATGAACTAGCTATCTTATCTCTAACTGCCGAACATGACAATGCTGAAAACATCGTTGTTAGCGCGACAGACTTAGATAATGTGATGGAAGCTAGCCAGGCGGACTGTGAACAAGTCTTACCACCAACCAAACCGAATACAATATGTACCCCCACTAGGAATCGAACCCGGGACCTCTGGGTCTGGATACCGGTGCGCGGTGGTGTGTACCACTAGACCAAGGAGGCGGTGATGTTACTTCCAATGTTTGTATAATTAACTGTCTCTATTTCTTGTTTGTCAGCGATCTGTTTTCTCCATGTTCCAGAGCAGCTACTTCTTACCCGGCGTGTGCGACCCGCATCACTGCGGCAACACTCTCTGTCCTGGCACCGACAACCGGGAGTGCCACATCGAGTCCTCCATCACTCCCTTTGCGGTCTCCGTTCATTTTGGACCTCCCACAGCCAAAAGAAACCCGGAGGAGAACATCGGGGCGTGCTTGAGATACACTCAGATACCTTGCGACTCCTGAATTAGACATCTTCATTGATGTAGATCTGGTATTAGGTACTACTTCCTCCCGGGCAGCACTCAATGTTCCGGCACCGACAACCGAGGGTAACACATTTGAGTCTTCCATCACACCCTTCGCCGTGTCTGTGCACTTCGGACCTCCCACACCCAAGAGTAACCCGGAAGAGAACAATGGAGATAGAACATACATGCAGATACTTTGCGACTCTTGAGATGGATATCTTGAACTGGATAGCAAAATATGTGTATTACTTATAGAACTAGTTCATTTTAGAAAAAATCGACCCGTCTCACAACCAGCTCCGATGGGCCCCGGTTGTGAGACGGGTCGATTTTTTCTAAATACTTCATTTTCCATTTTTCAACCATAAAAATTGCATTGTGAATGCAAAAAAGTAAAAATTTAAATAACTAGTTCATTTTAGTACTTCCTCACGTGCAGCAGTTTGTGCCCGGGAGCCGACAACCGGGCCTGCTAAGTTGAGTCTTCCACCACCCCCAAAGCCGTTACTGTGTACTGAACAATGGAAAATGAAGTATTTAGAAAAAATCGACCCGTCTCACAATCAGCTCCGATGGGACTCGAACCCACGGCCTTTCGCTTTCCGGGCGACTGCTCTAACCACTGAGCTAGAAAGAAAGAAGATAGAAACTCATCGAAGCGGGATATCTTGCGATTCTGCTTGTTTCAAAATTGTCTAGATCCCGTTTTTGTATCCTGTGCAACGCTACCAGAGAACGTGCTTTTGTTTTATAATTAAAAATGCACAAAATAAGCGTTACAATTTGTTGCGTCATTTATGTTATTTTCCCGCATAACCGAGCCAAAACAGCCGGATCTTTAAGTTGAAAATGGCGAGGAAGTGCTCGCACCAGATACAAGCTGCCGCCATACCATTGTTAAGCAGTTCTGAAAAGAATGCGAGAATAGCTTTGTAGACAAATTGTCTACGATGAAATCTCGCTTCAAATACTCTCACGTTGATAAAATCTTTCGCTGAAACCCGGATCAGGATATCTTAACCGATCCTGATCCGACTAGAAGAAACTATACGTCAATAGTATAAAAGAAACGTATGTTAACAATCAACCATTTAGCACTACTGTCGACGTCATATTTTATTATTCATCTAAAACTCGTAAAACGGAGCGCCAGGTGAAGTCATATGTGACAATATTAATATAGGCACCAATTTAAACCCGATGCAGATCAAGTTATGCATTTAAGTAAAGGTGTGTCCAAAAGCAGTTTGCACATTCATTGCACGCTCGCGACAGGCGTCTAAACTATACAAATAAATATATTTAAAAAACTTGACGAATAGATAACCTACTCCTTTTCAATTTTTGGAGTCGGTTAAAAATTGGGGTGTCTGTTTGTAATATTAAAATACTTAACCGCTTTTACTATTACTACATGCATATGCTTATATATTCGGTACATATAGCAAAATAACATTTTTTACAATTTTTGTCTGTCTGTCTGTCTGTTTGTTCCGGCTAATCTCTGAAACGGCTGGACCGATTTTGACGGGAATTTCACTGGCAGGTAGCTGATGTAATAAGGAGTAACTTAGGATGCTTTTTATCCTGGAAAAATATTACATTTCCGCGGGATAACGTCGTGTAGTCCACGCGGGCGAAGCCGCGGGCGGAAAGCTAGTCAAATATAAGTGTGACGCAGCAACGGATATGCAAATCTCTCGCCGCGCGCGGCTGCCGCGCGTGTGTTTGGACACACCTTAATAGTTATTATAATTTATACTCTTAAAGATCTTTGTATTACTTTGTTTCTCAACGATGCGCGATGACTTTAAACCGAAGAAATTAGGTATATTTTAATGAGAGCCGTGTATTGTTGAGAAACGACCAATAAATTATTTGAATAAAATCTATTTATTGTTCTTAGCATATACCTAACCGGTGCCATTAAGTTTTAAATGTTTGTAAATAAAGTTATTTATTTTTCGGATTTTTATTTGTATAAATGAAAATATTTAAAGCAATAAACTAATTTATTAAATTATCATGTTGTGTTATTTGTATAAATGAAAATATTTGAAGCAATAAACTAATTTATAAAATTATCATGTTCTATTTTTATTTTTTATATAAACACCAATTACTTATCTAGCTCATTTAAGTAGTTATCATTGAGAAACTGTGTTACGGAAACTAGACAACGGATAAATATATACTTAAATACTTTTTTTTTGTAAATACATACTTAATATACATACATAACACCCAGACCAAGACAAATAGACATGTTCATGCAAACAAATATTTGAAGGTGTTGTTCGGGAATCGAACCCGAGACCTCCGGCGCAGAAGCAGGTATCTTACCCCTGTGCCAAATCGATCGTCAAATGTTATTGATAATGTTATGGTGATTTACTGGGTGATTTGCATTAGATAACGTCAAAGTTATCAAATTACAAAGATTTCGAATAAATTTCAGTACTAACGAATTATATGATGCACTGCAACCGTAGCACAATTAGAAAATATTTATTGCATGTTCAGGTTTAAAAAAGTTCAGAAGGCGTTGAAATCAGTCCGTGCACTTGTCTCTCCCGGTGTCTACCCCAGTAGAGACACGTCCACTTTTTTTTCGACTTGTCTCTACCGACCGGGGGAGACAAGTACACTTCAGAAAAATATTATTTATTCATCCACTTGTGTCCACCGACCAGGGGAGACAAGTACACTTCATTTTTTTATTGTTATATCCACTTGTCGCCACTATAGATCTAAATAAATAAATAGAAAGAAAGAATAGAAATAAAATAACTCTGCGCATGGCTGGGGTGTTTTTGGCGCTAGTTTCAGTGCTTTTTACCCAACTGCGTCAGAAGGAGCGAGATACCTAGATACAGTTCACCGACCTAACCAATCTGATTTTCCTACCCAACTTTAGTTTCCTTATCTCATCGCGTGAGCTACCGGCCGGTGTCTGGGCCTAGGCAATTTATAGGCACGAGGTAGGTGGTCAAACAAATGTGATGGGTGGCCGATCAGACCGGTCGGCAGCCATACTGCGGACAGACAAATTACCTGACTACCAGAGCTAGGAGGAGGTGGACATGTTTATGTTCAAGTGATGTGTAAAATCTAGACATTAATCGAAGAAAGTAAGTACCGCTGTATATCGAAGGTATTGACAGAGTAAAGAATGAGTATTTATTTAAACTGCCTACCAAAGATTTAAAAGGGAGGTATGGTATGACGTAACATCTGGCCGTCAGTACAGTGTACGGAATAAACGCAACTGACGAGTAAGTACTGAACTTTATTACTTACTTACTTACTTACTCGTTCTTTACTCTGTAGGTCTAGCACAACTAAGCGCGACTCTTTGTCGCACTCCTTTCAACCAATCAGCACGTCGCCTTAAGTCACGCCCGCTATCTACGAGCGATCTGATTGGTTGAAAGTGCCCGCGACTCTTTCTCACTCGAGTCGCGCTCAAGTTGTGCTAGCCCTACTGGTCTGGTATAGTCAAGATGCAAACGCTTTTGAGCGACCATTTTTATGTCGTGATAAGCAGAGCAGGTAAAATTGCTCTGATAAGCAGAGCAGGTAAAATGACTCAATTCGATTTAATAAGTCATTTCCCCTAAAATATTTATTGAATTTTGTCGCCTAGCCCCCCTTGATTTAACGTCAGAGTTCCTTCACATTACGTCGCTACAACCGCCCTGGGGTGCGATTCTCTAACGAAATTACAGCGTCACTTCGTCATTCGCCTTCGATTCTTTATGTCAAATTCATAACAAACAAGTGAAAGTCAAGCGAAAAAGAACGTCGAGTTTGTTGATTGAATTTTAGAGAATCGCACAACTGCTTCCCATTGCAGCGTGAGGAAGAGCCAGTGCGAGATGGAGTCCAGTTTCAACCAACCAAATAATGCTTCATCATCATCATCATCATCATGTCAGCCGAACGACGCCCACTGCTGGGCATAGGCCTCCCCCAAGGATCTCCACAACGATCGGTATCTCCGCATCCAGCGGCTTCCCGCGACCTTGACCAGATCGTCGGTCCACCTTGTAGGGGGCCTGCATACGAAACGTCTTCCGGTACGCGGTCGCCATTCGAGAACCTTTCCGCCCTATATGCTAATATAGGTACCTCCAATTGAAAATCTTTAGAAGATAGTTTTAAAACTGCTTGTACAAAATTATAAGTACATTGGATGATAGGAACTCTGTTTCTTGAACAAGCTAGCAAACTATATAATATACAGGGCGTCCCAAAACTATGCCACATGGAGGGAAAGTACCTTAAATATTGAAGATATAAATTTTTACTGAAAGGAGACTTCATTTTTATTTTAAAAATAAAACGAACTGCATTCAAAGAATTTTAAATATTCGCCTGTCTGAACTGGGAATCGAACCGGTTGAATGTAAAAAAAAAATATTTCTTTAATTTTATTATACCGATCGAAAGGCTCGACTATACCTGAGCATTTCTTCTAAATAACATAGCATCCTAAATAAAAGAAAGACTACGAAATTTAACATTTAATGTTGAATAACAAGTTTGTGCAGCGTTACGGATAGCCTTTCTGTGACTGTCGTGCTCAAAACTCTAACATTTAAATGTATTACTAATGAGTGAAGACTGGAGCATTTATACCTAATTTCCCTATCATAAGTCTTTGATAATGTGATAAGTAACATAACCTCGATTGGTTTAAAAAAGTTTTAATAATTTGGTGCGGGTTCGATTCTCGGTTTGGACGTGCAATTATTTTAAAAATATTTGAATTCAGTTCGTATTGTTATTGAAATTAACATAAAGTCCTATTTCAATAAAATTTTCTATATACAGTATTTGGTGCGGTATATGCCACCATGTGGCATAGTCATTGGACGCCCTGGGACGTCCCACGACTATGCTGAATGGTGGAATAGACCGCACCAAATTATTCAAACATTTTTAAACCAATCGAGCTGGTGTTATTTAACACATTATGACTTTATCAATTACTTATGATAGGGAAATAACGTATAATTACTCCTATCTTCACTCATTAGTAATACATTGGAATGTTAAAGTTTTGAGCACGACATCGACAGTCACAGAAAAGGATATCCATAACGCTGCACAAACTTGTTATTCAACATTAAATGTTAAATTTCGTCGTCTTCCTTTAATTTAAGATGCTATGTTAAGCTAGAAACACATTTCGCTGGCGCAGCGCAGCGCAGCGTCGACCCGGGTGTGCACACTTTACTAGCGTGGCGCAGCGTTTCCTGACGAAATTTTTGATCAGTGTCAATCGAGTCGTTGCCGAGCTAATATCTGCATTATGTTTTCTTCTAATTTTGAAAACAATTTCTGTTCTTACTTGAACATATTAAATCCAAAAAAAAAAATATGTTGATGATTACGATGATAAGATGATGATGAATGATTACGAGATGCAATTTATATCTATACTAATACTATAAATAAACTTTGTTTGTTTGTAATAGATAAACTCAAAAAATACTGAACCGATTTTAGAAATATTTAGTGTAATTTATTTTCAAATCAGAATTATACATTCTTTTTGTTATAAAATTAAAAAGTATAGTGTACTAAAAACACTTTAATACTGTTTTAACAGTATAATTAACAACCCTACATGATAATGAATTGGTGACTCTTCTAAACAAAAAAAATATTTTTTAAATTGGCCCATTATTGACGGAGAAATCGGAGAACATAAGTAGTAAAAAGCAAAATGCAGAGCTCCGCTGCGCAGTCCGCTACCGAGCCGTCTGACGATACAATGCTAGAAAGTGGTGGGGGGCCTGGCGCAATCGGAGCCGAGCGGAAACGCTGCGCTGCGCTGCGCTGCGCTGCGCTGCGCTGAGCCAGCGAAATGTGTTTCTACCTTTACTTATAAGAAATGCTTAGGTATAATAGAGCCTTTCGATTGATACCATAAAATTAGGGAAATATTTTTTTACATTCAGCGGGTTCGATTCCCAGTTCAGACAGGCGATTATTTAAAATTCTTTGAATGCAGTTCGTTTTCTTTTTAAAATAAAAATGAAATCTCCTTTCAGTAAAATTTTATATCTTCAGTATTTTAAGGTACTTTCCCTCCATGTGACATAGTTTTGGGACGCCCTGTGTACAATTACCTTGTCCAAAGTACCTAGCTCTTCGTACTACAAGAAAGCAATCATGTAGCACAGAATACGTCGTTACTGCGCCGCCGCCCCGCTAGGGTTGTGTAGACACAATGACGTCACTGCTCCAACACGGCCTTATCACGGCTCTAGAATTGGTTAGCAATTAGCTATAAGCTGGAAACTTGCGGTCCAAGTGTGATTCCATATGAATTGTTAAACAAGGGTTATAAATTATGACCTACAAATTCATAATCAAGAGTGTAGGGTTTCCTTATTGTTTGGGTTTTGAGTGAATTACTTAGTTCGGCTCTAATTTCAATTATTTTCAGTCAAAATCCACGCAATTTGGATACAATTAAGCGTTAATGTGCAATTAAAAATATAATGATTGATAGGGATTGGTTTCGAGAGTAACTCTAGGTACTGTTTGAAACTGGGTTAAGACTTGAGCCTTTTGCGCATACTTAAGTAAGTAAAGGGTACCTAATATCTTTGCTCATTGGTGTGTATGGATGAACGAACTTAATTATAACTCTAGATATCGTGTATAATTTACAAATATAAAGAATTCAAAAGGTGCCTACCTATGTTTATCCATTATATAATTTGTGTTATGTATTTATAAGAAATATACAACATTTTAGGCTACAATAAAAGTCAAAATGTACGAAGTACAAGTAACAAACGCACCTAACAACTTTAAGTATGAAATGAAACACGAATAAATAAATTTAAAACGTAAAAGTTAAGACGCAATTTACTCAAATAGCCATTGCATAAATCTTGGGAAAGCAAAGTGTCGCCTTACCCTTACCTGGTGCTTGGGAGAGACACGAGATATATAGTGACTTTAATCACATGCCGGCACACGGCCAAGATTTATTTCTAAAGTAGCGACATCAACGGCGACGTGCTAAGGCTTCGTTCACACATGATCCATCAATCACGATTCGTGATTTTTTGATACGAAGCCGCTTCGTTTACACGACGCCTTTCCTATTCGGAATGACGGATTAGGTAAGAGGTCAACTGCAGAGGCCGTACGGCCCATGCTAACAAATAATCCCTTTATCAAATAATGCTTTAATTTTCGAGCGTAAGTTACAAAGATAGATAAGTAATTAAAAACCTTTCTCACTTCACACCAATCAGTTTAGCCCCAAGGTAAATACTTTAAAGGTTGGTTTAATCAGATACTAGTGGCTCACCGCGGTTTTATCCGCGTGGTACATTTGAGCAACAATACCTTTAGATAACCGCTTGGAGTGTCAAAAAAGACCGAGAAAATAAGAGTGTAGAGTCCGTATCAGATTCACTTGCAGTCCCTATTCCTATTACTTATGCATTGTACTACCCTAGTATAATACACTAGCTTTTGCCCGCGACTTCGTTCACGTAATTAAGATAGTTGTGCGTTTATTTTGAAAGTCACGGATTACCAATATAAGTATCAAGGTATTTATTTATTAGTAGACCTTATTCTTTTGTTACATGCTCACTTATCTTCTGACATAGTGGGTCAGAGTCTTTGTTCGCTTGTGGTTTTTATTATCAGTTAACCATGCACTATGAATGAAAGCTATCTATTCTCCTAAAATGGTGTATCTACCTTCAGCCCTATACAAATTCCCATACTAACTGAAACACCCTGTAGCACCCTGGATAATGAGAATTTGTCAAAATGCTTTCTTAGTGCTCATCTACATCATCAAAGGTATCTACTCTCTACTGGTGTCTCTACCTTCAGCCGTTAGGGCTTTACGCCTATGCCAACAATGAATGAATCAGTGAATCAGTCAATCAATTTAGAGTTCTTTATGTATAGATTAGTAAAAGGGTCTGCGCGTGAATGGCGAGGTACCAGCTATACAAAAAAGTAAGAAGTTCACCGAATTTTTCCCTGATTGTACCTAGTACTGTGGTACTAGATACCTTGATAGGCTGTGAGCCTATCAAGGTTTTCGTAAGGTAGAGTTCTTTTATTAACCGACTTCAAAAAAAGGAGGAGGTTATCAATTCGACTGTATTTTTTTTTTATGTGTGTTACCTCAGAACTTTTTAGTTAATGAACCGATTTGGATAATTCTTTTTTTATTTAAAAGGTGACCCTTCTCGTGTGGTCCCATTCAAATTTTATCAAGAACTGGCAAGAAGTTCAGGAGTTGTCCTGAATAATGTGTGTTCAGACTTTATTTGGGTATATGGACGATTTCATAGTTTCATCAAATTGGGGATCATTTTCAAAAATTTTTTTTTTCGAAAGTTGGTACTTCTGACTTGATCTTACTTTCACCAAGTCAGGACCAGGGGATCAAATCCCAGGAAAATTGAGAGAAAATCTCAAATATAGGCAAGCCTTATGCGTTCCATTTATTTTTGAAGTTAGTCAAGTATTTGCATCTGGTAGTCATCATCTCATAGTGATGAGCTGGTGATGGAAGCTACAACTCCTTAACGGTTAGGAAATGGAGAATATTTCTTTAAGTATTAATCGTACGTATGGGCCAATAGTTATATTCTTTCAGGTTATTAGGGTGAGCTGCTGATGAGAGATGAAACTCCTCAACAGTTAGGAGTTATATCATGATGTTTTATAAATACCATATGCACGAATGGACCTTCAGTTGTATTACTTCAAGTAATCTAAGTAGCTAAAGATGGAAAGCTGAATTCCGTAACGGATAGGATATTTACAACAATTTATCATAATCACCATGTAGTTTCTTAAGCTACTTCACTAAAAATCGAAAAATAAAACGTTTTTGAAAAAAAAATGTAACCGCCTTCAAAACGGATCTTCAAACAAAAATTAACAAACACTAAAAAACGAAAAAAATAATAAGATTTTTTAATTTAAAGGACGATGATACGTGACTTTTTCTAATTTATCTTGGTACTTACTGAACTGTTTGAAGTCGGTGCCAAGCCAAAAAGAATAAGAACGAAATATTCTGAGTGAAATAACTAACATATAAAAAAAAACCCGGTCCCAAGCGTGAGGTGTAGGACGTAATTACCTCAATACGTATAAGACGGCACCGACTTCAAACAGTTCAGTAAGTACCAAGATAAATTAGAAAAATTCACGTATCATCGTCCTTTGAATTAAAAAATCTTATTATTTTTTCGTTTTTTAGTGTTTGTTAATTTTTGTTTGAAGATCCGTTTTGAAGGCGGTTACATTTTTTTTTCAAAAACGTTTTTTGTTTTAAACTTTAATGGCTTCATCAGCTAATTTTAATTAGCCGACTTAAGAAGAGGAGGCTATTTTATGTTTCTAATGCTCCCAGGTTTATGGACCGAAAAGAAGAATGGGCCATAACCAAAGTGCATTGGAGTGTGTTTACGACTGCAAATGCAGTCGAGACCATTGGCTCGTCGCTTCTGGAGCAATGAGGAGCCTGTTATAATAAAACTACCTACCGCTGTATCATGAATGTGCTTGCATAGCACTTGCATAGGCGTCGCCTGCGTGATACTGAATTAAATAATTTTTCCAGATTTTTCTTATTTATTTTAAAACATTTTTTATATTTTATTTTTATAAAAACTGGTTAAGCATTTGACCGCCATCTTGCTAAACCGACAGGATACAGTCTAGGGTGTAGCATGCTTACCCAGTAGGTGCCCATTCACTCTTGCCTTGAAGAGGCCAAGGTTGTAATGTAATGATCGAGGAACACATGAGCAGGCAGCGTATTCCAATCTTTAGCAGTTCGCACTAAGATGAACTAGCAAAGCGCTTCGTACGGACGGGTGGAATGTCTACTACCTATGTAGGAATGGTAAGCTAACCTGCGTCTTGTACTCCGATGGTGGAAAGGGGCACTCTCCAAAGTGTATCCTATAGCACACAGATAAGCTAGCAACTCCACGGCGGTGATTGAGACTTTGGTAGTTTATCTTTATCTAAAGTTGTGTCTCCAATGAGCTTCTTTGCACGGTTTTCAATCGAGTCTAAAACTGCTAGCTGGTACTTCGCGGACCCATGCCAAAGGTGACAGCAGTACCTCCATGCACGGACGAATTTGTGCTTTGTATAGCAGAAGCAATTGCTCTGAGGAGAATAACGTCTCGTCTTTGAGAGGACGCCCAGCTTTTTTGTAGCAGTTTTTGCAATCGAGTCGATGTACTCGCCGAAATTAAGCTCAGATGATAGAGTGAGGCCGAGAAGCTGGTAGGTGTTCGGCTAGTGGTAAGGATACACTCTGGAAAGTTGGAACGGCGTCAGTTGGAAGGGATTCCGATTGGCCGAGAAAAGACACGCCTGCGTTTTGGTTGCATTGAATTTGACAAGGTTGGCATTGCCCCAATCCGAGACAGCCTGAAGTGAAAAATTCATTTGCCTAACCAGGGTCTCTCGACAGGACTGGACTTCATCCGTGCTAGCCTTTGCATCTGACAGGTATCTACAGGTGACAGTGGTGTCATCGGCATAACCGAAGGTACCGGGCATCAACAGGTCGTCAGTATGGAAAGGAATAACGTTGCAGATAATACTGAACCTTGGGGAACTCCAGCATCGATTTTCTTTATTTTTCTTACTAATATTATCTTATTTTTTTTTTCAATTTATTATAAACAATTTAAAATCAATTAAATTTGAACAAAAATTACGTGACTATGAACGCGCCACGTAAGTCACCATAGTTGTGACCACAGAACACAGTCGTGACGTCATAATGTTAAAGCTATTTTCCAACAGTAGGTACAGCGTTTACGGCTATTACACGTGACTTGACAATAATGTTGAAAATTTTTCTGTTAAAATCGGATAAAGATAAAGGATTAAGGATTTATAAAGGCACAGTCTGATAATATTCCTGATGTCGATATATTTATGAGAACCAATAAAAAAAAAATACGTTATGTTCAATTTTGCTGAAGTTCGAGGTTCCCCAAGAGCCCAGATAAAGCTTATGCTATACGAATATAGCTCCTTATGGAAGGTTGTTCAACGAATGTGCACTATCTTTTTACGTATTCCAGATACTTATTGAGGAAGATAATTAGAACCATGCTAACCACACAAAAAGTGACCATGAAGGTTTAAAATCAGTTTGATATTATAAAAAATTAATAAGACTTTCAAAGAAATAAATACAATCTTATTTAGCACAAGCAGAAACGACAACGTTTCTAATTTTAAACCTTATCCGCAGTCATAATCCGCAAGTTATTTATGAAATTCGCTTAAAGATTTCCAAACAGATGGATCAGCGGAACAAGTCTTCAAGTTTGCACGCTTCGCTAAACTGGAAGCATAGTCAAAGTAACACAAATCCTACTAAGTAGTAATCCAGTCAATGTATGCTCAAAAGGGCCCCTGGTGGGAAAGTTTTGGGGTAGTTCTAATTTCTTCCATTCGTAAGAATTTTATATATTTTTGCAGAAAG
Source organism: Crambus lathoniellus (assembly GCA_949710035.1). Lineage (NCBI taxonomy): Eukaryota > Metazoa > Arthropoda > Insecta > Lepidoptera > Crambidae > Crambus > Crambus lathoniellus. The sequence goes on along the minus strand of OX453296.1, from coordinate 27,556,591 downwards.
CTTCAGTTTTTTAAACACCAATAGAAAGAGCTCATGATCATCACACTGAATAATAACTTTTCTGAAGGCGACATTTTTATATCTCTCATAGTTTAAGTGAGCTGTCAGAGTACTTGATCAGATACTATCTTAACTTGTTGTATCTCAAGAGAAAGGTATAATAGTTTTGATAGTTTTTCCTCCCCCGTACCAAATTTCAGGTCTGTAGGTTTATGGGAAGTTTAGTTCTATTTTGATGATCATTTGTATAACTTCGGAAATGAATCAGCAGCTGTAATGTTGTGGTTTTGAATAAATGATAGTATAACTTTATAGATTTTTTTTTGTTGTTATTCGTAAATGTTGTTTGATCTTTTATTATGAAAAGTAATCTCATTGTGTACGAAACTTTAGATGGATTTTTGTAACTAAATCTCGTCAAAACGTATCATTGTGCGGAATAGCACGTAGCAGTTAAGTTTTATCTCGATATTCACACGGGAGCGGGTAAAGCTGCCACGGAGTGGCCCCCTACCGGGCGAGGTACCTCGGCTCACCGGGAAGCGTCCACGAAGCGGTCTCCGAAGTGAGGGCACTGGGTGCTTTCCTGGCAGAGCTGGGCTGGCTAGAGTAGTCCAGCTACACACCCTCCACCGGTGAAATAGTCGTAATAAGACGTCGAGTTGCGGAAAACACCCGTATCGAAGGAAGAAAACTGAAGAGGTTAAAGCTGCTCGACAGGCTCTTTTCGCGGTTTGAAAAGACTCGTAATGAATCTCAACTTAGCTTCTAATGGTGTCTAAATTTGTAATATTTGATATCGTATTTAGTTGGTATTGGGTGCGATTTTGGCCATTAAAATAATATTGGCACCTACAGTTTAATTAACATAGGCACCATGAACAAAAATGTGTAAGTATTCAAATTATGAAGTTAGCATTAAACGCGCGTATTCGAAGTTATAATAATTCACCACACTCCCAAAACCGATACTCCAATTCGAACGTTATTAATTCAGTGTAAATAACCAGTGAACCTACATCAAAGTACCTAATCATTTAATTTACAAATCGCGGGATTAATGCAAAATTAGTGACCGCATTAATTAACGGATGGACGCCACAAATAAGCAGTGACAGATGCAGTTTATCAACTGCAGTGCGGTCTGCGGGGAACCAGGGGCCTTACTGCAAGCTGCCAAACAATGTTAGGCCTTAGCCCCAGAACACGATGATTGTAAATATGGCAATATTTTGTTATTATATTTCTATAGGCCTCTAGCCAGGCCTGTCGCACTTCCATACAAGCGGCGCAAAATCCCCGAGGTATTTACCTACTATTCTGGAAAACAACCTAATTTCAACCTTTTGCATTGCGTATAGCGTTCATAGTACAATAACTCTCTGCCGTCTCGCTCTAATCTGCTAGGGCTGCCAGAGGCACTACTTTATCTGTGAAAGTAATACACGCGAAGCGAGACAGATGGCGACACATGCGGATGCGTGCGCTGCGTGTGCGACAAGTCGAGCGAGTGCCAGCCTATTAAATAAATAAATAAATAAATAATCGTTTATTTTTTCTTCACAATTTTGTACAAGGCTTTGCTACAATAAAATAAAAACATAGGAAAGGCCCAAAATTGTGAGGAACTGGAGCCTGAAAAAGGTTTCCTAAATGGAAGCCTGCAATCTACAGGTCACCAGACCCCCACCCGCAGACAGATCTGGATTTAACGGGCTGTTTTATAACTAATCCTAATATTCACTTTAGCAGCAGTAACTATACTTATACGATTATGCTACTAGCGATACAATGCAAGAAACTAACGACATTGACAATGAAGTAAGAAATAAAAAAATATAAGTCTTTATCTTACCTAAAATAAAATAAAAATAAATTAAAAAACACAAAAATAAAAAATAAACCTTAAAAATAACTGGAATACATAGAGTGTGTATGGGTTTGTGGTGATGTGTGAGTATGTGTGTGTGAGTGTTTGTGTGGTTCATGGTGGATCTCTGTGAGGTTTAGTTGCTAAGGTCCGGTTGCTCGAAGCTTGGTTAGGGTTAAATTATGGTTAAAGTAAAATTAACCGGCGGTCAAATTTAAAAAGCGTTGTTGAAGCAGCGGTTACTTTAACGAGCAGTCAAATTACAGCTTTAACGGCGGTCAAAATAACCGACAGGGTGGGGGTGGTTTAAATTTTGACATTAGTAATTAAGGGAAGGTTAATAAAATAGTACAGACAACACTTTTAAACCTAGATAAACAACGTATTTTTCTTTTACCGATGTCAAAATTGACAACAGTTAAATTTTAACTTTTGTCAATTTTGACCAAAGTTAAATGTACGAGCAACCGGACCTAAAAGGCGTGAAAGGCGTAACGGCAAGAATAAGGCAATGCCTATTGAGACTAGTCCGGTGACCGGACGCTTGCGTTTATCATACCTAAACTCGGGAGTGAAATTTCTGTACCGTAAGGTACTAATATATATTCTGTGTTTTAGCTTTCCAAAATAGCCGACAACAACTTAAACTAGCGACCTGCCCCGTCTTCTCACGGATGCAATGACTTAGATTATCATCGGTTTTTTTTACCACAGCCTTCTATAATGTAGAAGACAATAGAGAATGTTGTGGTTTAACTCTTTATGATTTTATAACGTTTTAAGTATTAAATTTATACCAGCCAACGAGTTTATCAGTTTACCTACCGACCATTCCTCCCACTATGTCTAAACTGTCTTTGAGACACCTTTCGGCGGATTCGGACAGAGAAGGCGTCATTTATTCAGCGGATTATACTGCTTATATTTTATAAACAGATCGGTCTCGAATACTTATTAACTGACTACAGTTATTTTATCTCGAGAAGGCACATTATTCAGCGATTTTCAACTTTATGATGTGGCAATAAGAGTCTTGACTCGACCCCTACTAAAATTAAACTGTAGCTGAAATGTTTTCATTTGTAAAATAAGACTTATATCTTTGTCTTGTACAGCTGCCACCAAAAACCGAAAACTGTTCTGTAAACTAATGTAAAAAATGTAAGTAGGGCAGAGGTACCCTTTGTGGCCACTTTAAGGTTTTTTTTACTTTTAAGCACTAAGTACTAAACGGTCTTAGGTATTTAAGAGACAAATTAATTCTTAAATTATAGATAATTTATCAACCTTTAATGGTGCATTTTTCAAATTTAAAAAAGTATTATAATATTTGTATGTAACACAAAATGTGTGACAGGTGCCAATGTACCGGTTTTGGCCACTTACTGATAGTTAAACTTTTGTAAGTATTGCGAAAAATCAAAACCAAACACAGGTAAAATCAATATAATAATATTCTAATGCGCTAGAAACCAGTCAATTGCAAAACGACAATTTATTTGTAAAAAACAAAGGTTTATAAAGTATTTCATTCAAAAGAAATTTCTTAAAATTTTCATACAATTTTTTTTTTATACAGAAAATGGAATTTATTGAAAAAAAATCTTATGACATGAGGAATTCAAACGGTTGTTATTATTACCTTAAAATAACTTATTTCAATTGCATTTATCAAAAACGGCTAAAAGTTGTTTAGAAAACTTTTAGAGTGAAAAGTGACCAAAACCGGTACAGTGGCCAAAACCGGTACGCCTGCCCTACCTATTAATTGTAAAATTTTATCACATTCATTATGTTCTACCAGCAGTTTATAAGCATCCCCTTTTGTATACGACATAAATTTCCTTCCAGTCTAATAATTGGCTGTGTACGCCAACCGTGCTTTAACCACCTTTAACGCCAGATTTGATGTTAACAGGCGCATTAGCTGAAGTTTAGTTCAGTTATCGCTTCGTCGTGAGCGACAGCAGCTCAATAATGTAGGCGACGGGAACCGTGCACTCCATAATACATTAACATCGAGCGGCAAACTGGGATGGAGCTTCATTTAGACTAGCACCTTGCCGTGACTTGTGGACATTTTGGCAATTTCGGTAGCCTGTAACATTCCCCATGGTCTAAGCTTTATCTTTACCTAACTTCAACACAATATCCGACTAGTAGTAGTACTTAGGTAAGTATGTTCAAATTACACTTTTTATTTTTTTAGAAATGTAGGTAAGTATGCTAGTACAAAAAATAAAATACTTGAAACGAGAACAATTTTTTTTAAGTATTAAATGTGTTTATAATAGGGTTGTTCTTTATATTTTTGTACTTATATTAGTGCATTATGAATATAATAGAGACAGTTTAAGTCCAGAAAAATGCTTGCAGAGAAAAAAATCTTTCCGTATTCTGTGTGCTTGCCACTGACATGTTGAGAGTAGAGCACTACCTCTCCGAGGCCTGCAATAATGTGAAACGATAAGGAGCTAGCGTAACACAATAATCGGTGTTCGTGTCGTGTCAGAGTCGTCAACGGTAGCGGTAGTGTTCAATATTTTATAGTATCACCCAGGCTTCCGTATTTACGAAGCTAATCAAACTACTAACCTGAAGAAGAGCCCAACTCTCAAACCTCTGTGTCCTCTGGCCCAACCGGACTATCCGAAAACTTCCAACTTTTTTAGATGTTGTCACAAGGTGCTAAGAAAAACTACGGCGGTTTGAAGACCCAAGTACAAACAAGTTGGGACGATTCGATAGTTTAGCTAATAATGGTCCCGTTGCTGGCAAGTCGTGACAAGTTTACCCATCAAGTCTGGCGATAAAACTGGCCGGTTGGATAGAACTTGGTCAGAGTTGGCAGTTGTTTCACTTGTTACATATTGTGGGGTTTTATATTGGCTTGTGGAGATTGATCGTTGGTTAGTGGCAAGCGCGCGTTTTTGTGATGCTATCTTGGACCAGCAGAATACCTATGTATGATGAAATTATAGAAAAGAAATTTTGATATTGTTGGTGATTTACTTTCTGTAAACTTGAATTCACAAAGAATATTTTTCTTGATTATGGGGTTTCACGTGTACTTATGTTCTTGGTATTTTGTTTTACCGAATTTTTGAAACCCCGTGGCCGTGATATGGTATTCAGTTAGAATTGTCTTCAAAACGTCGGATTTTCGAAGTCAAACTATCTAACTCAAAGTCTGGCAACATTGAACAAAACGAGAAATAAACCAAAAGTAGCAAAAAAGAAGACACACAAAGTATAAAAGTTTTCCTCCGAAATATGTTCGTTACATTTTGTTTAATCCCTTGTCGTCGTATGCGTTGTTTTCGGTATTCTGGAATAACGCCAAACATCGTATGCTGTTGTTGCTGGCATGACACTGTGACATATGCAGATGGGCTGAACAATGCCTGAACTTATGGCTACCAGGCTTCCTTAAAATGCCGTTGGCAAGCATTCAAATGATCAGTTAAACTGAGGAGATACTAAAATCGTATGATTGTATTGCAATCATGTCCGTGTCTACGTACCTAGTAGCGTAATGGATGAGAAAGCAGCCTATGAATTATTGCGATAATATTGCCGCACCGGGCCAGCCATCGACATACCATGTCGTATGTATGACAAACGGCTTTATCAATGCCAATGATACATTGTTATTTATGATTTGTTGGAAATCATACTTGTATTTATTTATTTTGGGTAATGCGCAAAAATCTTTGATTGCTTTTACTGATTTCATAAATTAATGATGAGGGATATTAAAATAGCAAGATATCCTACTAAAATTATAAATGCGAAAGTTTGTGAGAATGGATGTATGGATGTTTGTTACCTACTCTTTCAGGCAATAACTACTGATCTTATCTGGATGAAATTTGTAACAGATAGATTAAGGCTGGAATAACGCATAGGATATTTTTTTAACCCGATATTCCCACGGGAACGTGAACACGAGGGTGAAACCACGGGCGGCCGCTAGTATTATATATACACATCTTGTTTTAATACGACCAACCAACCAGATTTTTTTAGAGCTGTTATTGGAAGCATGCTGAGCTTTCTGGCAGCATATCCCATGACGAGACTAGCTGCATCTTACAATGATAACTAATATGGAGGGTTTTTACATTACCAGCATGAGTATCTGTGTTTTTCATTTCATTATTAGTAAAAAGGTCAAATGAAAAAGGATAATTTTCACTGAATTCCAGTTCTATCAATATTAAAGTAAAGGTCGGTATGTTTGACTGCCATACACAATACCTGTAGGTACGGATCCCGGATCCCCCAGGATTTGCTCTAACCGTGATTCACTACCGGAGTATTTCACAATTTTCCGCTATCCGATAAATTGCGGTGACGCCCTCGACACGACTCCGGACAGAATTTTAAAATCGTTTGGTCGACATTCTAGATTTAAATATTCAAATGTTTTCTTATTCTGTGTATTGGATTGAACTTTACGACCGGTATGATCATGAAGCTCGACTTAATATTGAGGTAACTGGAGAGTGCAGTACGAACAATTTTTTGTCCACCACAAATTACACAGTGGCTGTCTTCCGTCTCACCTACACTTTAAAAAAATACGTATGGTCATATGAGACAACTGACAGCCACTACATACATAAATGTCAAATTTGCTGGGGACACTTTTTTATTCAGGGTGAGAACTCCAGTTACCTCAGTATTAAGTCGAGCTTCGTGGGTATGATCTATTCATTTGTATATTTTTTGACGCGATGAACACCCAGTTGCGGGAAGCTCCATTAAAGTTAATGCTTCATTAAATCTATTGCTGTCACTTTTTATTTCTTGACAACGAAAAGTGACAGCAATAGACTTAATGAAGCATTAATTTTAATGGAGCTTTCTGCAACTGGGTGTTAGTCTTATTAATCGATGAACGCCCCGGCGCGCACGAAAAAATATGACTCATTGTCACGTTCCGCCTAGGCTGGCCTAGGTAAAGGTACAAAGAGCTCACTTCTGAAACAGCTACATTAAATTATCAATGTTTGTCTGACAACAATAGGTCTAAAATAATCGGCCGCACAATAATCACGTCGCTCTCCGCCTCTGTCTGTCGGTTTCTAAGCTTTCTTCTTTTAAACCACGCATCGGATTTTGATGCAGTTTTCACTGTTATTTATAAAATTTATTCCCGAAGGAAAACATTTTAATTAATTATTTGTTTAAAAGACAAAATTCCATGCTTTGTTAGTAAGCCGTCAAAAATCGCGCTTTTTCTAGCGCTTACAATGCGAACGCTCTGGCTAAACCGTATGAGATACATCAAAATAATGTACTACGGAATTGTATACCATCGCTCATGAAGGGTTCCGTACCCACTTAACGTACCGATTACGTACACCTAGCAAAAATACCGCTGTCATTATTTGCCAGATAAAAATAACTTTGTTTTTCTTAGTATTCGTAGGAATGACAAAGTTATATGTGCGGTTTTTAAAAATGTGTTATTTCTCAAAAACTTGTAAAGCCTACTTAGCTGTGATAGTTTTCCTTTTAACTTCGTTATATGTATTGAATATTTTCACGTATCCAAAAACAACCATTTGACTGGCGGGGGCGGGGGGGGGGGGGGGGGGACAAACGGATGCCTCAATTAAAAAAAAACTGTCTTTACGAAGTAACAATATTTTTGAAAATGCTATCCAACGACACCCCACACTATGGGGTAGACAAGAAAAAAAAACATACTCACTTCACGTGTAGGGGATGTAATCTAAAAATATTTTTTTTCAAAATTTTAATTTACCACTTGGTTGGCGTGATAAATATGGCTTAAGAAATAGGACTTTATTTTAATTTCTCTCCTTTCAGTAAAAATTTATAACTTCAGTATTTAAGGTACTTTCCCTCCATGTGGCATAGTTTATATTTTTAAGTGTTATACATTGTAAAAATTTAATGTCTAAAAATATAATTTTGTAAGTAAGTATTTAAAATGTAATAAAGGGAATAATAATAAAAGATACTGTATTGCACACAAACAGAAGCATACATAAACAAAAACAGTAACAACACAGAAAGGTACAAAAAAGGCGACCTTATTCCTAAGCAGCAATCTCTTCCAGGCACTTTAGTTCCTCTTTAGCTCCTAGACTATCACCCATGGAGCTAGACTTAATACTGGTTACCTCAGTATTAAGTCTAGCTACATGCTATCACTGGAACCACAGCCATCTCTATCGTCTTCTACAAGCCATGCGCATAAAGTTGGCAACGTAGTTTTAAGTGAACCGATTTGACACCGTTTGCACCGTTTGACGGGTAAACAGCGAGTAAACCTCGAGTACTGAATCCTATGGAGATGGCATATCTTCTATACATCTATACAAATAAATAAAATTGGAGTGTCTGTTTATAACATTAAGTAACCGCTTTTTACTACGTGCATATGATTAAATATACGGTACATATACCAAAATAACATGTTTTACAATTTTTGTCTGTCTGTCTGTTTGTTCCGGCTAATCTCTGAAACGGCTGGACCGATTAATACGACAATTAGAAGAAGTTTAAAATTGAATTCCAAGATTTTCTTACATTGTGACTTAGTTACACCTCACTTTTTCGTAGGTATGCCACCTCCATAGGATTTAGTACTCAGAGGAGTAAACCGGTTCACAGCAATGTTGCCGTTCCGTATCATAGCATGGCTTGTAGAAGACGATAGAGACGGCTGTGCCGGAACCGATGCTTGTCGCATTAGGTCACAGCACATACATCAACTCGGAAAGGGATCGTAAACGTATCAACTCGAGCGGTTCAGTATTCTTTGTATGAAACCCCCTACTGCAAAGCACACTAATCGGATTCGTAACGTAATCGCCTCGCCTCGGGACCAACCGCTTTGCGGGTCGCTCAACTTACTATCCCCGCGCTTACCGCTAGTCGTCCACGCGCTCACGTCTCTCCGTAGTCATACCCGAGCTTACCGCTCTACGCACAGTGGTCTGAAAATGAAAATGAACATAATTATTTTTTTGTCTTTATTTTTTTACTTATTTTTTTTTCTCTCATTATTTTTTTTTTAAATAGGGACCACTGTGCGGCAAGCCGTAAGCGCGGCGTCGCCTAGCCGTAGCCGAGCTGACCTACCGACGCTGATCCGGTTTGGTTACGTACTTGCGTTAGGTTGACGCCTGGTTGACGGCGAGGCGAAGGCGATACGGTGTCGATCCCTTTCCGAGTTGATGTAATGTGCTGTGTCCTTAAATTCACTTAAGGTTGTGATTACAACACTGAAGTTATGAACGTCAAAGACGCTATGACATTTTTTAAGGGCAACCATTATAGTGCATTTAAATTTTCAAATAAAAAGTTCGCCGTGCGACCTCGTCGTCGGCACTCATGTCGCTCGTAGTGGCCGTAGTAACTAGTAACGTGCCGGTCGTAGCAGCCGTAGCAACGTGCCGGTCGTAGCAGCCGTAGCAACGCGCCGGTCGTAGCAGCCGTAGCAACGTGCCGGTCGTAGCAGCCGTAGCAACGTGCCGGTCGTAGCATCCGTAGCAACGTGCCGGTCGTAGCAGCCGTAGCAACGTGCCGGTCGTAGCAGCCGTAGCAACGTTCCGATCGTAGTGGCCGTAGTAACTAGTAACGTGCCGGTCGTAGCAGCCGTAGTAACGTGCCGATCGTAGCAGCCATAGCAACGTGCCGGTCGTAGCAGCCGTAGCAACGTGCCGGTCGTAGCAGCCGTAGCAACGTGCCGGTCGTAGCAGCCGTAGCAACGTGCCGGTCGTAGCAGCCGTAGCAACGTGCCGGTCGTAGCAGCCGTAGCAACGTGCCGATCGTAGTAGCCGTAGTAACTAGTTACGTGCCGGTCGTAGCAGCCGTAGTAACGTGCCGGTCGTAGCAGCCGTAGCAACGTGCCGGTCGTAGCAGCCATAGCAACGTGCCGATCATAGTGGCCGTAGTAACTAGTAACGTGCCGGGCGTAGTAGCCGTAGTAACGTGTCGGTCGTAACAGCCGTAGCAACGTGCCTGCCGCATAGCTGGGACTACGCATGCAAATTGGTATGGGTGGAGAAGTTACGACTTGCAATGCTTATGATTTTATTAAGATGTTCTGTGGTTCCCTTTGCTCATTAACATTTCTAAAGAAAGAAATAACTACAATTATGAACCAACAATACATTCTTAGTGTTATACCTCTTCATGTGATTGCAAAAAGTTTTTGGGGATTGTTAGTTATCATGTAAGTATACGTAATAGCATAGTTGGGTACTGACATGGTACTGACTGTTTTCTTCGAGATTGCGTCAATATTCTTGATACCAAACTTCAAAAGCTTTACGCCAAGCAAAATAATGCATAAAAAATATGTAGTTTGAAAAACTAAAAAACACACTTTTATAGGAACATACTAAAAAGTACAAAATAACCGTCTATTCAGTAACTGAAATTAAAAAGCGTGGTGCGCGTTGTCAATATTAAGTACTTGATTGCATGCTTTGCAAAGGGCGCACCACGCTTTTTAATTTCAGTTACTGAATAGACGGTTATTTTGTACTTTTTAGTATGTTCCTATAAAAGTGTGTTTTTTAGTTTTTCAAACTACATATTTATTTTTTACTTTTTAGTTTAATAAATGGCAAGCTGTGGGTGGTTGATAATCGATTTCACAGTCCATTCATGTGTCTGCTCACCCCGTAAACATTATAACTCAAAGGCGTGATTGTATGTAATTAGTTTTACAAATTCAAGTGGAGTCTATTAGTTACCAGATGTGCGAGCCGAACCCTTACTTTCTCCTTACTCCATCATCAGACCCTCACCACCATGAGTAGCGAATAGGTCTCATCAGAACGAAACAAATGAGCCCAAACTCGAGGGGTTTCGTAGTGGTCATTAAGGAGTGCCACTGACTTCCTCCCTGCTCCATCATCAGGCCCTTACCATCAAGTGTAGCAAATAGGTCTCATCAGAACGAAACAAATGAGCCCAAAACTCAAGGGATTTCCTAGTGGTCATTAAGGAGTGCCACTGGCTTTCTCCCTGTTCCATCATCAGTCCCTTGCCACCAAGTGTAGCAAATAGGTCTCATCAGAACGAAACAAATGAGCACAAACTCAAAAGGTTTCGTAGTGGTCATTAAGGGTGCCACAGGCTTCCTCCCAGCTCTATCTTCACATCATCAGACCCTCGCCACCAAGCGTAGCGAATAGGTCTCGTTTGAACGAAACAAATGAGCCCAAACTCGAGAGGTTTCCTAGTGGTCATTAAGAAGTGCCACTGGCTTCCTCCCTGCTCCATCATCAGACTCTCACTACCAAGTGAAGCGAATAGGTCTCATCAACACGAAACAAATGAGCCCAAACTCGAGTGGTTTCCTATTGGTCATTAAGGAGTGTCACTGGCTTCCTTCCTGCTCCATCGTCAGACCCTTACCACCAAGTGTAGCGAATAGGTCTCATCAGAACGAAACAAATGAGCCAGAACTCGAGGTGTTTCCTATTGGTAATTAAGAAGTGCCACTGACTTCCTCCCTGCTCCAGCATTTGACCCTAACCACCAAGTGCGACTAAAAAGTCTCATCCAACCACCAAGAACGAAACAACGGAGGCCAAACTCGAGGGGTTTCCTAGTAGTCATTAAGAAGTGCCACTGGCTTCATCCCTGCTCCATCATCAGACCCTCACCATCAAGTGTAACGAATAGGTCTCATCAAAACGAAACAAATGAGCCCAAACTCGAGGGGTTTCTTGAGGCCATTAAGGAGTTTCACTGGCTTTCTCCCAGCTCCATCATCAGACCCTCACCACAAAGTGTAACGAATAGGTCTTATCAACACGAAACAAATGAGCCCAAACTCGAGTGGTTTCCTATTGGTCATTAAGGAGTGTCACTGGCTTCCTTCCTGCTCCATCATCAGACCCTTACCACCAAGTGTAGCGAATAGGTCTCATCAGAACGAAACAAATGAGCCAGAACTCGAGGTGTTTCCTATTGGTTATTAAGAAGTGCCACTGACTTCCTCCCTGCTCCTTCATCAGACCCTAACAACCAAGTGCGACTAAAAAGTCTCATCTAACCACCAAGAACGAAACAACGGAGGCCAAACTCGAAGGGTTTCCTAGTGGACATTAAGAAGTGCCACTGGCTTCCTCCCTGCTCCATCATCAGACCCTCACCATCAAGTGTAACGAACAGGTCTTATCAGAACAAAAGAAATGAGCCTAAACTCGAGGGGTTTCCTAGCAGCCATTGAAGAGTTCTATTGCCCTCCTCTTGACTCCATCATCAGATCAGCTCGATGGTAGCAAATTATTGTATTGTCATCGGATTCATATAGACTTGCAAAGTTTCAAATCAATACGACAATTAGAAGTAGGTTAAAATTGATTTCCAAGATTTTCTTACATTGTGACTTAGTTACAAGTGAAGCTAATAAAAGTGTGGTAATAATGAAGATCGAACCAATATTATTAATTTAAAAATATTTAATATAAGTATTTTTATTTTTACCACACTTTTATTAGCTTCACATGTAACTAAGTCACAATGTAAGAAAATCTTGGAGTTCAATTTTAACCTACTTCTAACTGACGTATTGATTTGAAACTTTGCAAGTCTATATGAATCCGATGACAATACAATAATTTGCTACCATCGAGCTGATCTAATGATGGAGTCAAGAGGTAGGCAATAGAACTCTTCAATGGCTGCTAGGAAACCCCTCGAGTTTAAGCTCATTTGTTTCGTTCTGATGAGACCTGCTCGCTACACTTGGTGGTGAGGGTCTGATGATGGAGCAGGGAGGAAGCCTGCGGCAGTCCTTAATGATCAACAGGAAACACCTCGAGTTCTGGCTCATTTGTTTCGTTCTAATGAGACCTATTCGCTACACTTGGTGGTGAGGGTCTGATGATGGAGCAGGGAGGAAGCCGGCGGCAGTCCTTAATGATCAATAGGAAACACCTTGAGTTCTGGCTCATTTGTTTCGTTCTAATGAGACCTATTCGCTACACTTGGTGGTGAGGGTCTGATGATGGAGCTAGGAGGAAGCCAGTGAAACTCTTTAATGACCACTAGGAAACCGCTCGAGTTTGGGCTCATTTGTTTCTTTCTGATGAGACCTATTGGCTACACTAGGTGGTGGGGTCTGATGATGGAGCTGGGAGGAAGCCAGTGAAACTCTTTAATGACCACTAGGAAACCCCTCGAGTTTGGGCTCATTTGTTTCTTTCTGATGAGACCTATTGGCTACACTAGGTGGTGAGGGTCTGATGATGGAGCAGGGAGGAAGTCAGTGGCGTTACTTAACGACCACTAGGAAACCCCTCGAGTTTGGGCTCATTTGTGATGAGACCTATTCGCTACACTTGGTGGTGAGGGTCTGATGATGGAGCAGGAAGGAAGTCAGTGGCACTCCTTTGTGACGACTAGGAAATCTCAGGAGTTTGGGCTCATTTGTTTCGGTCTGATGAGACCTATTCGCTACACTTGGTGGTGAGGGTCTGATGATGGAGCAGGGAGGAAGTAAGGGTTCAGCTCGCGCATCCAGTAACTAATAGACTCCACTTGAATTTGTAAAACTAAAATGTTTACGCGGTGGGCAGACACATGAATGGACTGTGAAATCGATTACCATCCATCCATAGCTTGCCATTTATTAAACTAAAAAGTAAAAAATAAATATGTAGTTTCAAAAACTAAACAAACACACTTTTAAAGGAATAGAGTAAAAAGTACAAAATAACCGTCTATTTATTCAGTGACTGAAATTAAAAAGCGTGGTGTGCCCTTTGCAAAGCATGCATTCAAGTTTCAAGTACTTAATATTGACCACGCGCACCACGCTTTTTAATTTCAGTCACTGAATAAATAGACGGTTATTTTGTACTTTTTACTCTATTCCTTTAAAAGTGTGTTTGTTTAGTTTTTTAAACTACATATTTTTATAAGTAAGTATAGTGTATTCGGGTAATTACGAATGAATTCTAGATGAGTTGACAACATATTTGTATTTTATTTATAATTCAAAATTAGGTGAAATTTATGCTACTCTGTCCGTTTGATCACTGACAGGAGTGACATAAGCTACTTTTTATCCCGAAAAAATACCACAAACCCGCGGGATAACGTCATGTAGTCCACGCGGGCAAAGCCACGGGCGGAAGGCTAGTACTCTTTAACTGTTTGTTGTCGGCAGAGCCGAAGGCTTCATATCGGCTAGAAATTAGGTTCTCGTAATCTGTTCCCACCTGGTCACAGCTGCGGCCGGTGAGAGGCTTGAGCCTCATTGAGTCCGGATGAGGCCCATTGAGGCGGGCCGAGATTAGAATTGACTTACGGCACATGTCCCAAGATAGTTTCTTATTACTTGCATTGCGAGCGCTGGACGGAGGAAATTGAAGTAATGATTGCAGTTTGAAAATCTGAGTCCGTCCGGTAACATTAAGCCTAAAGCTCCTGCTATATAAATGCGACCAAGCATCTGCTAAGCGGGAGCGTCAGTCGCGCGACAAACGCGCAATTGTTCCGCGTCGCTGACGCGATTGGAAAAATAAAACGATGTCTCATAGTAAACTTTTTCAGAAATCATCGACAAAAAATTCATTAGTTCCACTGTCGGTCAAGAGATGGCGCTTCCCTAAAACTGCAATATTCAACACTGCAAAATTCCCTGGCGAATAATAGCCTCCCCGATGAAAACATTTTCTCGTTTTAATAGCTTAATTAGTTTTTATGTTATAGTTATTAGTATTTTAAGCATGTATTAGTATGTAAGTTGTTGGTATACCAAATTTAAAAAAATAAGTATTTAAATAAATATAATTATGCACCGGGAGTCCGGCAAAGATAAATCAGTTACCTCTATATAAAATTTTGTTTAAATCTTTTGAATATACATTTCACGTGAAAAGCTTCGATCGAAGGTGAAAAGCCAACAGAGAAGACAAACGTAATGAAGATATGTCTTCTGCGCCAGAGGTGGCGGGTTTGATTCCCGAACAAGACTAATATTTATTTGTGTGCATGAACATATCTTTTTATCTTGGGCTGGGTGTTTTCTATGTATATTAAGTATTTATTTACAAAAAAGTTGTACGGCTATTTTCACCAAAATAAGTACCTATTTATTTATCCGCTAACTAGTTTCCATAACACAGTTTCATAAGGAAAACTTTTTATGAGCTAGATAATTGGTGTGATTGTAAGAAAATTATTTAATTATTTAATTTTATAATTACTTATGTTACAATTTGGTTATTGCTTTTTCCATTAGTCGTCTGGACAGCTTTAAATTCATTTTAATCTATCAAAACATTTTTCGGTTGTATTCACGAAACAACAACTTCATGGGAAATAAGCCACTGGTAAGTTTCGCCCTCCCTAATATGCCACTGGTAAGTTTCGCCCCTCTTTTCCTACTATCGTTTATTCAATATTGGCTACATATTATATCGGCAGCCTCGCCGGTAAGTCAGGATTTGTGGCGCTTAGGAGTTCGCTCCATCTACGCCGCACCTGATATGGCATCGTTGATACGACACACTTGCTAAATAGGAGGGCTATTTGAAAGTGGTGCTAGTCGTTAAAATTTAAGGAACTAAGTACTTAGGACAAAGGTTATTGTTTAATTAAAATGATCTACAAAACAAGACATACAAAATAAATGTTTGAATAAAACCTTATTTTCTTGTTATGGGTACACAATGCCGATTGGTGTATAACTTACTACAAATGCCACCAGGCGCGTCTCGAGAGAATTTGACGACTTTTATCAGCAATACCTACGCGCTGTAGACGACACAAGTATCTCGTGATGCGCGTGCTAGCCCTACAGGACATCCCGTTCGAACTCGAGATAATAACATTAGTTTATTAATTAGATTTATTAATAAAAAAATCATTGCACCACCGAGCTTAGCATCACCACAGAATATATAATGGCATCAACTTGTTTCGCTGAATTCCCTGTCGTATACCACTTATTGTACCTCCAGTACAAGTAAAGTACATTTGATTCCAGTTCTCCACATTCTCTCACACCATCCAGTGTAGAAGTCAGTGGCCCAGTTAGTCACGTACGGTGTCCGCCACCGCCATTCCGGCATTTCCGGTCCGCCATCCGCTACTGGCGCGCCGCGCGCCGCCTTCTCGCCATTAGGATTAAATTATGCGAGGTATAATGCCGCTTCCATTCTGACGCCATGTTCCAAGTTACGGAGACGTGGTTCTTTTTTTAATGACGAGTTGAGAAAAAGTGTCGACTGAACAAGTCTTTTTAGGTTAAAAATATCCTTGTTTTAACCGTAAAATAAAAGCGATTAAAATAATGTTTTTTCAAATACCTGGTTTTAAGACAATATGTTCTTGCTCCTTAAAAGCAAGATGATATAATAATAAAAAATAAAAGATCTACTAGTATTACGGTGGCCTTACATGACGCAGTTGAAAATAAACCACTTATAACTATATCTAAGTTACAAATTACTAATACGGTATTTTACTGATTTTTTTTATTTCTTTAAAATGTTTTTCGAAATATTAGCTACACAAAACAAGTTTTCATTTTGAATTATCTTGAATATTTTCAAAGATATAGGACTTCAAACTTTATAATTAGACAAGGACAGGACGCTATCTTTGTGACGTCAGTGGGTTAGTAGCGTCATAGTCACGCCATAGAAGATTTCGTTTTAGAAAGAGACAGCTATAGTCAAAATCAAACAGACTATAATTCTTTTATTATAAAACAGATTCAAATTATTTTTTCACATTTGGTATTCTTAATTGCAATATTTTTTAACGTCATCATTAAATATCTACATTTCAAAAACAGTAAAATACCCTATTATGTATGAGGAATAGATACCTACCGCAACCAATTGCTGCTCTCTGTAAACATTCCTGCGATGGTGTCGTGTGAGGCGGGTCGTTAATACGTTCCCTAAAATATGGTTGAGCGAAGCGATGGCTGGTTCAATCGTCATGCTCGTGAACGGGTGCCACCAGTGGGATGGGTCTGCTCCTGGCTTCTTGTCTCAAAATAATCAGATTTTTTATGTTTTACTGTTATTAGTTTTATTTTATCGTGGCTTGTATGGCACTGTTTATTATTGACTCTTATGTTCTTAAACTATTCAAAGTTTTATTACCCTTGTTTGGCATTTATAATTATTATGTTATTTGCTACGTTTTTGGTTGGTGTGTATTTTAAAGAAACTACCTTTTGGATGTCTATTTCTTAGTTATTAAAAATTATTTACTGCTATGATTACCGGGTTTTTTATTTGGTTTTTAAATTTAAGATTAATTTGTGATGGAAAGTGACTTTACATATTATATTATGTTAAAATCACTTTTCAATTTAACGACTCTGTATGAAATATGACAGGGAGAAAAAAATAGCCCTTGGCGAGTTTCTTGCCGGTTCTTCTCGTTTGCGAACCGATAGCGTAGCTTCATTGACGTTCACAAGTGCTGTATCAGCCTAAAATGAATAAATGATTTTGAATTTTGAATTGAATTACCAACCGTACTCCGAGTGTAAGTTTGTCAATGTGCAAACGTTACTATCGCGTTTGAATGGCGAATTCTTTATTAGATCTTATTTGTTTAAAATAAAGTACAAATTATTTGACATATTTTTCTCACAACCGCGATAGTTCGAATTTACTAACTCACACTCGTCCCTCTGGCCTCAGTCAATCTCTACATTTTATAAACCAAAATAGCTTCCCGCCTGTATGCTAAGATCTTGTAAATTTCCTACGGACTATCATTCAAGACGATGATGGTTTAAATTATGTACGTACAGTATGACACATTTACATTGAACCCGTGTCTTTAGCAATTAGTGTTTTTTTTTTTAGTTAACACACAAAATATCAAATATTTCATGTTATACGAAGCAGTGACCAGTGATACCGCTATCTATACAATTTCCATTTGTAAAATGTATTTTATTAATCAGTCTCGAGTTTTACATTTCGGTTTTCTGTGAGTGTTCTTCATGAAATGTTAACTTTCCATTTATGTGAGAGAATACAAAAGAATTTATTCAAATAATATGTAACGGAGTATGTTCATCATAATGTAAATCATGCCTGGATATTTCATGTCCAATTAAAATCACATTTATTTTAATACAACGGTTTAACATTGATTTAATACCTGACAATTTATTTTAAATTGTGTGCAATTTAAACCCACTCGTATTTTCTGAAAGGTCATGAGAAATTGAAATGCACGAGTTCGCTGTGTGGGATTACGAACAGATAATTGAAGGAAATTTTTTAACCGCTTTATTATTGTAGCACCTACTCCTAATTTGTTGGTGTGGGTGGATTTAACCTTTGAAGGAATTTACTGAAGCGTGAAATGGAATGTGTTTTTATATAAAAGTCTATTTTGATAGAATTAAGCGCCAGTTAGTCTTTATGCACGTTCATTTGATTCCGCGATATTTGATGTTAAAGTTTGTGCTTGAGTTAGGTAAACTAAATTAATAATAAGCTATTTTAAACATTTCTGCAGATTTAGACTCAGACAAAAAAAATACAAATATATTAAGTATAATATTTTTATATTTAAAAGGTTTATGAAAGCGTTTACGGATTATGAAAGCCAGAATAGCGTCTCTTTCGATTGTATGGTACTAAAATTCAATAGGTATTTGAGAGCTGCCTTTGAATGTCTTGGTATATCACATCATAACCAGCGGGTAGAAACGCGCCACATAACTTGGCGTGTGTCAATATGTGGAGTTAAAATTATGACATGGGAATAAGGCTTATTTTTCCGACCGACCACAACGATCAGCGCCCACGCTAAGTTATTTGGCGCGGACATGAAGATGCTATCATCTTGACGTCCGCGCCAAATAACTTGGCGTGTGTCATAGGGCGCTGATAGTCGTGGTCGCTCGGGATAATAAGCCTTATTCCCATGTCATAATTTTAATTCCAGATATTGACACTCGCTAAGTTATATGGCGCGTATTTTACCCGACAAGTTTTTTGTGGTTGCGCTACGGATATGAAATGTACTCTTTGTTTTAAACTTAACGCCAAACTCATCGTATGCTCGTATCGTTAAACGACATAGCTTCCGTATTTCCAGTGTTTTTCTTCACAAAAGAATCAAGCACCGCCGATTGCTTTCGAATGCATTCAGCTGAAAGTATTCGGTTTTTCGTCGAGTATCCGAATGAAATGAAATGCCCACTGGAGTTGCATTGATCGCTTGGTGATGCACGTTTCCACCTCAACAATGCATGCATGCATAAACTTGAGATTTTAACATCGAAAATGAGAATTTGTGTGTATACCGCTTTGAACATCAATAACACCTAGGATACCGTTACGAGTTTTAATTGGATATGTCATGTATATCCATACTACTTTCGCACAAGTTCAACGATCACTATAGTTTTAAGTCTGGCCGCACACGGGCCACCGACCACATGAAGAAAACGCCGCCCGCCACCGACCTATTTATTTTTTCTTGTAAGTTTTCATACATTGTAATATTTATAAAGAGCTAATCTAAATATTCGTTTCTATGAAATATTGTTTCACTAACAAACGTTAAAACTACTATTAACTATAACATACTCCTTACCTGTGTAAAATACGTTTCTTGGCCCGTTTACTTTTTTAATTGGCATAGTATTTTAATATTATATTCTGTAAGTTTTGTTGATAAATTAATTTGATGCTGTCATTTTATATTTTTATTAATGGTCGTTTATCAAAAGTTTTTTATTTTAAAAACTAGTGTGAGTCTAATCTCCTTTGAGAGTCGAATTTATTTTGAATATGTGGTAATAAAAAAGAAAACTGGATTATTTGAATTTTTAAGAAGGTGATTTTGGAACAGCCGAACTCGGGTAGTCGCCATTTGTTTCTCCTTCTTGCTTCGAGTGGCGGCGTTGTGGCTGTAGCAATTAATAAAATGTGTACTTATTATGTTACGTTTCGTAACATACGTGGTTAGTCAATGTGCAAACGTTACTATCGCGTTAGGAATTCTATTCTTGATCTCATTTCTTTACCATTACAATATATCTGTCAAAATTTAACTCAATCGCGATAGTTAGGTTTGCACCACTTGCACAATTAGGTACTAACTTACACTCAGCTCTTTGACCTTCAATCAAAAATACTGCCAGATATCCGGTTTGAGTGCCAAAATCAGAAAAGCGAATAAGAGCTCACTTCAAAGGTGCGCTCTTATTTCTCATCGCTTCGCTCGACGTAAGATCGTAACATTCGTAACTAAACATTTTTCTCCGTTTAAAACAAAGTCAGTGGGTGCCATATTTGGGTTATGTTTTAGTTTGTGAGGGCCATGTTGATCGAAGCCTCTGATAGATACCTAAATTATCTAAATTTAGTTTACGCTTAGTAATAATAACGGGGCAAAGTTTGTTTTGGATGATGTTTGAGGTATAATGTCTAGAATTACAGAACCGATTAAAAATAATAATTGAATAACACATACCCACCAACCCGCATTGGGCCCGCGTGGTGGGCCATGTCCCGTTCTCCTTATCCAGCCCTATGGAAGGCTAGTGCCCCAGCAGTGGGGACGTTAAATGACTGCTGATGATGATTCTCCCGGAAACGGATACCATGCGGGTAAAAAGCAGAGAGCAGCTAGTGTAATAATCAGATTTAATTTGTAGCACAGTAACGATGCAAATATCCGTTTCGGGTCTTTGTTTTCGTTCTTCGCGCACTTTAGCTTGTGTCATTATAATAAACATCCTTGTTGAGTTATTTACAAACACACAACCCAACATCATGGCCTAAACTCTCAGTTGTTGATCTCAATCCGTTCAAGTGACACGTTCGTTCAAACCATTCTTTAGTCATGAAAGTATACCTTTTAAGTTTAATAGTGGTGCAAGTAGCAAGTTCCACTTTCCCGAAGAAGTTTTGTGACGTAGAAACAGACAGCTTAAACACACAATGCTTTCTAAAAGAAACTTTAGTAACTCTAGCACACAGTCCAAATCAAATAGCAGTTGATAGAACAACAAACAATGTTTACCTCAGTTTTGATTCGGGAGAAGGAGAATACATCCCAGCTATGTTGAATGTTGAAACTAAAAAACTAACTGTATTGAAAGGTGTTAAAGACGCATTTGCAATGACGTACGATCCGGTTGCGAAAGAAATGTATTTCGGTGGGAGTTACGGCATTTACAACTACAGTCCGTCTAAGAAGCAGCTGAGAAGGCTCGGAGTTGAACACTTGGACGTCTGGTGGCTGTTTATGAAGCAGAGTATTTTCTTCATTAAGTTCCCGAGTTTGAATGCGTTTTATTACGAGAACAAAACTATCAAGTACGTACATCGGTTGAAGTCGAGGACGATGCATCAATTCGTTTTTGACAATGAAGATAATATTTTTTTCATTAACACCTCTGGGTTATATGGGGTTAAAAAAGATAGCGATGAAGCTATCTTATTGAGGGAACACCCAAGATTTTTAGGAATGGCAGTGGATAACAAGGGTCAGATATATTTGAGCAGTGATGATGCGATATACGTCGTCAGTAAAATGGTTCAGAAAGTGAAAAAACTAGTGGACATACAAGGTGTTTTGGGGTTAACTTTCGATAGGAACAATAATATGATTTATTCGGATTCCCATGAGTTGGTGCGTCTGATGGTCGTTTCGAATGATAATTATTACGACGCATTAAATAGTGTGACTTTTTGATGAAAGATTTTTTGAAGTCTGTGAATCTCAGATATGGACGAAGTGGTTATGATGTGATAGATATCTTATTTACTATGCAATTCATTACTTAAATAAAAAAGCCTTCTTTTTCATTACACTGTTTCGTATACTAGAAATGTTAAAGAGTGTTCACTCTTTAACTTTTCATTTGTTTTGTTTATATGAAGCGATAATAAGTGTTAAGGGTATTCATTTGTGATGGTTTAAATTTTAGCATTCACTATGTTATTTTATAAGTTTTTAAACACAAGTCCCAAATCGCGCAGACGGGACTTCCCGTTGTTGTTTTAAAGTTCACTTTTGTCAACAGAGTAGAAATCAACCTTGCTCTATTCTCTTGTTTTACGAAATAAAAGCAACTGTTTTATTTACAGGCACGTGATAAAAGACATTACATACATCCATTGTCAAGAGTTAAATGATAAAATCCCGTCTTTTAATCCCTCTTTGGGTCAGATCAGGGATCTCTAACCCTCTTCAAGTACATACATGACTTAGCACTGACAGTTGGATGGCATGTATTACACAGAAGTAACTGTTTCACTGAAAACTCTGAAGTCGCATACTTATTAATTTCGGTAAAAGGTAAAGAACAATAAATATAACTAATTTTAAGATTGTTCTTCGCACTTATGTACCTATCATTAATTTGGAATTAAATAGGAACTTTATAAAATTTGTACACTTTATGTATCTCTTAAACCTGTTATTTTTATAGAATAGAACGTGTCAGCGTTGTACATAAAAGAGTAAAAAAAAATATCATAGCACTTAGTTAGTTTTATTTTATTTAGTTATAGTACACTAGTACTAGCATGCTATCATAAATTGCACATTATTATCTTATAAAAACATTATATAGTAAGTTATCAAATACTAATCGGTAATTAATCGTAGCTCAAGAAAACCGTTTTAGATCCTCATGAAAAGATTAATGCAACAAAAATTATACAAGCAGAGCAACATAATTACCAGGGCTGCCTCCACTCAATTAATCACCGTATCTCTGGTTGCCGACGTCGCTATTGATCAACCGGCCTTTTTAAGGTGCATGTAGTCGTGAAACGATCATTTTTGAGGCACTAAAACTCTTAAATTAGCCTACTGATGAATCCAGAATTAATATATATTAAATATTGATATATAAACTTCAATATGAGCATTTAAAAAAAACATAGTCTTTAAGATACTATTAAAAAAAAACATTGAAATGAAGCTGTTTTCAACTTCTAATACGCTACTGCTTCTAAACTAAAAATGATATTTTCACGTTTCTTTCAGGAACAGATTGCTAACTTGTTTAACTTAAACCTGAGCATTTTTCGTTTTAAATAATACATAGTTTTGACGAAACGTGTGTTTAAGCTGTTTTGATGCGGGTAGCGGACGCGAAAATTAGGCCACTTTTCTATGGCCAAGGTCGTTGGCGATACCACGGGCCTTAAAGCCTGGTACTCATAAGGTGTTTGCCAACTACAATACAAGGCCCTACGATCTGGTAAAGGTTACGGGAAGGCACTGGCTGCGGTCAGCGCAGCACCTCGAACAAATTTAAAATCATACAGTTACGTAAAATGCCCTATAATCTCGTGGCCAAACTGTAAACAATTTCACATGTTTCTTACAAATTTCCACATCGATTTTTTTTTATTTTATTCAAACATCTTATAAGCTAACAGATGAGCTATGCAAAGCGCTAATTAGATTATACAAATAAGCAATGCTTCTAGCGTTAAGCCCGCCTTTTGCACCCTACTTTAAGTAAATATACAATAAAGTTTAATAAATAAATAATCCAGCAACAATTAATTAATTAAAAAATAATATTTTTCGATAAATGGAAAGAAATCCAACTATCCCAAATATCCCAGTGCGTACCAGGATATATGGAATAAAAGATTCCATATATCCCAACCAGTAGCGACAGTTGGATACCAAAGGGGATAGGTAGGATATCGGTAGAGCTGTGGTGGAATAGGGGAAAATTAACATTTATATCACCTTTGTTCCACAATTCAGTTTGGCCTAAGAGGATAAATGTATGGACGGTTTGCTGCTTTGATCAATGGGTTTGATTTTAACGGCCTCTGTGGTCTAGTGGTTCACCAACGATTTCAGACCCAGAGGTCCGGGTTCGATTCCCAGTGGGCGTTCATATTGTATTCGGTTTGGTTGATGGTAGGACTTGATCTTAGTCCGCCTGGCTAGCTACTACCATCTTATCTAAGTTTGACGCCATAACAATGATGTTTTCAGAATTAATGTGTTCCGGCAGTTGGAGATAAAATAGCCAGTTTCTGCTTAGATACTACTTTTGACGTCTTGTGTTTGTGGCCGGCACCAAGCAAGACAATACACAATAGTAGCAACCAGTAACTTGTTATCGTCGGTTTGCTGTGAACCGCACCGATCCACTGTAAGGGCCCCGATCGCGGTAATTCTATGACGCATTAGTAAAGTGTAGGTGCAGTCGAAGTGTAGCTGACGTGCAAAATCGTTTTTGATAACGCGCGGCTTTGACAGTGCGATAACGTTTTCTGTTCCGGTGATAATCTTTGGAACTAAAACAGTTTTCATACGTCAGTCTATTTTGACAGCTACTTTCGTATTGCAAGTGGTTCCTCTGTCACGGATGTCACCGGATCAGACAGGATTGGAGGTTTGCGTGACGTGTGCGTCGTTGTCATTATGACAATACGAAGTCAAACATCAAGACCAAAACGCGATGAAGACTCGCATTGGCCCGCAGCACGTATTCGAACGTTGTTTTTGTTAACAGTACCTACATGCAACAGTTACAGTTAAGTCTCGCTAATGAGTGCCCGGCCTAATGTGCAAGCCCTATAACAATTAGGAACGGAAAAACTTTGCTCGCTTCCTATTAAGGAAACACATTATCTTTTTGTCTGTACTGTTTCTAATGGAATAATGGAAGACTAACTTGTAGAATTGACGTAAGCGATAGGTTTACACTTTTTTTAACCATTCTGGGATTTTTTGACAGTTACTGGATAAGACAGGGTGGCTTGCTACCATTACTCTTTGGCACTAAATTACAAAAATATAGCCTGCAAGTTAACCCATGTAGTATTACGGATAGAGTTAACTGTATAGTAGCACTCTACTACCTTGCTACAAACTTGTCTGAAATAACTGAATAGGAAATTCAGTTAAAACTTCTTTTGTAACGATATAAAAAGTCCGAGTGTGTAATAACAGTATCCAGCTGAGAAAATCGATGTTGTACTTATTTCGTAAGCAACGCGCCCCTGATCGAACAATATTCAACAAAGCGAGGAACATTTACAAAGAACTGAAATAGCCACCAGTTGCAAAGAGTTTAAGAAGTTGGATTCGCTGCCGACGAGTATCGGCACGTATTTTTGAAATATAGCCTAAATAAAGGTGACGTTTAGTTTGTATATCTAGGTACTTTTTTTTCTTCTTCTAAAGGGAGTTTACCTAGTAATATTATGAAGTAAGTACTAACGTACACGCGTATAACTTACAAGGTTCACACCGTTCTCTTGTAAGGTATAGACTGAGATCAATAACTTCCACCTGCGACGATATTTAAATATTTCTCTACATCTCCTTACTGCAGCTTTTTAAACAGCATTGTGGTTGCAAGAATTTTCTTTTACACTTCTGTGTAACGTCGGTGAGGTTATCGTGCAGAATGAGCAAGTTAGATTAGTTTGTTTGCGGCGCGCGTGTGCCAGCAGGCAGGTGGAATAAGTGATTGTCACGAATCCTGCAACCTCCACTCGGTACAAAAGACGACACAACCTCCAAAGAAACGTAACACTTAACTTACACATCATAAAGTTTAAGATCCTGGAGACCTCTCTTGAACTTTGTAAGATTATTACATCACGCGTATAACCTACTTTCAGAGTTACTTGGGAGTTTTTCGATAAGGTTATCAAGCTCAGGTATTTGCGTGCTACTAATTTTCAGAACCAGTTCTCACTCGTGTTTAGTTTAATTTTCACGCAGCAGTATCTTCGTGATGGTGACCGATACAAGATAAATAATTGTCAAACAAGTAAATTTAAAGATAAAACCTTATGCAAATCGTTACTTTTTATAATAGCCACCTACGACGTAGGTGCAGATTGTAAATTAATGGCTTTAAAGAAACAACAAAAAGTTCGTGAATGTACTAACTGTACAAACATTAGGTACTATAGGTATTGCGTCGGAGCCGTTGGAGGTAAAGTTTGACAGATACATCTTAGTGGTACACCTCTATGGAACGGAAATAAGTTCGAGTTGAAAACTCTTGACATAAATGGTTTTCAAACTTACCACGAATATCAACTACTAAGTTATAATGAAGTAAGCCAGATGTTAAATTATCTCAACACCAATCCTAGACTATGATGTTTCTACCCTTTTAAGTGTACTTCTAACTTAGTAGTATAAATCGTGGTTTCGAACTTTATTACTGAAGCCATGGTAAAAGGATTGCCGGGGAGAGTCGGAATATTAAAGTGTATTATCAGTTACGGCACGCTTTTAGGGAAATTCATTCGTCACAGGCTTACGTTTCAGTAGGTACTTTCGGCAGTCCGACGAATGAGTGGAATTTTCACTTTGAACACTTTTGTTCGGCACTCGACGTAGGAACTGTTTTTCAGTGATCTGTCATGTTTTTTTTGGATTAAAATAAGTTTTTAGTAAAAATGACATTTTTATGACAAGCTTTTTTGCTGACTGTACTGTAATATTGTATTGTCATCTAAACCAAACCTGTATACAAAATTTGAGCTCCATCGGACACTCGGAAGTAGGTCAAATTAGGCTTGCAAGATTTGTCCCCCACTAACTAACTCATACTAACTAACATGGCAAGTTAATAAAAAGCTTGTAAAATATGACTAAATTACGTGTCTCAGTGATTTGTGTTTAGTTTTTCTTTTGGACCAGAAAATTTAATGAGATTATTATTACGTATATTTAAAAAAAAACTAGCTTTTCGCTCGCGGCTTTACGCGTGGACGACATATTATGACGACGCGTTTTCCCATAGGAATGAGTTGTTTTTTCGGGGTAGAAGTAGCCTATTATATGATATTCAATCGTTGTGCCGTAATTGAATAACAAACCTCCAAACTTTAATTTCATTAAATTTATTTATTGCAACTATAAAGTACATATTTTGGTCTAATTAATTTATAAGGACCGATCGTTGTGGAGATCCTTGAAGTAGGACTATGCCAAGCAGTGGGCGTCGTTCGGCTGACATGATAATGATGATTAATTTATAAAGAAGCATTTGGGCACGGCAGCTTTTGTATTTAAAATACATGAACTTTATTTCATTATAACTACGATATTTTTTTATTGTTTTATATATTTATTTATGGAGTGTAGGTTTTTACTAATGTGTATTAAATAAGATGCCTTTTGCAGAATGCTGCTGTCAAAGGTTCGGTACCCGTCAGCTGCGTTTATTCCGTGCCCTGTAACGACGGCCAGACGGACGTTACGTCATAATAACTTAACTTGCTTTCAGATCTTTAGTAGGCAGTTCTTTACTCTGCCCTAAGAGCTAAAATATCAGCACTTATTAACTCAGTTTACCCGTCTGTAAAAACATATCACCACGATCATTAACAATAAAAGCTACAAAAGCCAAATTATTAGCTACCTGCTACAGTGTAGATACTGAAAGCTTACCTTTTTGCTCCGACCGAAATTAGGTTTTGCGCTATTTCCCGCCCGACTAAAACAGATTTATGCACTGTCTGCTGTGACGTCATTATTGTTGACCCTCGTTTCAGCAGTCAATTAATTACTGGGCCCAGCGTACTGACCACATTGTGGTGGAGACTAATCGGGATATAACCAAAACATCAAGAGAGTATTATTAAAAGTTACAGCAAGTTTTTTAATGTCACCATTTTGAGATTAGGTAGCAGGAGCGGTTTTGCGCGTTCCACTTGCGGTTATAGCGTTTTTTGTCACAGGTCCGCAACCTGTCCAGGAAGACTCCAAGATATCTCGGGAAGTCATTATGCTCGGTAGGCATCCCGCACCAATGGATATTGAGCTAAGGGCCAACCATAATCATAGTTCTAAACCTATTCATAGATCCTCAAAGAGGGGTATGAAAATACGCCGAAATGGTTCCAGAAAAGGATGGTACTGCAGTGTTTGCTTCACTCTCGAGTTGTCAGGGGTGCTGCCATATAATAGTATGTATCATAATCAGGTTAGGAGGAATTCATCTGCTCATGTCATTTTTTGGAGCAATTGGTTACAACATGCAAGCCACTCCAGCATGAAGAAAAAGATTTCTCGGAAATCGTGAATCTTAGGACAGAAACTGTAAGGGCAATTTTTGAAGAATATTGTATGGTCTACAATTTATGTCTCATACAGGCTATTTTTATCGTTCAATTAACCGTTTCGCTATAATGCCAAAAAACACATTTTTGCTAGCTTTTTCCTTGTTTGAACTTTAGCATTGAACTTTGGTATAAAATGTTTGCCCACATGGGATTAATGGGGACTTTTCACAATTTTATTATAATGGTAGTACCCTTAACGTTCATGTAAATTTCCAGTTTCTTTGGAATTAATACCCCTAATTTTCGGCCTAAATTGACTGGACTATTTAAATCTGTCCACATGGAGTGGAGATATTGAAAAGGGCTGAAAATGATGAGGCTGTATACCACATAACGATGTGTGATGTATGATACTGTGTAAGAAAAATAGACTTACATAATAGATACCTACCCCATTTCTTCTAATGTAAATCAATTAACAAAGTCTCCCTTCAAATATAAAAATCGCCAACAAGAGCCGCTCCTAACAATGGCGTAAGTGGACTTCCTTCTGGCATTTCCCAGCTCCATATTGAATGTGGACAATAGACCATCCTACACCGACACCTTCCTTATGAACATAAAGCGGCAGTGACCGAGCGTTTCAAAACTGCCCGCGATCTTTATTGCCATAACCATAAGGTATAAAATCCGTTGGTTGTAGAACTGAACATGATTCATCCGTTGCCCTTTAAGGTAGGAATGAGCAAGCGCTTTCTGGTGAAGGTCGCTCCATCATTGATCTCATAACCTTTCAACTCTTATTGAGGTCAAGAGCAATCCAACAATTTTTATTTCAATTATTTCGCTTTTTACAAGGAGAAATAGTCAATGAAGGTAACCAATAATAAGTCTCTTTTCTTGACTACGATTTTAATTATATCGTATTAAAGAAAACACTTTTATTAATCCTTAAAGATTCCTCAAGGCATTTGGCAGATGTCAGTAATAGTAAGCCAGTGACTGTTAAGAAAAAACGAATAACTAATTTATCAACGGCAAACCAATCATTCACACTCTTAGTCCTTTTTTAAAAGTTCTAGGCCCTTCTTGCACGGCGCCACTTAAAACTGACGAAACCAGTTAGTATCTAGAGTTACAAACTAATTAGTGACAAAGATTCGTACACGGCACTATCAAATTTAGTTGAAACCTACACGAACCGTCATAAATATCCATTATCCGCAGCACAGTTTCCAGTATTCCTGGTATTTTATTTTTGGATTAGATACTAACGCTTTACAAACCAGTTTGTGACTGGAAGCGTCGTGTACGAACCGCCATTGAAATACCTACTAGTGTTGTGAAATTTTAGATACTCATTGGTGAATAGAGTTTGTAACTAGTTCGATTTTTTTTGAGTAGCGCCGTGTAAAACGGGCCTTAGTTTTCTTATACACTTCGTTTTCCGGAGTTTAAACTTGCCCCGCCACTGGGGTTATGGGCTGGCAGTTTGCCCCCCACCCCTGTACCATGGGCTGACGAAGCCCTTCGCTGCAGCTACGCACAATTGGGTATTTGACTGATTTTTTTTATTGACTTAAAATGTTCATTTTATTAGTAGCAACACAACATAGGTGTTTATTTTCAAATATCTTGCGCATATTTTCAGCGATATAGAGCATCAAACTTTCTAATTAGACAAGGAGAGCGCTATAGAAACGTGACGTCACATTTCTATAGCGCCATACTCTCGCCATAGCAAATTTCGTTTTAGAAAGAGATAGCTAGAGTCACAATTAAGTAGCTCATAATTCGCTTGTTACAATACACATTGCATTTCTTTTTTCACATTTGTTATTCAATAATGTTATATATATATATATAATGAACTTCTGATATATATAATGTTGGAAGAGGCAATTAGTAAGTTACATTGGGATATCATTGGGTTATCTGAAGTCCGAAGAGAGGGGGAGGACTCGATTACCCTTCAATCCGGTAACTTACTATACCACCGGGAGGGCGACCAACAGTCCCAAGGTGGTGTCGGGTTCATCGTCCATAAATCCCTTGTCAACAACGTGATCACCATCGGAAGTGTCTCGAGCAGGGTAGCGTACCTGATATTCAGAATATCGGAACGATATTCGCTGAATGTTATCCAGGTCTACGCTCCGACCTCGAAACACGACGATGTCGAAGTGGAGGCTATGTATGAGGAGATCTCTAAAGCCATGCATAGCTATAAAACCCACTACACGGTTGTGATGGGGGATTTTAATGCTAAGTTGGGGCAACGTTGCGGTGATGAGTTGAGAGTGGGGCAATTTGGATTTGGGCAACGGAACGAAAGGGGCCAGATGCTGGCAGACTTCATGGAGAGGGAGAACCTCTACATGATGAACTCCTTCTTTAAGAAGCCCGTAAGCCGCAAATGGACCTGGATTAGTCCGGACGGTAAAGTCAAAAACGAGATAGATTTTATTATGTCAACGAGAAAGCAAATATTCAATGATGTCGTTGTGATCAACGCCGTAAAGACGGGAAGCGATCACCGCATGCTTAGAGGCACATTGAATATCAACGTCAAGCTGGAAAGATCTCGACTAATAAAATCTACGCTCCGACCAATACCGGCTCAAATTCAAAACCCCGAGTGCTTTCAGCTCGAGCTCCAAAACCGCTTCGAAGCCCTTGAGAACAGCATCGATGTGGACGATCTATACAACATGGTGGTGGATACTGTCCGCACGGTAGGGTCCAAGCACTACAAAACCCACCGTCCTAAATTAAAGAAACTCTCCAGCCACACTATCCGACTCATGGATCAGAGAAACGAAATGAAACTACAGAACTCAGCGGATGCCCTTCGTTATCGACAGCTAAATAGGCAGATCTCCAAGTCCTTGACAAGCGACCTTCGCCAATTTAATACCGAGCGTATTAAAGAGGCCATTGAGCGGAACAAAGGCTCCAAAGTGTTCGCTAGAGATCTGGCTATAGGGCAAAGTCAACTGACGAGGCTGCAAGCTGAAGACGGTAGTATCATTTCATCAACACCTGAAATCCTGAGGGAGATCGAGAGTTTCTATGGACAGTTGTACTCCACGCAAACACCTGTTGAAAGTAAGGCTACAGAACCTAGAGCCAAGCTTACCCGACACTATACCGAAGATATCCCGGACGTCAGCCTGTACGAGATTAGAATGGCTCTCAAGCAGCTCAAAAACAACAAGGCGGCGGGTGATGACGGAATCACAACAGAACTTCTGAGAGCGGGCGGTAAGCCGATACTTAAGGTCCTCCAGAAGCTCTTCAACTCTGTCATCCTCGAGGGCAAAACACCAAAGGCATGGGGCAGAAGCGATGTGATGCTGTTCTTCAAGAAGGGTGATAAGACTCTCTTGAAAAACTACCGACCCATCTCGCTTCTGAGCCATATCTACAAGTTGTTTTCGAGAGTCATTACGAATCGTCTCGCTCGCAGGTTTGACGACTTCCAACCTCCCGAACAAGCCGGGTTCCGAAAAGGTTATAGTACCATAGACCACATTCATACGCTGCGACAAGTTATACAGAAGACCGAAGAGTATAACTTGCCACTATGCTTGGCGTTCGTGGACTATGAGAAAGCCTTTGATTCGATCGAGACCTGGGCAGTGCTGCAGTCCCTCCAGAGGTGCCAAATAGACTACAGGTACATCGAGGTGCTGAGGTACTTATACCAAAACGCCACCATGTCGGTCCGATTACAGAACCAGAGCTCTAATCCTATCCAACTACAGCGAGGTGTGAGACAGGGAGACGTCATTTCTCCGAAACTGTTCACAGCTGCGTTGGAGGATATTTTTAAGCTACTGGACTGGAAAGGATTCGGCATTAACATCAATGGCGAGTACCTAACACACCTGCGGTTTGCCGATGACGTAGTTCTCATGGCTGAGACCTTGGTAGACCTGAACACAATGCTCGAAGATCTCAGCAATGCTTCCCAAAGAGTGGGTCTGAAGATGAACATGGATAAGACGAAAATCATGTCCAATGCCCATGTTGCATCCGCTCCAGTTAATGTTGGGAACATTGCACTCGAAGTTGTTGACCACTATGTCTACCTGGGACAGACAATCCAATTAGGTAAGTCCAACTTTGAGAAAGAGATCTCTCGTCGAATCCAGCTCGGATGGGCAGCGTTTGGGAAGCTCCGGCATATATTTACGTCCAAAATTCCTCAATGTCTCAAGACTAAGGTCTTTGACCAGTGTGTGTTGCCAGTAATGACCTATGGAAGCGAGACGTGGTCTTTTACTATGGGTCTCATAAGAAGGCTCAAGGTCACCCAGCGAGCAATGGAGAGAGCGATGCTTGGTATTTCCCTGCTCGATCGAATCAGAAATGATGAAATCCGCAGGAGAACTAAAACGACCGACATCGCTCGAAGGATTGCTCAGTTGAAGTGGCAGTGGGCGGGACACATAGCGCGGAGAACCGATGGCCGTTGGGGCGGAAAGGTTCTTGAATGGCGACCGCGAACCGGACGACGTTCCGTGGGCAGGCCCCCTACAAGGTGGACCGACGATCTGGTCAAGGTCGCGGGAAGCCGCTGGATGCGGGCAGCGCAGGACCGATCGTTGTGGAGATCCTTGGGGGAGGCCTATGCCCTGCAGTGGGCGTAGTACGGCTGAAATGATGAATGTTATATTTCTGAATGTCATAATCAAATATCTACATTTCAACAACAGTCAAATACCCAATTCCCATATTAATTAAGAATTGGTGCAAGATATATTGAATTCCTAGAATATCGCATAGTATTACATCACCAATGTACATTGTAACTATGCTGCCATCTTCATCATCATCATCTTTAGCCATTTCAATGTCCTCAATGCTGTGACACTAGCCTTTCTTATGGATGAATAAAGAGAACGGGTTCTGTCTGACTCACTACGCGGGCCCACTGCGAATGGGTATTAACGAGTGCAAATGCAGCCAGGACCAACGGCTTAACGTGTCGTCCGTAGCACGGAAGAGCTTGAGATGAAAAGTTTTTAGTTTCCCATCCCGTGACCGACCATTGCGAAAGTTGCTTAACTTCGACGAGCGCAGGCCGAGCGAGCTAACCACTGCGCCACGGGCTCTTCTCTTAGTTTTAGAATATCGAACAATACTACATCACCAATCACCATTGCAACTATGGAACTATAGTTCCATCAATCCTGCCTAACTACCTAAATATTCGTTGAAGCGTCAACACGGGTCAAGAAAGTGGTATTACTTAAGCCCATTTTGGGTGTTGATTAATTGTTAGTACATAAACTATAAGTTTGTGAGTCGGCTGAACTGCGACTTACTAAACAACCTTATTGCTCGAGAAATACAGACTAGTTTCGCTTACTAAAATTCAGTTTACTGTATACGCAGTTTGATGGACCGTCTCAGAAATCTGTGTGGAAGGACAGCTGAGCTCTGAGATATACAAGCAATTTTATTCATGCTAAGTATGTTGTAGCGAATAAAAAATTCAAAAATTTAAATTCAAATCAGTTAATAATTTTAGGCTGATACAGCACTTGTAAACGTAG
Source organism: Crambus lathoniellus (assembly GCA_949710035.1). Lineage (NCBI taxonomy): Eukaryota > Metazoa > Arthropoda > Insecta > Lepidoptera > Crambidae > Crambus > Crambus lathoniellus. The sequence continues at coordinate 27,523,133 of OX453296.1, read as the reverse complement.
TAAGAATTATTAAGCAGTTTTATTCATAAATGTCGGTCCTGCTAACTTAGCGTTAAATGTCGTGTCAATACTGATTAAATGGAACAGTTCTTTCGGTTCCAAACTATAACGGTAAAAAGGAACCCTAATGGTGCGACTTTGTCTGTCTGCCACAACTGGATATCTCGAGGACTACTAATGCTATCGACTTTTGGAATAGTTATAGATGACGTTTGCCCATCTATTTTGCAAATAAGAGAGAAATAAAAATATTTATAAGTTTTTTGCAACGGAGACTGAAGGGGTCTTAAAAATTTGAAGTGGGGCTATGGGGTATCAAATGAAAGAGCGCTGCTGGCACATTCTCAAATCTTTTTTGTCTTTTTCTTAGGCCTATGAGTTCCACTATCGGTCAATGGATGGCACTGATCTAAAACTACAATATTCGACATTTATATTTATTGTAGACACTGCAAATTTTTCGACGAATATGAGGCACCGATGAAAGCATTTTCACGTTTTATTTATTCATATTTATGATTGTAAGGAACCCTCGGTGCGCGAGCTTTTGTATTAGGTACTGGTTAGGACCGGTTTTTTGTATTAGGTACTTGTGATAGACGATGTTTTCCCCGTAGGAATGAAAGATTGCCCCGGGTCAAAAAGTTAGACCATAATCTACCCTGCATCTAGATCCGTTCAGCGACAGTAAAGAAGGCTGTGGTTCAGCCGATTCCCCGTTATTGACTAAAAATCGCGATATTAGTGAAAAACTGACGGCTGCTTGTAGTTTCGAGTTTTCGAGTTGGAAGATTTCGAACCATTCTTTACGACCAGCAGGGTCGTAATCCTTCTTTGAAAGCATAGTTGTAGTATTCTAGAGTAATAACCCAGTTGTTTGACGACAATACATAAAGTCGTTGTGTCCAGGCAGGACCTCTTGTAGTCGTTGTGGACCAAGAACTATCGTAAGGCTCGATTCACACGTACCACAACCACGTCACATCGCAGCGACAAAATGTATTCAAGCAGTGGTTACGTGTCAATATAGTTCCTCTGCAGCTTTGTGCAATAGAGGACCGGACTGTTATTGATATGTAATAGAGACATTAAAAAATATAACATAGAAGCTTAAAAGTAGTAAAAGTGAAAAAAAGTTCAATGTGTTAAATAACAAGCGAGTTATGAACTGCTGATTGACTAACTGTGGCTCTTGCTATCTCTTCCTAAGTCGAAATTTTATATAGCGGGAGTATAGCGCTACCCACTTGTGACTTCACAAGTGAGTAGCACTGTCCTTGTTTAATAAGAAATTTTGATGCTCTATATTACTGAAAATATGTAAGATATTTGGAAATAAATACCTGTATGTAGTTGTTGATATTTACAAAAACATTTTAAGTAAATAAAAAGAAAAACAGTCCTACGGTCTCGTAAATGACGTTGCATTGTCGCTTGTAGTTGCGTTGTGGTGGCAACGACGCTCACGAATAAAGACAGTGAAGCGGGATAGGGTATTCCGATGCACAGGAATAAAATCCGCCACTCAATATAGTAGGTACGTTTATTGCGTACACACGTAAACACAGAATTACAACACAGAAGGAAGAGATGAGTTTATACACTAGGGAACACAGATATTAGTAGCTAAAAGACCTAGACTAGGCAAGCTTTGTTTAGTCGAATTCAAAAACAGCGGAAGGCATACGAAACACATACAGCGAGAGAAGGTATAGAATCGACTGCCGGCCGCGCTCGGTGTCCGAGCGCCGCAGTGCAGCGGCGGAGAGGTCGCCCCGCCAAACCGGTCCGCATTCCAGCGGCCGGCCGATCGGTGCGTAAAATATATATAATAAGAAAAATTATTGATTTGTCCGCTTGTTCATGACACAATATTTTATAAAATTTAGATACAAAAATTATTTCTTGACATTTAAGATTCTCTTTTCTTAAGGAATATTACAAGGTTAATTTATTTATTTAATATAAAATTTTTCTTTGTAATATATGATTTTATACGAACTATTTTTACATTAATATATATTTTATCTTAGATATAAGTTAACATAAATTATTAGTTTTAAGTTTACTATATAAGCAATAGAATAGGATACTTGTACATAGATATTACAATTTAAGCAATGTAAATTAATTTGTTTTACATTGTAAGCAAAGCGTAAATAGATTTAACTATATTAAACAAGGTAGTTTATTTATTACTAAATCAGACCTAAGTTCTAATGTAGGTACGCTACATCACCCCCCTCCAGAGACCGTCCTACGAGCGATAAAAGTCTGGAAATCTTACCCTACGACCAGATTTAGTTGTCCTGGTGGGAACATCTTTAGTGATAGGTAAGTCATCGCAAACTGGTTTGGAAGATGGTGAATGGTTTTGAGTTTGTGTGGGTGGTGCTTTGTGTGAGGTGTTTGTGAGGTGATCGGAAGTGGGAATGATGTTGTCTGGATCACGTAGTATGTAGGCCGGTTTCAACCTATCAATGGACACGGTGACTGACTTACCATTAACCGTCAGTTTAAACACCTTGTCACCTCGCTGCAGTACCTCATAGGGACCAGTGTAAGCAGGTTTAAATGAGCCAGGCCCTGTGTCATCACGTCGGGGTCACCAGTGAAGCGGGATAGGGTATTCCGATGCACAGGAATAAAATCCGCCACTCAATATAGTAGGTACGTTTATTGCGTACACACGTAAACACAGAATTACAACACAGAAGGAAGAGATGAGTTTATACACTAGGGAACACAGATATTAGTAGCTAAAAGACCTAGACTAGGCAAGCTTTGTTTAGTCGAATTCAAAAACAGCGGAAGGCATACGAAACACATACAGCGAGAGAAGGTATAGAATCGACTGCCGGCCGCGCTCGGTGTCCGAGCGCCGCAGTGCAGCGGCGGAGAGGTCGCCCCGCCAAACCGGTCCGCATTCCAGCGGCCGGCCGATCGGTGCGTAAAATATATATAATAAGAAAAATTATTGATTTGTCCGCTTGTTCATGACACAATATTTTATAAAATTTAGATACAAAAATTATTTCTTGACATTTAAGATTCTCTTTTCTTAAGGAATATTACAAGGTTAATTTATTTATTTAATATAAAATTTTTCTTTGTAATATATGATTTTATACGAACTATTTTTACATTAATATATATTTTATCTTAGATATAAGTTAACATAAATTATTAGTTTTAAGTTTACTATATAAGCAATAGAATAGGATACTTGTACATAGATATTACAATTTAAGCAATGTAAATTAATTTGTTTTACATTGTAAGCAAAGCGTAAATAGATTTAACTATATTAAACAAGGTAGTTTATTTATTACTAAATCAGACCTAAGTTCTAATGTAGGTACGCTACAACAGACTGTTCGACAGCGATTTATGTAGAGAAAATACTGCGCAGTGTCGGTGTGTCGACGCAACGTGGTGTCTGCGATGTGGTCAGACGCTGCTCCGCGGTGTCGCTGGTGGTTGCAACGTGGGTGAATAATGGTGGCATAATGTGGTCCATGTAAATATTACCGTACAATTTCAATTTCAATATAAAATTGCACCGACCCATATGGTGTGGTTGTGGTACGTGTGAAACAAACTTAACTGTGGGTCGCTCCGTATCTCTACTAAACCATCCGTCTATTAGGTACTGCCCAGCGACTATAAAGTATACGAGAGGTGGTCACAATATTGAAAGTTCAAGTGCACTCCAATATGAGCCCTATAACTTTACTAAAAAGTTCAATTCCCTGGAGACTAGTGCTTGTGAACTTAGGAGCAGATAGCATTGTAAAAGTTTTCGTGGCAATGTAAGGAGTTTATGTAGGTTTCGGATTAATAAAATGTGTTGAGAGTCTATGCCTAGTTTGATGTTGAGATAAAAACGCCCTGTATAACATTCTGACTGTAATTGTGTCAAAACTGCTTCTTAGATGTTTATTTATATCTAAAAAATTATTTAAATTTTTATGATTTAATAAGAGCATTTGTGTGATAAGTATTACAAAAGAATCAATAAATAATAATATCTTCTAAAGGCATATGAACGATTATATAATCGAATACTAAACTCAGCTATTGATTTTTTTATCGTATTTACATCAAAGCACAACATTTTAAAAGATTTTAAGAGTCACAAATGACATGTTGTTGGCGATAAGACTAATGAAACTATATTGTATAAATAGTTCTTTTAAATTACTCAGTTGGTGGAATTCCTTGAATTTAATAGTGCCAAGATGAAGAATTTGTAAAGCCTGTCCGGCGAAATTTCGATTTTGAACACTATCTAGGTGCAAAGAAATAAAACCAATTTTTACGGATGCTATCACGCATATTTACACACATGTTACTTCATTTTTGGTTGTGTTTTTTCCGACGTTTTGGCACCTTTCCAGAGGCCGTGGTCACGGAAACTAGTAGTTTCCGCACCTTTTCAGTACCACGTATCGTACACAGAAAAAACGGTTTACTCCGAATAAGTGAAATAATCTTGCATGAAAGCAAGTTGCATTAAACCAAGATTATGGTTGCCTCATATATATTGAAACTAATATTTTCTTACATTAAAAAAATAATAATCTCAAACTGATATTTGAAATAATCTTGAATTAAAACAATTCTCGATTAATTTAAGATAATTCATCTTAAACCAAGAATTGTTAGTATTGTTAATGTAAGTTGATAATTCTCTTGATACAAGCTTAGGATGTATTTTTATTTCAAGAAAATATTGATTTCAATTCAGATAAGAAATCACTTCACTTGAAAAAAATTATATGCTTAATTTAAACAAACAAACTTTTCGTTAAACAATAATAAATCTAGCTTTAACACTAGTTTTACTTGTTTCAAACGTGTTTATTTTAATATGAGAAAATTATATCCTCAGACCAAATAACTACTATTTTAAATTTGAATTTAAGCTACCTTCGATAAAGAATAACCTTTCTTGTTCATAACTACTATTTTAAATTTGAATTTAAGCTACCTTCGATAAAGAATAACCTTTCTTGTTCCGGGAAAAATATTTCTTGGTTTCAATGGCCCGCAGGCGTGCCACGCTGGTGAATGGTGCCCCGTGGTGCAGCCAGGTGAGCTGCGTGAGTACCAGGTCGGGTGTGCAGTTGTGTTGTGTAGCTTTGCGTTTGGATGCTGCTGCGCTGAGACCTTGAGGAGGGGTGGAGCTGGCTTGCTGTGCGACTGCTGGGTGGTATAGTATGGGGGAGTGATGGCTGCGCTGGTGTAGACGGTGCTGACGCTGGTGAAGACGGTGCTTGGCGCTGGTGATGACGGTGTGCTGGTGATAAAGGTGCTCCATTGTGCTCCGTAGGGGTTCACCACTTTAGCTGAATGATTATGTCATTCTTTTCCGGGCTAGGGTGGTGTTAGCCCGGGGACTACTGTCCTAGTTGATGATGGATGAAAGTTGTATATATAGCAACTTGATGGATTTATTTTGCTTGCGCGATGTAGTAATTTCATGTATATTTGTAGGCGCGCGTAGAAGTTGTTGCGGTAGCGTTAGGTAGCGCCATCTGTGGTTGCCGTCTTGTAGTTGCCGTCTGTGTTGTGTGCGTCGTCGTCCAGATTTTTAATGTCAGGTTTGGTTTTTATTTTACAAACATTTCTGCAGGAATGTTTGTAAAATAAAAACAAAAACTAATAAAATACGGCTCAGGAACTCCCAATTGTTCTAATAGAAGTTCTGGAGTCGTTTTCTGAAAGGAAAGTCAAAGACAACATACAAGGAACCAACAGAAAATCATATAACATGTGTGTTCTTAAACAAAATAAAAAGAGATTTTATTTTTATAAAATATTTATTTACACAAAAAGCAACAATAATTGAGATCACAACTTTATAATATGGTACTGAGTGTACCTCATAGATTCAATAAATTTACTAAATATTACATACATAAGTGTACATAGGAAAAATGTAGGTACACTCGACAGCACATCAAGTTAAACAGTTGAACTGCTATACCAGCTTTTATTACGTAGGGCATAAACGCGGTCTCAAGGTCAACATGTATAGTCTGATGTGCTGCCGTGTGTACATTACTTTTATTATTTATATAAAAATAAATTTAATTAATTTCAATTAATTAATTTTTCTTCTGGAATAAGTTTGAAGAACAACTCTGTTGTTATGGTATTTGCTAAACTGTAAAACAGAAATGATACATTTAAGTAATCCATTGAGATTTGGCTGAAACATCGTGACATTTTATAAAAGAGCACAAAAAAACGTGGACATGATTATAATTTTTGCATGAATAGGTGGCGCTTCAACAACACTCTTATCCAAGGCTGGCCAATAGCCAGGCTATTACTCCTAAAGGGACATCATTTGATATCTGATCTGATAATGCACTCCAACTCCACCACCACAGAAAACAAAAATCTCAATTCACAATCTCAAAGTTCTCAAACAGAACAAACAAGAAAAACACCAACATACCAAAAAAAATATAATTAAGGTAGAGACATGGGTAGAGGTTACTGGTTATTGAGTCAAAATATTTTTAAATTTTTTCAATATTATATTTAATTGAAACAAGGTACTAAGTATAACATTTTGTAGCAAATTAAGCTATTTAGTTAAAATAAGATTAGATGTCATTAGTTCAAGAGATTTTTGTCTTAATTTGCTCAAGATATGATTCAAGATAATATTTTCTTCATTAAATGAATTGTATCATTGTGATAAATAAACTTTTAGTTTGAATTAAGCAATTCTTTGTATTGAAGCAATAACATTTGAAATTTTTAGATTAATATTACTTATTATTAATTAAAGATATTTTTTCTTGATTGTAAAAATTGCAACAAGAAAATATATTTTTTGTTTTAAGACTGCCATTATTTGAAAATGAATAAACATTATTTGTATTAAGACAATTTGCCTTGAAATAACATAATATGCCAAGAAAACTATTTTTCTTATTTAGAGAAATCCTTTTTTTCTGTGTAGCCACGTGTCGTAGCCACGTATCGCAGTCACGTATCGTAGCCTCATATCGTAGCAACACAGAACACAAAAAATAGGATAGACGGAACATGTAACCCATTTTGTTCTGAATGAAGCTTGGAATAAAAAACCTACTTATTTGCTGTGACAACTTTAAGAAATTCTGCATAAAATGTTTGGAAGTTTTGCTGTTTTAAGCACAGGGTTTACCACGCGCACCCCACCCACTTACTACTTCTAATTAATGTTCCCTACTAACTAGTAGTAACTAGGTACTAATTTACACAATGTATTTTAAATATCCCATACTACTTATCTACCCATAAGGAAGGCCAGCCGTGGCAAAGGGGACATTAAGTGGTTGATGATGATGGAGATGATATATTTTAAACAATGTGTAACCGTGTGTGTGTGTGACATCATTGAATAAACTTTGGGATTTATGTGGGGACACATCTAAGAATACACTACAGTGAATAGCCTATCAAGCCTAGCCTATATAAGTATATCCGATCTATGTATTAAAGCTGCTACAAACCATTATGAGATGGGCCTAGTACCCCGTTGCTACCCAAATGAACAGCGCTACAACTTCAACAGATGTAAAGCCGTATGTCATCGTAGTTAGTTTACCGCTCATAAACCGAGATGAACAGACATACTGTTTGTAGCACTTTTACCTTGCTACTATACCGTTTACTCTACCCATGTATACCTATATCCAAACTTCCATACTAATATTATAAATGTAAAGTGTGTTTGTTTGTCCGTCTTTCACGTCCAAACGGAGCAACAAATCGACGTGATTTAGATATGGGGATTGTTTGGGGGCTGCAGAGTGGTATAGGCTACTTTTTATCCCGAAAAAATATTACAGTCCCACGGGATAACGTCATGTTGTCAAATATTTTTCCTTTAATTTTGTTAAAACTAATTAGTTTCTATAAGCTTTTTAGACTGTTTTGTATATATGAGTGCTAAAATAGTAGACAAATATTTCCTTAATAAGTACAAATACATAAAAAAAATGAGGATCATAAAGAAATGGTGCTATACTGTTTCAGTAAAAGGGAAGAGTTGTGAAAATTAACATTGCTGTTCCTGCTATATTATCGCGCTACTATTTTAAATAGGGCAACCACACGTCAATGTCCTTCTGAGATTAACAGAATATTTGCTACGGTGTATATTATGCCACACTTATCTCAAAATTAGGGTAGGACTGGTTGAGCAATTTTTCACTTGATCGGCCAATGGTCTTTAATGATAAGTCCAAATAAAATTCCTTGTCATGCATACTCAATTACTCACTCATGGACAAGTTTTAGAATCCTTCCTAAAAGTGTCCATAGTAGTAATTTTCTAATAAGTCTACAGTTGTTTAAGTGAGAATATCAGACATGCTCAATGTACCCTGGTAAGTTGAGCAATTTTACATTTCACTCTATATTTTCAATGAAAATTGGAAGTGCAACTGTGTGACACTGCTGGAAGCATTGCGTTTTATAATAAGTTTCCACACCACGTTACTGAACAGCCTCTAGAAAAATTTAAAACTATTGTTAAAACTGAACTCATGAGCAAAGGCTATTACACTGTTGATGATTATTTAAAGGACAAGAATGTGTGGAAATAATGGCCTTTATGTAATTCAATAACACGTTGTGTAAATATTAAGATTGTATTTAATGACGATATAGATATTGTAAATATGGTCATTCTTCTTTTGATAAAGCTGATGAGTTTCTTGCGCCCGTTCTTATAGGTGGTAGGGCAAAACTCACGACTCGAAAGTGCTTATGTACGAGTTTTTTTGAAAAAGGAATATTTCTTAAAATATTTAAAATGAAGTGTTAGAAAAAATCGACCGTCTCACAAATAGCTCGGATGAGACTCGAAAATTCAGAAATAGAGTGCACCCAGGTGCATTGAGTGGGTGGTAAAAATGCAGGTGTGTCATGGTTGCGTCACTTTCTGAGTTGCATTGCAGCTATAGTAAGCCATTTTTTCATCTTTTTGAATCCATTAGTATCGCCTAATTCTATAATAAATGTTTTAACTTTTATTTTTTTTTATTTTTGACTACTCAGTACCCCGAGTGTAAGTTTTTATGTCAAGCAAACGCAAACTATTTCGAGTACGTATTTATGTCAATTTGTATGAAAACTGCATAAGCGCGCTACTCGCCGCTAGAGGCGCTGATACAGTTTTCATACAAATTGACATAAATACGCACTCACGATAGTTTGCGTTTTTTGACATAAAAACTTACACTACGGGCACTGAAGTGTGGTGACTACCAGAATTCGCGTCGACCGCGGTGATTTGTTGGGAGATTTTTTTCATAACCGACTCACTTGATTTATCGCCTTCACCCGCTAAATAAAGAGCCACGAGTGATTTATGCTTTTCACTCCGATTCAAACGAACAAATAAATCCTAGCCCGTTTATTTGTATTCCGTTCTAGATACAGTTTTTTTTGTTTTTGGGTCTTGATAATAAGTAATAAGAAAACCCCCCCGGGCAAGTGTGAAACTTACCCCAAAGGAAATTTTAATTCGGTAGAGCCAGTAGAGCTGAGATTATTATTATTATTATTATTTATTTATTATCAGAAACAGTGTTCATTTACATTTTATATTTTACAAAAAAGTACTATTTAAACCTCTAGAGTTTGTGTATAGTACTTAGAGGATTCATACACGTAGACAAGTAATTGTGTGTTGATTTACCTTATAATTAATTATTCTAATTAAACATAAATTAGGAACTCGAACATGGTTCTGACAGTAAGTTCTGACAGTAATTAGAATTACAATTTAATTTAATATGGTTGATCATTTCAATTTAATATAGACAAAAAATATTCTTTTAGTTTAGGTTTTATGTTTTTTTTCGTAATAGCATTACGCGTGGCGGTGGGTAAAGAATTGATTAGCCTAGGGATTAGGAATGCGCTCGTCCGTTCACCGTAGTAGTTGCGTGCCGATACAGTGATAAGTTTTTGCTGTGCAACTCGACGTGTGCATACAGGGTGATTTACTTTATTTTGAAATTGTTCACTAAAAAATTGTTCTTTTAAAATGTAGAAATTGACTTTTTTATGTACTGGTAAAGTTTTGCAATATTTGAATAATTCGTATTCATTTTTATAAGAGGATTTTACATTTGGTGGTATTATCAACTTAAGTATCCTGAGCTGCAATCTATATATTGAATCGAGATTAGTTTTGAAAGTACGACCATAGCTAGAAATGCCGTATGACACTATTGAATCAAAAAGCGCATTGTATAGTAGGAGTTTAGCCTTAGATAAAAGGTCGTGTGGTCGAGTGGCTAAGTGAACCGAAATTTATTTATGGGCGCAGTAAATAAACATGACTGTTAAAAACTAAAAAGTCAAAACGTCCACGGATCGAATTAAAGTGATTTTAATAAATCAAACAAAGTGTGCACTATAACAAGCATTTATCGTAACAAGTACAGCAGTTAACCTTGATTGAAGTTTTAATTTTGTAACCTATTCATAAGGTTCTATGTATAAAAATCGAATGTTATTGTTTCGTGATCGTATTCACACGAGCAGCGTCCCTTTCGGTCGTATGAGGAACTTAAACTCAATAGGTATTTGACAACAGCACTTTGACGTTTGTTTGAACGCGCTAGTCTCAGAAACTACAGGACCGGATTGAAAAATTATTTTTGTGTTGGATAGTCCATTTGTCAAGGAAGGCTATTGGCTATATAACATCACGCTTCGACCAAGAGAAGCGGAGCTAAGTTAAGTAAATGTTGCAAAGCCTTTTTTAGTAGGTTTTTTTCTTTTCCTCAATTAACGCAGGTGAAAGTGCGTAGCACAGCTTAAACACGAAAAACACAAAATAAAATAATCTTCTATTCACTTATCTATACATATAAAATCCTTTGTCCTGAATCACTGACGGATAAACGCCCAGCCTAAGCCGCTGGTCATAGAGACCTGAAACTTGGAGGGTGTGTTCCTTGTATGATGTAGGCATCCGATAAGAAAGGATTTTTCGAAATTCTACCCCTAAGGGGGTGAAAAATGGGGGTAAAGTTTGTATAGGACAACGTGATTCCTTTGTCCAATCTTCTTCAAATTTTGCATAAACATTCTTTAACAGAAATAATCGAAGATGTGTTTAATATTTCATTGAAACTCATTGCCTAACAGGGTTAAAAAGGGATAGGGTTAAACATGAATCCCTATTTCCCTTGGTCACACCATCACGCGTGAACCGCTGGACCGATTTGGCTAATTTTGGTCTTGAAATGTTTGTGGAAGTTTAAGGAAGGTTCTAATGGTGAGAAAATAGGGGAAGGAGGGGTAAGTTGGGGTAGAGTAGAAGTAGGGTAAAGGTAGGGTAGGGTAGGGTAGGGGTAGGGTATGGGTAGGGTATGGGTAGGGTATGGGTAGGGTATGGGTAGGGGTAGGGTAGGGGTAGGGTAGGGGTAGGGTAGGGGTATGGTAGGGGTAGGGTAGGGGTAGGGTAGGGGTAGGGGTAGGGTAGGGGTAGGGTAGGGGTAGGGTAGGGGTAGGGTATGGGTAGGGTAGGGTAGGGTGGAGTAGGGGTTAGGGCCACGGGAACGAAGTCGCGCTGGGTCAGCTAGTCTATACATATAATAAAACAGAAACAGGAAAAAAAGTCTGTACATGAAATATTTTTTAAAAATAATTACTGCTATGTGATGTGTACAGGATATAGACCCCAAATAGATAGATAATAAAATTTTTGTCTGTTTGTCTGTTTGTATGTTCGCTTTTCACGCAAAAACTACAAGACGGATTTTTACCAAATTTTGTGTAGTAATAACTTATAACCCGGGTCAACATATAGGGTACCTTTTATAGCGGAAAAATTTCTTCATATTTAAAAAAACGTCGATAACGACTGTTTGTATGTTCGCTTTTCACGCAAAAATTACTGGACGGATTTTTACCAATTTTTTTGTAGTAATAACTTATAACCTGGGTCAACCTATAGGGTACCTTTTATTGCGGGAAAATTTCTTTATATTAAAAAAAACGTTGACAAACTGATATTTGCGGGCGTCTGTTTGTATGTTTGCTTTTCACGGGAAAACTACTGGACGGATTTTTACCAAATTTTGTGTAGTAATAACTTATAACCTGGTTCAACATATAGGGTACCTTTTTTGCGGGAAAATGTCTTCATATTAAAAAAAACGTTGACCAACTTATATTTGCGGGCGTCTGTTTGTATGTTTGCTTTTCATGCAAAAACTACTGGACGGATTTTTACCAAATTTTGTGTAGTAATAACTTATAACCTGGTTCAACATATAGGGTACATTTTATTGTGGGAAAACTTTTTGACATCTTATAAAACGTAGACAAACTGACTCACATTTTGTATGAAATTAACTACAAATGAAAGTTTGTATTAGTTTTTTTAATCATTAAACTATAAATTACCATTATTTTTTTACCTTTATTTGTACTGTAAGATCTGAAGTTTGCCAAATTTTATGATTCTAGGTCAAAAGTTTGTAAAAGTTTTTTTCTGTGATATTACTTAGACATATAACCAATTTCAGGATATTTTCCATTATTTGTATAATTCAATAATGTGCCTAATACCATGCTTAAGACAAATAATGAATTAATGATAATGATGATTTTTAGGGTTCCGAACCAAACTGGTAAAAAGGAACCCTTATATATATATTATTCATTTATTTCAGGCAACAATATTAGTATAACAATATATGGCCCATATAATAAATACCTTACAGAATAACATACATATAATATTATATTCCTTAAAAAATCTATTTATTAACACGTAGTGTCGACGGCGACGTGTAGCGCAATGCAGTGTCCGGCAACCGACCTCGAAACCGGTGCAACTAAGTCTGTCTGTCTGTCACAGCTGGATATCTCGAGAACTACTAATGATATCAACTTGAAATTTGGAATAGTCTTAGACGACGTTTGCCCAACTATTTTGCAAATAAGAAAAAAATAAAAATATTTATGTTTTTTCTTCAATAGGGGCTGAAAGGGGGTCTTAAAAATTTGAAGTGCGGCTACTAGGGCATATATGCCCGAATACTCGTACGCTACTTATTTTTGGGAGCGTCTCAAACATCACCCTGTCACTGTTAATGTCAAACGTATGAAAGAGATGCCATGATATTTGAGACGCTCCCAAAGATGATTTGCGTTCGAGAATTCGGGCGATAGGGTATCATATAATAGAGCGCTGCTTCTTGCACACTCTCAATATTTTTTCTTTTTGTATTAAGCCGCATAGTTTTTGAATTATGATGAAAAATGTAAAAAAATACCCCCCCCCCCCCCACCCCTTATTTCCGAAGTTTGCATAGAGAAAAATCTCAAATTATTTTAGGTGATAAGTAGAAGTTTAGTTTATTTTTACGTTTAAAATGGCCTCCTTCCTACATACTCGCAGGTCGCTTTGGGTGAAGCACAGTTGTAGTTTTTTCTATTTTATAAAAGAAAAGATGATACGGAACCCTCGGGGCGCGAGTCCAACTGGCTCTTGACCGGTTTCTTCTTAGTATATTTTATACCGGTACCTTTTAGACTGTGTACGGACCGGCGGGTGGCGGCCCCACGAACGCCAACGAACGACATCAGGCATTGCTCGCTTCACGTTTCTGGCCTTCGAAGATCAATCTAAAGCTAGGTAAAGGATTACTGGGAGCGATTCCAGTTCACATTCGGAGTTTCTAATCATCTGATTGAGACAGAGGGGAAAACAGAACCTCTTTGATGGCGTTCGTTGGCCTTTGTTGGTCCGGTGTGTACGCAGCATTAGCACAGAATATGGCATTAGGCAAGCGCGATTCATCGTAGATCGCATCAACGAACGCTTAGGGGCGTGATAGCGGACAAGCGCTTGCCTATCAATCAATCAAAAAAATAAAAAAGTACTTTACAGTTTGTTATCACTACAAAGCTACTAACATGATGGCTTCTTACGTGCTTTTCTGTTGCAGTGATAATCTTTGGAACTAAAACAGTTTTCATACGACAGGACAGTTTGACAGATAATTTCGTATTACAAGTGGCTCCTCTGCCACGGCTGTCGCCGGAACAGACAGAAGTGTGGGACTATATTAAATTGCTTACTCTTGACGGCTGACACCCTGCGAAAACTCAGTTAGTGTGATTTTAATGAATTAAAAATACATAAACTATACTTGAATTAGATTTCGATTTATTGATTTGTAGATCAATTTGAATTGTTGTTGTTGTTGTTGAAAAAACGGACATTGATTATTGTGATTTGATTACGATTATTGTTATTTGAAATACCTAGAAAAAATTAGTAATTTATCGCAAGGCTCTAGGTCAGCTAAGAGGATGAGGTTATTTCGTACTTTTGAAACCGATGAGGAACGTGAAGCTCGGTTAACAAGCAATCGCAAGCGCAACACTGAATCCCGCGCTTCCGAGACCTACACCCATATACACACACATAATACCTTGCGGTCACTAGAATTCCAGTGACCGCAAGGTAATCTACACCTCCTTAAGGAGGTGTAGATTACATATAAAATAAACAAATACAAAAGTCACTTTACCGTGCGTACGAAGTCGCGGGCAACAGCTAGTACATAATAAATATGTTCTTATGAATCGTCATCATTTTAACCTGACGACCTTTAAGGCTAGTGTACATAATAAATATGTTCTTATGAATCGTCATCATTTTAACGTGACGACCTTCAAGGCTAGTGTACGCATCGGTTTTCAAGGTGGCACTATCTCTAGAGGTACTTACCGGAAACATTACACTCGAAGTTGTTGGGAACATTACACTATCTTTACCTAGGACAGACGATTCAAGTCTAACTTTGAGAAAGAGATCTCTCATCGAATCCAGCTCGGATGGGCAGCATTCGGGAAGCCACGACATATTTTTGTGTCCGAAATATCTCAATGTCTCACTCAAGACGAAAGTCTTTGACCAGTGTGTGTTGCCAGTAATGACCTATGGAAGTGAGACCCAATACAAATGGAAGATACGCCTCGGCTACTCTCCGCAACCGACGTATACTACCAGTCGTCTGTATGTAAAAGACCGGACTGGGCGAACGGATTTACCTTCCAAGTACAGAGGAGATCGAAATAATTAGCAATCCATCCTATGGCAGACCATAGTGAAAGTTGCTTAGCTTCTGGAACCCACAGCTTAACTTACTTTACCTCTGCGCTATCGAGCTCCTTTCGATGACGACAATGATTTATATAATGCTCAATCTTCCTATTACGACATTAAATTCTGTTTTTACAAATCACGATACTTGAAAGCAAAAGCATTTCTCATTTTCAAACCCAGACCTTTTTAACAGCGAGATAACTAGAATATCAAAGAAAATACAACTGAAGAAATCAGGAATAAAAAAGGCGCGACTCGATTTCCTGGAGCTCTTTCATTTTTTATAGTACAAAGTTTTCTGCAGTATTTATTTCGCTTTAGGGTTTTGTGGAATATTATTGGAAGAAATGAAGATTATTTTTACTCGTATAGGTACTTTAAAAAAAACAGGCAAAAATAAAAGTTCAAGTAATCTGTGAAGTTACTCATTTGATCAGAAAGTTGTGCGGAATATAGACACAGATACATTATTTGTTGAAATGTTTGTTCACTCTTCATGCAAAAACTAGGTACTACTGTACGGATTCTAACAGGTAGAAAATCGAAATGAGTCGTTAATGGATTTTCAAAAGATTGGAAGTTAGTGGTTATAAAAATAGTTTGTGACCTTGCACTTAATGAGTGTATTTTTCCCAAAATGCTACAATAATATTGGAAAGTATCTCCCAAATTGATTTGATTGCGGTATAAGTAGCTTGAGCACATGTGTTACGGATATCAGTACCAACGAGGGTATGGCAAATAATATACATAAATATACACTTCAAAATTTTTTAATAGTTCAAAGATTTTAGGGGATGATAGTGTCCATCAATACGAACAATTTTTACTACTACTATCATCCGCTAAAATGATTGTACTAATAAAAAATTTGAGGTGTATAATACACCCAGATACGGAACAAACACCAATGTTCATAAAATAAATGCTTGTCCCAGATGGGGATCAAACCCACGACCCCTAGGTCAGCAAGCCTAGGGTGTGCATTCTAGGTAAGTCCGCCTCTGTCAGAGTTCACTCTGCCTCTGTGGTTTAGCGGTACATACACACCACCGGTATCGGACCCAGGTTCGATTTGCAGTGGGGGTACATATTGTATTCGGTTTGGTTGGTGGTAGACTTGCTGTTAAAAGTCCGCCCCGCTAGTTACAATCATCTTATCTAAGTTTGACGCCCTTACAGTTATAGGTAATGCTTTCAGCAGACACAGCACATTACATCAACTCGGAAAGGGATCGACACCGTATCGCTTTCGCCTCGCCGTCAACCAGGCGTCAACCGAACGCAAGCACGTAACGAAACCGGATCAGCGTCGGTACGTCGGCTCGGCTACGGCTAAGCGACGCCGCGCTTACGGCTAGGCGACGCCGCGCTTACGGCTCGCCGCACAGTGGTTCCATAAAAAAAAATAAAAAAAGAATGAGAGAAAAAATGATAAGTAAAAAAAATTAAAAAAAAATGTCAAAAAAATGAAAAAAAAATGAGAAAAAAACATTAATAAAAAAATTGATGTTCATTTTTATTTTCAGACCACACTGTGCGTAGAGCCGTAAGCTCGGGTACGGAGAGACGTGAGCGCGTGGACGACTAGCGGTAAGCGCGGGGATAGCAAGTTGAGCGACCCGCAAAGCGATTCGTGAGCTGGTCCCGAGGCGAGGCGATTACGTTACGAATCCGATTAGTGTGCTTTGCAGTAGGGGGTTTCATACAAAGAATACTGAAACGCTCGAGTTGATACGTTTACGATCCCTTTCCGAGTTGATGTATGTGCTGTGACCTTTATTGTGTTCCGGCAGTGTTAGATAAGATTCTTAGTAATTGAGGATTTCGTGCTTCCACCTTCAGCCTTATCCCAAATGAACATCAAGTAAGTGAACAATTAAATAAAAACATTTCGAATCGACTCTGAACCCAGGGGGCGAAGGATGCATAAACGCATTTCTCCAAGTAAAATTTAAAAAGTTCATTATCACTGCGCCGTCGGCGTCGGATCGGTCAAATGTCCATTCGTACTATTAGCATTGCGACTGAACGGTGACATCACAATTTGGGTCGTCAGAAAGTCAGGTTGCAAATCGGTCATTCTCGGCATTAGGTGTTCTTCACATAATTACCGTACCCTTTTTTATTTTACGCTAATTTCTCTTAAACACATTAAAATATGAAACATATTAAAGATACGAATTCAGTGTTTAAAGTGGCATTAGATTATTAAAAGCGGTTTTTAAGTTATTAACATTTAAAAAAATTATGGGTACGGTGATTAGATAAATCTAAAACTTAATGTAACGGTAATTAGAAAAGATCAATTAATCTATGTAAAATTAAGAAATTAAATAATACTATGCATCTAATGACACAACACTTATAGGAAAAATGTGATAGTAGAAAGTAAGGCGGGATTCGAACCCGCGTATCCGGAATTTTTTCCTACAAGTGCTTACAGAATTGCATTGTGAATGCATTAAAATAATTTTAAATCTCAACACTATAATTGTTTTTACAAATTATAATAATAAGTATTATTGTTTAAATATATGGCCTTAGAAATGAGCAATTCTCATAAAAATTTTAAACATTTTTGTTCGTAACTTTTTTTGTTTTTGTGTTAATTCGGTTATATAATCGATTTTAATCAAAAATTTAAATTAAAAAGCAGTCCCAAAAAGTAACAAAAATGATTGTACGAAATTGTCTTACTTTGGTAACAAAAAGAAAAATGGGTTTCTAGCAAGTTTTGAGATGTTTTAGTTTAAATTTATTTACAGACTACTGACAAAGATCGTCTTCTTTTTTTTCAAGGTGGTTTTTACAAAAGAATTTTGTGAAAATACTATTTTAGTGTATTTTTTGGAGCGCAGTGAATATTCCGAATTACTAAAACGGCTTGGTGGTGGTGGTGACAGAGTTTCAAGAGGACTTCTTAAGGCCTACACACCGAACTCGCCGGCCCGCCGGCTTTACCTGACGGTTGTTTTGCGACGATTATATATATAAACAAGCCCGGTGGCCTAACCCGCCGGGTAAAAACGCCGGCCCGGACATCAAATGAATCTAGATCTACGACCACTTGTCCATAAATTTTCCTTTTCCTTTTGTCTTTTATAGTAAGCTCTAAAATTTTCCCTTTTCCTTTTTTGTGCCTTCTTCCTCCTACCTAGGAGTTTCTTATCTCGTTTTCTTTTATTATAACTTTCTTTCTCTTTTTCCTCTGATTACTGGTACAAAACAGGGTCATTTTTATTCTTTTTCGACGTTTTCGTGCTGCGAGCCTTCTAATCTCTTTTATTTATCCTTGGTTTTCTTTGGTTATCCCATCCTACAAATTAAAATCAATAATCAGAAGAAAACATCGATCTCTAGGAAGGTTTGAATTAAAGGAACGAATTAATTTTATTTAAACAAATATCTGCCTAAATAAGCATACATCAAATAATTATATAATATTTCACGATATTATTATGTGGAAATCGTTACTAATATTGTATCGAACAATTGTTTGTCTATTTGTTTGACGTTACAGCTAAACCACTGAACCAATTTAAATGAAATTTGGTAAGTAGATAACTTGAACTCTAGAGAAGGACAATGTTACTTTCTATTCTTGGAAAGCCTCAGGATTTTTTTTCATGCGGACTTAATCGCGGGCACAACTAGTGGCCCCTTATCCACAAGCGCAGTATCCATCTGGGTCGACACATTATGCGCCCGGAGGAGATTAAAACTCTAAAAGCTAGGAGTATTCTAGACTTCTTGGAAGCCTCCAGGCTAAAAGAGTTACTTTAACCAGTTGGCGAGTCACAATAGATATTTCAGGTCGCAGTGACTACTTCTCCTACCGGGAGATGCATAGCCCCTTACATTCAAAAATAATAATAACTAGTGGGCAATAATTTCATACAACGGTAATTAGAAATATATGGTAATTAGTATACGGTAAATAGAAAAACACAGATTTTCTTAAATATTTCTAAAACCAACAGAGTAAGCAAATATTAGTTTGGAAATATGTATGGATGTCAAAGTACTGTCTCTATTTAAAAAGCAACTGGGAACTAAACTTAACCAATCTAGTATAAAAATAAGTAAACGGCAATTAGAAAAGTTTTAACCAAGGATACGGTAATTATACGCTTACGTGCTTCATTGAGGATAAACCAACATAATAGACGTGCACCTGCTGATGAGTTGCGACAGGAACTGAGGGGCTCGCTGCGCGTACAATAGTGATGTGCCAAATATTGTTATTCAGGGATGTGTGTCCAGGAATAGAAAAGGTCACGGTAATTATAACTTTAGATCGGACGTGCGGTTATTAATTGATAATTATTTACAGAGTGGTTCTATTGAATGGATATTTTGTTATGTGATACACATAACCCTATACTATTTAAAAAGTTGAACGAAGCAAATGAATTCCGTCCGTTATGAAAATTAATGGCAAGTTTTAACATTAAGTTGGTGTGCGGACGCGTCACGGTGATTAGAGAACAGAGGTTTATGAAATTAATTTAGCTAGACAACTATTTAACAGAGGCCTATGTTTTTGTTTACAGCTAAATATGGACGCTTACTTATTATAAAAAATTTAAAGCTCTTGATTTTTTACAATATTACGGATATACAAGCCCGGACACGTAAAAACTGGCTATTCGGAGAATGGCCGAAATAATCCCGGATTAATTCGGTCGTCGCAAGCAGTTAAGCTCTGAAGTTCCTGTACAAATATGACGTTAATTTGTATGTGATGAAAGTTACATAGTAACTGACGCAGGGGACTTTCGTTCCTCTTGAAAGAGGAATAGAACTTGATTTTGTTTGACGCGTGTCTTTGTAAATTAGTTGCAATGAAACTTTGTGTTTTGGGGCTAATTGATTGGTGTTTTGTATATCAGGACATGTTCAAAACTTTGAGGCTTTATCTGTATGTCGATTCCACTATGTTGATATGAATATCTCAATAGTATTTCGATGTTACTGTTTTTTGAATCTTTACATCCACACCGCAGTTATTTTTCATAGGCTATACTTATCCCGATATTCCCACGGGAAGTTATGGGTAGTGCACGGGTAAAACCGCGGAGAGCCGCTGGTATGAGGTAAAATGACAGTGAGTGACCGCCGCGCGAGTGACGCGCGACTAATGCTACGCGTCCTTTCCGCTTCCCACTCGGTCGCATCCATGAAGCTCGACTTAATACTGAGGTAACTGGAGAGTGCAGGACGAACAATTTTTTGTGACCACAAATTACACAGTGGCTGTCTTCCGTCTCACCTACACTTTAGAAAAATACGTATGGTCATATGAGACAACTGACAGCCACTACATACTAAATGTCAAATTTGCTGGTGTTCACTTTTTTATTCAGGGTGAGAACTCCAGTTACCTCAGTATTAAGTCGAGTTTCATGGTCGCATCTGTCTCTTCAGAGCATTATAAAAAAACAAAATAACATACCAATAGGTCTCTTTCATTCTCTTGTTGATAATAAAACCTGAGTCAAAAAGCAATTCTATTAAAACGCCATCAGGAAACTATTTATAACGTTAGCATTTGCAAAATCGGGGCGTTCGTTAAGTGTACCTACACAAAGAAAATGGGAACAAAATGTTATGAAGTGGAAAGAAACTGAAAATCGAACAATGCTTATATTATTTAAATTTTTACTTTTTTGCATTCGCAATGCAATTGTTATAATAGAAAAATGGAAAATAAAGTATCGAGTCGTAAAGAGTCGGGTCGATTTTTTCTAAATACTTTATTTTCCATTTTTCTAATGGTTATATTACGTAACTGTTATTAGTGGTAACTTAATTAATATTCACATCTAAATGGACCGATCTAGTAAAAGTCACTCGTCCTATAAACTTTACACTGTCGTAAAAGACGCGCTGGACAGGTACAGGTGGAGGCAGATCATCCGCTTCAGATACAACACTGAAGCTGGCTACGATCCTCAGACATCAGGGACCGACCCCAGAGAAGGAGTTAATATTAAGTTTTAAGTAACCTCAAAAATATTTTTTCCTTTTGTTGTTGAAAGCCATTGAAAGCTATTGAAAGATACCTACACAATGGATCTTGCATATCGATGCATAAAGCATAAAAATAAAAAATAAATACTCATTTCAACATGTCCGAATAAAGATATAAGTAAGTATTGACTGAAATAACGAAAATAAATATTTCACAAATGAAAAATATATTATTTACGATTGAACGGGTGCCGTGGGTATAAAATTTATGAGCGTCGATGAACACGAAATTAATTAATACTCTTTTATTTCTTTTGACGTCCATTCGGAACCTGGGTGCCTACCATCAACTTTATGACAGCGATTCAAAAAAAGCGCGATGCAGAATAGGTTCCTAAAATGAATCGCTTTCTTTCGTACTCTGACCTTCTAAAAACTGGATCGCAAATGAATTGCTAAATGTTAATGACCGAACGGTTTGTGTCCTTTTTCTTCTAACCGTCTCTTTCACTCGATTCTGTCATGCCCGGAGAGTGAGAGGGACGGGTATAACCTGCAGGTGACATGTTAAATCGACCGGGTTATAAGTCAAATAAGAGTTCCTGACAGCTTAGCGGCTGTGAAATGTCATTGATCGATCACTGAATCGCTGTCATTGATATTAAGCTGTCGTGGTACGAATAAGCGAAGCAGATCAGTTTAGGTTCCTAAACAAAACCGCAATAAGAGTTGATGGTAGGCACCCTGTTCTGAATTTTTAATTTCGACAGGTATTTTACTGACGGAGCGTAGGCCATGGAGGTTTTCCGACACACACAGACAATATGAATAAGCAAGTTACACATAATACCACTAGGAAAAGCCACACAATAGATTTTTTAGGTTACAGTGACTACAGATCCCCGAGGGAGCCGCAAGACTACCCCCACAGAACACGGAAAGATTACTTTCCATTTTTAACCCCTCTCCTCCCCCTAATTAACACATGATTGTTAACAACCTACTGCGTTTCTAATTTATGCTTATGGAGCGAAAATAACGATATTTTTGTAGGTACAAATATTATGTAACTAGAAAACGCCCACTTGGTGGATGTAAAAGAGCCAATGTCTCTGATATCCGATTGCGGGTTTTTCCTTAGTTCAAAAGCTTTAGGTGTTTAAGGTAATTAACATTAATTAAAAAAACATACGTAATCATCTCTATTTATAATAAGTTCAAAAACTAAAACCCAACTACTGAAAAATCACGCTCTAAAAAGTATGAAACAAGAAAATATTCTCATCTGAAATTGCCGTGGTCGTATGCCACTTTTCCCTAGAATGGAAATATTGTTTTGTTATATTATATAGTCGTAGGCATACGACCACGGCAATTTCAGATGAGAATATTTTCTTGTTTCATACTTTTTAGAGCGTGATTTTTCAGTAGTCGGGTTTTAGTTTTTGAACTTAATTTTTATTTACATTATTTTGGGGTCATAATTTAGCGCAGTGTAGTGCCGGCACATAAAAATAATAGCACTACCCCCTTTCTTCTCGAGGGTGTCGTAAGAGGCGACAGAGGGAAAACTGCCATCAAGAGAGGGGCAGCAGCATCTCCATGTAACAGCAGGACATATTTTTTATTTTTTTTTGTTTATAGTGAGGACAAATACAGTCTTTTCGTATACCGCTAACGGTATGTGGAACTCAGTCAGACAAGGTCTGTCTCTCGCCGCGCTCAGCCCTCCCGCCAAGCCCAATAGGCTTCGCGAACAGCAGGACATACTGCGATCGTCAACACTTGGCAGGCCAAGCGTGGCGGCGATTATGGCAATCCCCCCCCCCCCCCCCCCCCCAAATGGTTTTACACCTAATCAATCAGCCCCCAGTCAACGGCGGCCCCGCTATTCCTATCTACTAGCGGATATGGTAACGGCGGGGCAGGGGGTGCTGAGAATCCCCGGGTAAGACCAGGCTACCAACACAGACGACTTGACCTGGCAACCTACAACACGAGCATATTTGCGGACTGTCTCGAAGCTCATAGAGTTGGAAGAGGTTTAGTAAGTTACACTGGGACATCATTGGATTATCTGAAGTCCGAAGAGAACTTGATTATCCTGCAATCCGGTGATTTACTTTACCACCGGGAGGGCGAACAACAGTCCCTAGGTGTTGTCCACATTCCACAAGTCCCTAGTCAACAACGTGATCACCATCGGAAGATTGTCGAGCCGCGTAGTGTACCCGATACTCAGAATATCGAAACGGTATTCGCTAAATGTATACGCTCCGACCTCGACACATGGCGATGACGAAGTGGAGTCTATGTATGAGGAGGTTTCGAAACCCATGCATAGCTATAAAACCCACTACACGGTTGTGATGGGAGATTTCAATGCTAAGTTGGGGCAACGTTGCAGTGATGAGTTAAGAGTGGGGCAATTTGCATTTGGGCAATGGAACGATAGCGGCCAGATGTTGGCAGACTTCATGGAGAACCTCTTTATGATGAACTCCTTCTTCAGGAAGCCCGTAACCGGCAAATGGACCTGGATCAGCCCGGACGGTACAGTCAATAACGAGATCGATTTAACATGTCGACCAAGAAGCACATCCTCAATGATGTCAGTGTGATCACCGCTGTTAAGACAGTAAGCGATCACCGCATGGTCAGAGGCACATTGAATATCAATGTTAAGCTTGAAAGATCGCGGTTGATAAAATCCACGCTCCGAGCAATACCGGCTCAAATTTAAAACAATGGCTCTCAAGCAGCTTAAAAACAACAAGGCGGCGGGCGGGCTTCTGAGAGCGGACGGAAAGCCGATACTTAAGGCTTTTCAATTCAATCATCCTCGAGGGCAAAACGCCAAAGGCATGGGGCAGAAGCGTTTTTCAAGAAGGGTGATAGGACTCTTTTGAAGAACCACAGACCCATCACGTTTCTGAGCTATATCTATAAGATGTTCGACGACTTCCAACCTCTCGAACGAGCCGGGTTCTGGAAAGGCTAATAGCACCAAAGACCACATTCATACGCTGCGGCTAGTAATACAGAAAACCGAAGAGTACAACTTGCCACTTTGCTAGGCGTTCGTGGGCTACGAGAAAGCCTTTGATACTATTGAGAGCTGGGCGGTGCTGCAGTCTCTCCAGAGGTGCCAAGTAGACCACAGGTACATCTATGTGCTCAGGTACTTATACCAAAACGCCACCATGTCAATCCGATTACAGAACCAGAGCTGTAATCCTATCCAACTACAGCGAGGTGTGAGACAGGGAGACGTCGTCATCTGTCCGAAACTGTTCATAACTGCGTTGGAGGATATTTTTAAGCTTCTAGATTGGAAAGCCGATGATGTAGTTCTTATGGCTGAGACCTTGGAAGACCTGAACTTAATGCTCGAAGATCTCAGTAATGCTTCTCAAAGAGCGGGTCTAAAGATGAACATGGATAAGACGAAAATCATATCCATACCCATGTTTCACCCACTCCAGTCGTTGGGAACATTACGCTCGAAGTTGTTGACCACTTTGTTTACCTAGGGCAAACGGTCCAGTTAGTAAGTCCAACTCCAAGAAAGAGATCTCTCGACGAATTCAGCTCGGATAGGCAGTGTTCGGGAAGCTCCGGCATATATTCGCGTCCGAAATACCTCCATGTCTCAAGACGAAAGTCTTTGACCAGTGTAAGATAAGATAAGATAAGATAAAAATATTCTTTATTCACTTAGACATAATAAATATGTACTTATGAATCGTCAATATTTTCCTACCACAATATTTTGACCAGTGTGTGTTGCCAGTCATTACTGGGACGTGGTCTTTTACTATGGGTCTCAAAAGAAGGCTCAAAGTCACCTAGCGAGCAATGGAGAGAGCGATGCTTGGTATTTCCTTGCTCGATCGAATCAGAAACGATGAGATCCACAGGCGAACTAAAACCCACCGACATCACTCGAAGGATTGATTGAAGTGGCAGTGGGCGGAACAGATAGCGCGGAGAAACGATGGCCGTTGGGGCGGAAAGGTTTTCGAATAGCGATCGCGTACCGGTTCCGTGGGCAGGCCCCCTACAAGGTGGACCGACGATCTGGTTAAAGTCGCGAGAAGCCGCTGGATGCGGGCAGCGCATGATCGATTGTTGTGGAGTTCCCTGGGGGAGACCTATGCCCAGCAGTGGGCGTCGTTCGGCGATATGATGCTGATGAATTTCGTGATAAAGTCAAAATTCGATTTATGCAAGCAAAGCCGCTAGCAACAACTAATAAAATGTATATTTTTGAAACGAGCTCACCAAGAGCTTTCATTTGATACCAAACACGATATTCTTCTCAAAAAAAAGTTTTTTAGTTCACAACTTTATGTCGTCTAGAGGGCGCCATATTCAATTTAATGTGACGTGACATAGCCTATAACCAGCAGACAATCAAGACGCTTCCAACGATACCTCAATTGTGAATATATGATCAGCAGTTTAGAACTTATGCGGGAACAGATGAACATACATACAAACATACATACATACATACATACCGGTCAAACTTATAACCCTCCTTTTTTTTGCTTTGCCGTAGTCGGGTAAAAATAATTCCCTTTCTGTATGTCACTGGCTAACAATAAGTATTTTAGTAAAAAATTATTGACTTATCTAATAAGAAAGTTTGATGGTCAATCTTTGAAAATATGTAAAATATTTGAAAATAATAGTTATTTGTTATACAAGAGAGCAAAATCATTTTTCGCTGCGAGTGCTGAATTTAAATCACGAACTAGCGAAGTAGTCTAAAATTGAATCACGAGCGTAGCGAGTGATTCAAATATAGACTACTGAGCACAGTGAGTGATTTAAAGGCACGAGACATCAGAAAATTTTGCTCTCGTGTTAAACATACAACTTTTCACCTCACCAGCGAGAAAAGTGTTACAGGTCAGAGAAACAACATTGAAGGCAACATTTAATAATAAAGAAAACATCAAAATTACAAAATTAATAATTAAGAGTAAAATTGGTGCAATTATGCAAGTTGAAGGTAACTGTTTGCATTGCGTTCAAAAACTGCACTGCATGTAATTTTTATGAAAACCAAACATGACATTAGTAAGCGATATAATGTTCACTTCATATTATTTATTTTAAATATTGCGTGTTTAATAAAAAGCAATAGTAGTACAATCGTATTTATATAATTTGTTAATAGAATTCATTAATTTTTCTTATTTTATATTTATATCATGCATGCGACCTCATTTCGTCCATACTCTTTATTTCGAACCTTTGGTATCCGTGTATTTATTTTTTAAGCTTTATATTTTATGTCCATCGACATAAAGCTATCTATCTATCCTTTTTGCTCATATTAATTTTAAACATATTTTAAAAGTCTCATCCTTGTCACTCTATTTCTTTTTTCTTATTATTTCAAAAGTTGGTGTAAGAAATTAAAAAAGCACTTTGCCTCACGCTCAGAGGTGAAAAGGTATTTTCACCTCTCCAGCACGAAAAGGGCGCTTTTGGCGCCTAAAAACTCGCAGCAAAATCGATTTTTGCTGCGAGCGTGAGGCAAAGTACTTTTTTAATTTCTTACACCAACTTTTGAAATAATTAAGAAAAAAGAAATAGAGTGACAAGGATGAGACTTTTAAAATTAATATGAGCAAAAAGGATAGATAGATAGCTTTATGTCGATGGACATGAAATATAAAGCTTAAAAAATAAATACACGGATACCAAAGGTTCGAAATAAAGAGTAGGTATGGACGAAATGAGGTCGCATGCATGATATAAATATAAAATAAGAAATATTTATGAATTCTAATAACAAATTATATAAATACAATTGTACTACTATTGCTTTCTATTAAACACGCAATATTTAAAGTAATAATATGAAGTGAACATTATATCGCTTACTAATATCATGTTTGGTTTTCATAAAAATTACATGCAGTGCAGTTTTTGAACGCAATGCAAGCAGTTACCTTAAACTTGCATAATTGCACTAATTTTACTTTTAATTACCTATTAATTTTGTAATTTTGATGTTTTCTTTATTGTTAAATGTTGCCTTCAATGTTGTTTTTCTGACCTGTAACATTTTTCTCGCTGGTAGAGGTGAAAAGTTGTATGTTTAACACGAGAGCAAAATTTTCTGATGTCTCGTGCCTTTAAATCACTCACTGTGCTCAGTAGTCTATATTAGAATCACTCGCTACGCTCGTGATTCAATTTTAGCCTACTTCGCTAGTTCGTGATTTAAATGCGGCACTCGCAGCGAAAAATGATTTTGCTCTCTTGTATAACAAATAACTATTGTTGTGTTGTTGATATTTCTAAAAATCATTTTAAATAATCAAAAAAGAAATCAGTCCGGTTCCTTAGTGAAACGCTTCCACAAATAATATAATTATGTATGTATATGTTAGTGAAAGTTTCCCCACCATACCACAAACTAGATGTTTTCTTACACAATTAATTATGTCGACGATATTAGATCGGCGGCCGGCTCAAAGACTCTATCAAGCGTATCAAGGCTTATCCTTGTGGGAAATTAGCGGCAAATTGTCGGCCGTTAACTCGGTCACACGTGGTCCGAGACACAAACCTCCGCAGCTGGAGTAATTGAATAGGTTAGTTAGAGCGTTATACTCGTACTTGGTTTGATAGAATCTGGCCTTACTTGCCGTTTGAAAATATATATCCTGTTTAACGGTTCAGATTTTTTATTGTAGAAAAAAATTGCACTTTCACCGCTCACTCAGTGTCACACACTCGGACTTTTCACTTATCACTCTACACGTATTTCGCCCCACTCCACAGGCCTTGGAACGTGCACTGCACGACCACGCTCCGCACTTGATTTTCATATTTCGTTATACTTCGTGTTATCAAAGGTTGAGCACAGAAGCATCTTTGAAATCTTGGATAATTCTTAGGTAGTTACGGTTACACAGTTTTATCAGTGAAAGTCTGTGTATCTGTATCTACACTTTGTGGCAAATTGGCGGCAAATTGGCGCTAGTCAACTCTGCTTCGCGTGGTCCGAGACACAAGGCGCTGCAGCTGGGGTAGTCATTAAATATGTTAATTAAAGGGATAGAAATAAAAAGTGGGCTATGAACCTGTTATAAAAAAATAAGATAAATAGGCTGTGATATTTTAGAGCACGACAAAATAATGTTTAGTTGAATAGGATGTGTAGCGGCACAGTTTATTGTCATCGACTAAAATGTTCGTGAAAATGCATGCAACGTATGAATCAGTCGTATGTCGGTTTTGCTATGCTTACTTATGCCCGGTTGCATGCCATAATCTGTACACAGACAGAAGTTGCGCTGAAATCGAACGCAAAGTGCTCTCGTAGCTCGTGAGCTTAGCATATTGCTGGTGAAATAATATACATTCTGCTTTTATTTGTAAGAGCATAAGACAATTAAGGCTCCTATGGTACAAAATCACAGAATAATACACAGTATGTTAAATGGCATAAGTAATTTAGGGCAAAATACATATGAGTGTAGGCAGACATTCTCTCTCGCTTCTAATAATAGACTCTAATACATAAAATTTAAGGCGAGGAATCCCGACCGAAATAGGCGCGCTAACGCTTGCTCGGCCGCGCTCTATACATGTCGCGCGGACCCAGCTGCAGCCGGCAGTGAACTGTGAACTCGCGAGCGCCCCGCGAATCGAAAATCACTTAAAATTCAATTACAAATTAAATAATAAGAAAATTTAATTTATGACGGCCGGAATCCCTCGGCTATTCAAAGACAATTATTTTCATATGTTTTTCATTAACTAAAACCAATCATACTGCAAGTAATATGATATTTGAATTATTATTAGACGGATGTTTGGGATTTTATTTGACACAGTAAAATATCACCAATCGAAAAAAAACGGCCGGAAGCACTAGATAAATAACTGTAAAATAACATATATTTTTTCAAAATTTTAAGTACTTGTGATTTGCGAGTAATCCATAATTTAAAATACCATATTTTGGGGAATCGGCGCCTTAAATTACAGCAAAACGCTCAAGAGTCCCTACAAGCTGTGATCATATTCAAAGTACTGTGAAGGTACATGATATATATCATTTGCTATAAGAGAAACACTGGGGTTGCACTTAAAGTCGATTTACTTAAAAAAAATGTTTTATGTCATGCCTAGTTTAGCTAGTTTTATTCTTATACTGGGGATCCTGCGCCTGCCTCGCGTAGTGATTACTTTCTTTGTGGGCAGTCTAAATCAGAATGTGTCAAATCACTTCTTCAATACGCCTTTCTAACTAATAGAGGTCAGTGCTTCCTAAAAAAGATTTGAAATAATCATATTCTTTAAAAAGGCACATAGATACAGCATAAATATCTCCTACTAATCACCCACAGAGTAATAACCTATCTTACAGTACCTACCTACCTGTCTATCTATCTAACTAACTAACTAAGTAAGTATAATGTGTCGTAGGGATATTGTCGGCAATAGAAACAAGGAAACAAAAAACCGGCCAAGAGCAAGTCGGACTAGCGCACCGAGGGTTCCGTACCGTCATACTACAGATATAAATAACTACAACTGTAGCTTTGTTTGGGTGTAGCGTTATACTCATACGTGATTTGCTTCAACAAATTTGTTATATTACATAGCACAAAGAGACCGAGTACATAGGTACAGTCACGAGCAATAATATGTAAACGACATAGAACTTTTTCATATTACAATATTGAAAGACTTCTGTGACAGGGATTAATTTTCTTTCGCAACGCTTCAATGTAACAAAAGTTCTACGTTGTATACATATTATTGCTCGTGACTGTACTATGTAATAGGTGACTGTAGTGATATTCAGTACGGCAATACGCTGCCTGCCTTATCGAAAAACGATCAGTTTGACGTGGTTTTACCTTCGATCAACAATAACACCTAGTTCTTTACCTTCGATCAACAATAGGGTTTTACATAATGTGTTAGTACTACCGGTCGGTGGTAGAGGCGCCACTGGTAAAACGAAAATACCTACCGAAATGTGTTGTCAGCTGCAAGAAAGAATTATTTTTATAGGACTAACTAAAGTTTCAAATACACTGAGAACATAAAGGTTATGTTTTCAACATATAATTCTAATTATAGGAATAAAAAAAACATAAATTTTCTCTAATTATGATGGAGGATAATATTCATCTTAACCTTCTTATTTTCGATCCTTTTTTTCTGAAATCGCTATCACATCCTGTCTTGTCCCATTCAGTAGAGATTTCACTAAGATCTTATCGCGTGTGGAATAAAAAAACTAAGTGGTTTACCGGTTTAGCCGTGTCTACGACCGAGGTACTTTCCGCTTGATCATTTGTGGGCGATTTTGGCTTGCACTTAATCTTTGCGTACAGTACTGTGCGTGCAAAGAAATATAGCCCTTAAATACTTTACCGGTTTAACTGTGTGTACACAGATCGCTCACACGCTGAACACTTATTTGCTCACCTCTCGTTTGGCGACGGAAGGAGGATCAACTTTATTCGGGTGCCCAGGGAAATGGAATATTATTTACTTTATTCTGATAAAGCGGACGAACGGTTAGACTTAACTCGTATTTAGTTCACTAATCAACTTTAGGCCCCAACTAAAAATGAAATACCTAATGTTCCGAACAGTACCCCAAGCACGAAAATTTATCGTTATGTGAATCGTAATCGTGATCGTGATGTACTTTAATATTTGATTACCGTAACGACAGTTTTTTTATGCTAGAGACACTATTTAAAAATATGGACATGATAACAAACTGAAAATATCTTAATAAAACATAATGCGATATAGAATTATAAAATATGCATGGGGAAATAAAATAAAATTAAGTACGTAAGGTACAATACAAAATAAAATAGAGATTTCCTTCATACAAAATAAAATACTTTCCCTATTTTTCCGTTATAAAATTCCCAACACGTTTATAAAGAGTAAACTTTATCAAAGTTCAATACAATATGAAAAAGCACGGGCCCAATATCGGCACCTTGCGGCACTCCATAAAGCTCCGGGAAGCCAATAGACGCTCCCTTTATTTGAGTTTTAAAGTTTGGGTCTCCGCTGATCCACCATTAGTCACGGCCCTGTTTTCGACCGGCAATTTTATGTTGAATCGCTGAGTGGCTGAGTTTTCAAAATAAACTTTATAAGCACAAACTTAGGAGTCCGTTTCTCTGTAAAGTTGAAATTCAGTGAGTGAAGTTGACGTAATTTCTTTGGCTATTGTTTTCGCTGTGTACTTTGTGTAGAACGCAGTACTTTGGCTATACGAACGCTTGTACCTGCAATCTATTCTGAGGGAGAAAAATACCTTAATGTTGAGATATTAATAGATTCCAATCAGTCAGGTATTATTTTCAACTGTGTCCGGTCGCGTCATTAAGACTCTTCTAATCTTTATTGTTGCCATAATTCATCGCTACCTTAATGAAAAAGTAGATGAAGAAAATTAGGTATGCAGCTTTCTTACGTTATTTAATATTTATCGAAGACTTTTAGGAACATAAAAATAATAATAATATTTACTTTAAAATCACAACAAACACAATACATATAGAATTTACACCAAGCTCTGTTTAAATAAATATTAAACACATTGCTATTTGTTAAGTAATTAATTTTAATTTACTTAGCAAAAATATTTCGAGGATCACTTCATTTGAATCGTTTTTGACCCTTCGAGCAACGCGGGCCTTCCGTTCCCCGCGTTGCTCGAAGTTTTGACCCTTTAATAAGACGAATATTCTCGTAGCGTTGGATATTTGATTTTAATATCCCACGCGGTTACTACACGTGTAACACATAGGGTTACATTACCATTCAACCCTTCAACCCACATATGTGGCGATAATCAGGGAAGTGGTCAGCGGGTTAGTAAACTCGTCACTCCCGCGACCACAGCTCACACCACTCCTTTAGCAGCACGCGAGAGTATTTATTTGGATTTTATTATATAAAATACAAATAAATACCAAATAAGTAATATTTTAATAGGGATTGTATTTTATCATATTCATATCAGCATGTTTGGGCTTCTAATTGGTAATATAAAAGTTTTTTTTGTGTGCAATGAATGCTGTGTTAATATTTTTACTTTCTTGGGTTATCTCATGG
The DNA here is from genome assembly GCA_949710035.1 of Crambus lathoniellus. NCBI lineage: Eukaryota > Metazoa > Arthropoda > Insecta > Lepidoptera > Crambidae > Crambus > Crambus lathoniellus. The sequence goes on along the minus strand of OX453296.1, from coordinate 27,490,870 downwards.
TAACATTTAAAACGGTTTATCTTGATAGCCGAATAGGGTATATTGCACGCCTCATAGTAGTGCTCTAGTCTCAAGATGTCAGAGTCAAGCATTTTTCTGGACTTAAACTATCTCTATTGCATGGCAGGCGTGCATTCTTGGATTTTCCAAATTTTATTCTTTTTAATTGAAAAGCGACTTTTGAAAGTTTTATATACAGGGCGTCCCAAAACTATGGCACATGGAGGAAAAGTACCTTAAATACTGAAAATATAAAAATTTACTGTAAGGAAACTTCATTTTTAGTTTAAAAAGAAAACGAACTGCATTCAAAGAATTTCTAATAATCGCATGTCTGAACTGGGAATCGAACCCGCTAAATGTGTTTTTTTTAATTTTTTTATTTTATTATACCGATCGAAAGGCTCAATTATAAGCATTTATTTATCCTGAGTAACATGGCATCTCATATCATAAATAAAAGGGAGAATACAAAATTTAACATTTAATGTTAAATGTTGAATAACAAATTTGTGCAGCGTATTTTTTTCATTTATGGATAGTATTTTCAGTGACTGTCGTGCTAAAAACAACTGACTTTAACATTTCAATGTATAACCACTAATGAGTGAAGATTGGAGCAATATTATACCTTCTTTCCCTATCATAAATGTGTGATAAAGTTATACATAATGTGATAAGTAACACCACCTCGATTGATTTAAATATACATAATTTGGTGCAGTCTATTCCACAATGTGGCATTATCATGGGACGCCCTCAGGGTGCTCTCAGGGCGTCCCATGACTATGTATGTATAGCACATGGTGGCATGGACCGCACCAAAGATTTTTAAATAATCGCCTGTCGAAACCGAGAATCAAACTCGCACCAAATTATTCAAACCTTTTGAATCAGTCCAGGTGGTGCTACATAACACAACATGTATGACTTTATCACACACATTTTAAGATAGGGAAATTAGTATTAGTATTAGTATAATATTGCTCCAACCATCACTTATTTCATTTGTAATACATTAAAATGTTAAAGTTAGTTGTTTTGAGCAGGACAGTCACAGAAAAGGCTATCCATAACGCTGCACAAACTTGATAATAAACATTAAATGTTTAATTTCGTAGTTTTCCTTTAATTTAAGATGCTGTGTTACTTGAATAAATAAATGCTTATAATTGAGCCTTTCGATTGGTATATTAAAATAAAAAAAAAACACTTTCAACGGGTTCGCTTCCCAGTTCAGACAGGCGATTATCTAAAATTCTTTAAATGCAGTTCGCTTTCTTTTTAAAATAAAAATGAAGTCTCCTTTCAGTAAAATTGTATATCATCAGTATTTAAGGTACTTTCCCTCCATGTGGCATAGTTTTGGGACGCCCTGTATAGGGCATATTAAAGAGCGATAAAAATATACTTATAAAAACCAACCATTGCTAACTACATTGGATTTATTTTTGACAATAAAATCAATTTATCATTATTAATTTACTAACTTTGATTGGCATCTAGTCGAAGTTCAAAATAATGGTATGTCCAAAGATAATGCAAATATTTTCAGCAAGCACAGAGGAATACTACTTTCTTCTTCTAATGATTATGAGCTCTAACAACAAAACACTTTAGGTAAAAGTTTAAAAGTTTCGGAACCTTTTGTAAGTATAGATTCACACTTGGCTCGTTACAGTAATGGGCCTTTTGGGGACAAATTCCCGCCGACAACTATTTGACTTGTAACTCGATTCTTTCGATAACTCAGTTCAGAGGGATAATTTAAAATCCCGAAGTTTGTTCAGAGCTATTTGTGTTCGGGATCAAGAAAGATAATTCACTACTATTTGAATAATGTGGAAGATGGACGATGGCTTTTATTAGATAATTTTTTTGAAAAGTTATGTTATGTCGTAGTCCGCGTCGGATTTATTTACGGATTGATAAGGGGGCTGGAGTCTGAATTTCTATGATTAGCTCAATGCGGAAACAAGAAAAATTACTAAAATCAGTATCACCTAGGCCCAGCACAGAACTACCTATAGGTACCTATTTGATAGGTTTAAAGCCATGTTCCCTTCTACAGGGGCAGTGCGATGCGGGTGAGTGCCAAAGCCTGGATCGCACGGCCCCTCCTCTCCCCCGGTTGTCGTGGGAGATGGCCCCGCTTGCTCGGCTGTCTCCCACCGCGTAGGGGCCTGGAAAGCCGGGCCTGCCGTCGAGGCGTAGGGGGAGCTTGCCACACCGGTACGTCCACATTACGACTCCTGCCGACGCGTCGGTACACTGACGGCGGTGAGAGCAAGTAGTGAGGAGTAGTGGGTCTTCCCCCTTCCTGACCCCCCATCGAGTCCTTGCGACTGGATGGAGGGTCAGGAAGCGGCTAGGCGAGTCCCACATAACTACCGTCCGCACAATAACGTCCACGAGGTATGCGTAAACGCATTCCCCTCACTACAAAAAAAAAAGGTTTATAACCATAATTACATCTTCCTAAGATATTATTTATCCGGATGTATTAAAAACATCATTTTTGAAAGAATGGATTGACTTATCACTAAATGTCGTGAACTCGTTTTCCAACGATTTTCTTTTCATAAAACATGTTCAGCGCTCTCAAATTAATATGAGAAGATATTACTTCATTCATCCAACGTCCATCGTCCACTATATTTCAGAAGACCCGGTTAAATTGTGGCAATCACAGATAATAAAACTCCAGTAACGGCCTTTCGCTCCAATATGACGGCCAAGCAATAATCTCTGCAGCAGGAACGAGAAAAGATGTCGAATAAATATCCATTCTATATCGATGAGTTGATGAATATAAAAATCGGCCAAGTGCGAGTTGGACTCGCCCATGAAGGGTTCCGTACCAACTTAACGTCCCGATTGCCTATACCTAGCCAAAATTCTACTATAATTTTTCGTCAGCAAAATATAACTTTGTTATTCATAGTGTTTGTATGAATGACAAAGTAACTTGTAAAGCCTACTTAGCTGTGATAGTTTTCCTTTAAACTTTGTCATCAATACAGCAATCGTGATTTTTTCACGTATACAAAAACAACCATTTGGCTGGCAGTGGGGGGGGGGGGGGGGGGGGGCACTAGAGTAGAACCTCGAGCGCAGCCAGGGATTCTAAAGTAGAATCCTGAACGCAGCGAGGGATTCCATATACGCCACCCGAAGTGAAAAAAATTTGCGGCCGAGTAATACACTCTGCTTTTCATCCCCCTCTATAAGAAAAGCAGTAAAGACAACTCAAACTACCTACCTTTCTTTATCGTTCGGATACATCATAGCGCTAGTCGGGCAAGAAAAAAAAATTGAGTTTTGAAATAAAAAAAAATTTAATAAAAAAAATATATGTCCATCAGATTCCTTATAAGTATCTCCGGGGATGCCGTAGGGGGGTTGAAAATTTTGTTAGATTATAGCTACGACTCACCGTTTACGAGGTATTCTCAATTTTATAAAATTCCGTTTTTGAAAATTTCTCGGTCCCGAAAAAAGTCCCGGCCCCATACAAAATCAGTTGATTTTTTTTAAAGTACTGCACACTGTTTGCTACACTCCAACCAATGCTTCTTTAATTATGTTCTAAATTCAAATCTCATCGTTTTGGACCCTGTTATGAACCTGTTCAAAATTCAAATCTCATTTATACCCTCTTGTCATAACAGGTAAACAATGAATCGTTTTGGACCCTGTTGTTAGATAAACAATCATCGCTTTTCGAATCGATGGGATGAAAATGTTATTTAACGACACCCCACACTTTGGGGTAGACAAGAAAAAAAATACATCCCCACTTCACGTGTAGGGGAGGTAACCTAAAATTTTTTTATCAAAATTTTACTTCACTACTTTGTCGGCGTGATTAATATGTATATTCATGCCAAATTACAGCTTTCTAGAACGAAGAGTCTATGAGCTAGGCTGGAGACAGACAGAGGACAGACGGACATGGCGAAACTATAAGGGTTCCTTGTTGACTACGGAACCCTAGAAATGAAGCTTTATTCCTTCGCATTTGGATGAAAATGATAATGTTACAGGAAAATAGCAATTTGGATATTGGATAAAGGGAGTGGTGTTTTATTGAATAATAACTTTGTTTGATTTTGTTGGAATCGAGACTCCTTTCTTTGTAAACATGTTTTGTCCCGCTTAGCTTTACATTTCACTTACGCTACGTATCATTTCACCGTTAAAGCTACCGAGTAAGTTACAAAGTTATAATTCCAATAAAGAGTAAAAATAAACAAGTATACAATAATACATCACTAGTTTTTAATTCGTACTAATATTTCAGGTGATGCATGACTATGCGATGCGATAGTTCAACATAGGCTTGACCAATGTATGTGTCATCGCTGTAACACAAGAAATAAAGATAAACTCGTCGTTCCTAAGTTTAGGCTAGAAAAAACCAGAGCCTCGCTGTGGAATTTCCACAGCGTATAATTGAACTACCTTTCCATAAATTTTAATGTTACATTAAAGAGTCGCTGATGATCAAAGGATACTATAAAGTAGACGATTATTTGAATGACCGCAATGCATGGTCCTGATGTAACACATAACACTTGAAATGTTTGTTTAATATGATGTATTTTTATACTATATGCAATTGTTGTATTATTAGTAACGATATGTATTATTTTTGTAAATGAAAGTTGGCAAGTTAATTGCGCCTGTTCTTCTTGTCAGTTAAAATAGTCCTAAATGGGCGGTAGGAAAATGTTGACGATTTATAAGTACATATTTATTATGTCTAAGTGAATATTTTATTTTTCAATTTTTTTTCACTCACTTTCATCCCCTACATGTTTGTACTAATTAAAAAATAGTTAGGTATACCTAGTAAATATTCTCTTTAGTCTGTTTATTCGTTCGTTTATATTTTATGCAACCTAAATAATTTTATTTCCTAAAGCTTGTGATCAGGCATTAGACTGTGGACCAAATGCTGAGCTATTATTTGCCATTTTTAGTTATTAATTACATACAGAAGTTAGCTGTTGAAGCCTAAAATTATTTAATATACAGTATAAAAAAGCAACAACCTCGCAGAAGTAGAAAGTACTAGCATCATAAACAACAACAATGTCAGTTCTAAGATTTTCGGAGAAGACGTTTTTTTTCATACAAAACTCTATCAACTGTTCGCAATTTTTCTAATTAGATGATTTTTATTGTATTTTGTCGGAAAAGTCGTAAAATAAACGTGGCTGTTTATGATATTAGTAATCTACTCATCCGAGGTTGTTGGTGTTTAACAAATAACTATGTATATTATATCGATTGTTTTATGTATCGATAGTTTCCCATCCCTGTAGTGAAGTGATAACACCGCTAGGGGCACAGATGCTAGCACTCAAATGTGGGATAATTTTGATAAAATGTAACCGTCTAGATAGCCCACTGTTCATTACCGCCCACGGACGGGGGCGGGCGGGCCTTACGGACCGAGGTGATTGTTTAGATGTGAGGGATTTTTTATAGTTATTCAGTATTCAAGCTTGACACTTGGTCATTGACACTTTAGAAGCAAGATAAGATTTTTTGTATGTTTCTTTGTAATGGATAAAGTAATCTAAAAAATTAAGTTGACTTCAAAAAGTACCTGCAAACTGAAAAGGAAAAAATAATGTTTTTAAAGTACAAACCTACCTATATTTTTGAGGTCGGTGCCTTTTTCATCATGCATGTTGGCACAGACCTCAAAACTGTAGGTACTCTAACAGTATTCTTTTTTCCTTTTCAGTTGGGAGGTACTTCTTGATGTCGGTTTAATTGTTTAAATTACTTCTTTATTTTTAGTGTAGATTGTACCATAAAGTACTCATTTCTCAAAAACTACTGAACCAATTTTGATAAAACTTAGACTGTTTACTAAGTTGGAATTCACCTGTTTTATGTTAAAAAGAATCATGTCGATATGATTTTAAGTTTTTCAGAAATTTATAAATTCATTTTGTTTTCAGTTTGCGCCTGAAAAACTGAACTAAGAATCCTCTAAATATTTTGGCAGAGAAATAGTTTGGACCTATTGGTAGGTATTAAAAAGGCTTATTAAAGGGTTTAAAATATGGAATGATATCTCGTAGAATAACTTAAGGCTCTGCAGGTATGTTATGTAACAATAAGGTTGAAAAATTGAAAATGAAGTATTAGTTAAAGTCGACCCGTCTCAAAACTAAAATAAAATTCAATAATAAAAACTGCATTGTGAATTCGTTAAAAAAAATTTAAACATTAATTTTTATTTATATAAATAATTTTGTGTCCCACAATCTATTACCAGTGTGCAGTAAACACAATTTCCACAAATGACTAAATGTTAAACATCCTCAGCGATTATTAATACTATGTTATACGAATCTCGTTTAAATTAGTATTGAATTAGGTTGAGGTTAAGCAAGTTTTGCAATGGTTGGTCACGGAATGGGTGAATGAATGACAAAAACTTTTCATTTCGAGCTCCTCCGTCGAAAGACTTTTTAAGCCGTTGGTCCCGGCTGCAGTCGTTAATACCCACCAACCCGCATTGGGCCCGCGTGGTGGGTCATGTCATGGCCCATTCTCCTTATCCATCCAGAAGGAAGACAAGTGCCCCAGCAGTGGGGACTTTAGCATACCAACCAACAATACTCTTTTACTTTTCCACCTGTAAACACCTATCACATCACACACCGCCATTAAATCCAAACACATTGAAACTCTTTACCTTTAAAGCTACATCTGCCAACAGTGTCGTATGTATATCGCGATCCGCATAACCGTTATCGATAACATCGAGTAACGTCGTTATAACTCCATCGAGGCCGTCATTGGGTAAATGTATCGATGTAAGTGCGCGAGTCGTCGACATATTGTCGCATCTCGCAGTTTTGTCACGCCCCTATTTTGATCGTGGATGTATAAAAATGTGTTTAAAGGGATCATTTCTATAGATTCTACACTAATATTAGAAACGAGGTAAAGTTTGTTTGGTAATTTTTGAGGTAATACTAAAACTACTGAACTGATTTTAAAAATTTATTCACTAGGAGAAAGCTACATTATTTCCACTTGCATAATTATTATAGGTATGAAAATTCATACTTTGCTAAGGAGTAGACAGTGTTTTCTTTTTATTTACTGGAACAAACTCTATACAGACAAGATCTGGGACTAGTAGATAGTACTAGTGTCTAATGAATACAACAAGATAATAAGTACGCCTTCATTAAAGTCTACACTCCTTTAGAAATTAAACTTTGGAATAAATATAACTGTTTACTTATGCTATCAACCTGTATGTACGTACATTGAGTGTACAGTACGAAAAACTGTCGTTGTGGTATCCGTTATTGTAATAGTATTATTTTGTATGAACACCAGAAGAATGCCCGAATACTCGTACGCTACTTATCTTTGGGAGCGTCTCAAACATCGCCCTGTCACTTTAAATGTCAAACGTATGAAAGAGATGGCATGATGTTTGAGACGCTCCCAAAGATGATTTGCGTTCGAGAATTCGGGCGTTAGGTAGGAACTGAAATTCAATAGAGTTTGACAGCAGCACTTTGACAGCTTATGAAGGATGTTATAGTTTACTATTCGATCACGATAACGATAGTTTTTCGTGCCTCGGGTACAACATGTGTGTGTGTATTGTGCTGGTCAACCAACGTCTTAATAGGGTTGTTGACAATTTTTAAGAAAGTGTTTAAAACCATGCATTAGTAAGTACCTAATATTGTGGCAAAAACTCCGTCACAGGGCAGCAATACAGGAGCTGGAGCGCCGGGATTCGTCACACTATATTTAGTAGTCGATAGGTATAGTAGTAGAGTAGTGAATAAAAGATCAACCAATCCAGAGACTTGTTTAATGTATGGTAAAAGAAAAGTATAGGTAGGAACTGTAACAAAATAACAATAAATGAATATAAAAAGTCCTAGCTGTATTAAAACTATCTAAAAGTAATAGGTAAATAAATAGCTATGATATGCTTACCCCGATACACGGGTTCCTGTTACATTTAAACTGTTTACAATTGATTATTTGCTTTAAATAACCACCATCACTAGTAAGTTAAATTATGGAGTTTCCAGCCATCAAAGAGGTTCTATCTACAAGAGAAAAAAATCTTTCCGTGTTCTGGGGTGCGATTCTCTAACGAAGTTTCACCGTCACATCGTAGTTCACTTCGATTCTTTATGTCAAAATTCATAATAAACAAGTGAATGTCAAGCGAAAAAGAACGTCGAGTTTGTTGATTGAATCTTAGAGAATCGCACAACTGTGGTTCTATCCGTTCATGAGACTGGAGCGAAACGGCATCATTACAATATAGCCCAAAATATTTAATTGATTTTTAATACTACCTACCAGTAATTAAAAAATCATGTACTTTAAATTCCATTTCTTTCGCGCCAAAACGCCACTACTGGTAACGTGACCGCTCGCTGCGCTGTGACGTCAAATGTTCCCAAACACTTGTAAACTGATAAGGGGATATAAAGCATCAACTTTGACTTTGAATGCAAAGGAAAAGCTACTATTAATAAATCCCATATCCACTGTCACCCAGATTCGCAGCTCCGTGAAACAGTTTGTTTGCGCCGCTGAAACGATCATGGTCTGGGTATGAAAAGGTTGTGAACACATACAAGTACCTACATCGCTACGTAACGGCCATTTACTCATCAAAATTGGGTATAATCATACATTTCTTTATTCGATAATTTTTACCCTTATATGCATATTATGAGGATTGCATTGAAACTAGAGAAAGTAAAAGTTATCTGTAGGGTTGAGATTTAGAATTTTAGATTCCTTACCCTTACCTTGCGATAGAAAGCTGTGTTTGAGCTGTATGAACTTAAGTGTGTAGGAGTAAAAATAAAAACTTGAAAATGAAGTGTTTAGAAAAATCGAACCTTCTCACAATAATAAAAATTGCATTGTGAATGCAAAAAGGATTATTGTTAGGTAAATCAAGAACCCGTTTATTTCTATTTTTTATATGATAATGTAATATTTAGATCATCTAAATTAAAATCATGTATGACAGGTCAACAAATCAACTTCACTAACTACAAAAACCTTCCGATTCTTACATGAAAACTCCTGGGCCCCGATCGCGGTATTTCTATGACGCATTAGTCAAGTGTACACTTGGTGTACACCATCAAATTTCTTGGTGTACACACGTGCAGTTGAAGTGCAGTTGACGTGCAAAACCGTTTTTGATAACGCGCGGTTTTGACAGTGCGACAACGTTTTCTGTTCCGGTGATAATCTTTGGAACTAAAACAGTTTTAATTTCGTATTGCAATTGGTTCCTCTGTCACGGATGTCATCGGATCAGACAGGATAGGACAGGATTGTAGGACTAGGTTTGCGTGACGTGTGCGTCGTTATGTCATTACGGCAATACGAAGTCAAATGTCAAGACCCAAACGCGTTGAAGACGCGCTGCATAGAATTACGGCGATTGGCCCACAGCACTCTTATAAAAATGCCAATATGATTCGCGCAACAAAAGAACGAGAAAATGTTTGTCGGAGCCTGAAACAATGAGACGTGATCGATCGCGCTAATACGGAGCTGAACAAACAGACAGACAGGAAATTATTTTTCGATACGCTCTATTGGAGCGAGGACCGTTATTAATTTATCGCCTTTGGCATGTGCTTGTTGTAATATTAATGAAATAAGGGCCTTAGTGAGTGATTTGTTTGAAAATCTATCTTATAGTTACTTAAAGCAAAGAATACTATAATATTACTAACGTACTTAAAGTGTCTGTTTCATAGTCCGGTAGGGAAAACCTTAGAACAAAGCGTCTCACTTAAGAGTCTGTGTCAAGGACAGGCCCACCTATGTAGTCTTATTATTTTATACTATGTAATTAGTTATGTAAATATCTATACTATGGTTTTGCCTCTTCACTCTATTCTTGTCATATTGCTTTCCTTTGCCTATTGTTAACGTGTTTCTAATTTTGTGCTATTAAATCTTCCTTTTCCCCTTCCAACCGCCGTTTCCTTTGCTGTCCTCGACATCCTGGTCCTTCGATCCATCTTTCCCTTTTTTGTAACTTCAGCACCTTTTCGAAATTTACTTTTTCGTTATGCTTACGAGAGCGCAAGCAGGAAAGGGGATGGCGGAACCCTCACATCCTGAGGGGGGAGAGGGGGGAGGAAAGACAAGCTCTGTAGTGGCTTCCACCACGTCATCGCAGCGCGCGAATCTTGTTGCGCGGCAAAAAGCTGCTGAAGCAAATTACAGGCGCAGGATCGCGGAGCTCACACAGCACGCAGTGATGGCAGAGGAGGCGGCAGCGCGCGCGGAGTTTGACGCGGAAACTGCTGCCGTTGAGGCAGAGGAAGCGCTGATAGGATCAACTACGGCTTCCATGGAGCGGACGGCGGAGTGGGTTGGCAAAGCTCGCAGCGCCGAAGGATCGCCATCTCGGCTCATGGATCGGCGATTTCCGACCCACCTGTCACCGAGGTGCGACCGATTACGGTCGCCATGCGTATCTCAGGTACCAAAACTTCATTTATTATGTGAGAATGTGCACAGCACCGCGCAGGAGAAGGTCGTCCGTGCAATGCACCCGATCGGGGAGGGCGTATCGGCATCTGCGGAGGTGCAACGCGAATTTCCGCATAAGGAAGCACCGAGCGCGAAACCTCATGACGAAGTGCCATCGTCACAGATTGTTCAATTAGCCAACGCTATAACGCTACTGGCACAGAACAACTGTGTCCGTTCTATGAACGTAGATATCGTTAATTTCTCAGGGGACGTCGCAGAGTGGCTCCCGTTTAAGAGGAGTTTCGACGACACGAGGTCTTCCTTTTCTGCCAAAGAAAATATGGCGCGACTGCGTAAAGCTGTTTGTGGCGTGGCGCGCGAGGCAGTGAGGACCTTGCTGTTACTGTCGGACGAGCCTGATTTAGTTTTAAGAGCGTTAGAACTTCGTTTTGCGCGTCCAGAGCAAATCGTTCTCAACGAGATTGCTATGGTGCGCGCCCTACCAAAAATACGAAACCCTAACGAAATTTTCACTTTTGCATCAAAAGTACAATCTTGTTTATGTATAATCAAACAACTCAACAAGAATGAATACATTTATTCACCGGAGATTGTACATACTCTGTTGGCAAAACTAACATTTAATTTGCAGGACAAGTGGTTGGGCTTCGCAGATAAAAATTTTGACCCCCAGACACCGATGTTGGAGTTGTTGGCGACGTTCCTGGAGCAGGAAGCTAGCAAACATGCTCGCTTTAGCCCCAGCCCCTTTCTGAGTGGCGGCGCTGCTCTTGTCACGGACAGGCCGAAGACCCAGCCGGCATTTCATCGGGTGCACGCAAACACTTTAGCTTCACCTAAATGTTTGTATTGTCAGTCGAACCACAGCATCAAATCATGTCCTCAGTTTTCAATACTTTTCATTGACGAACGTTGGTCGTGGGTTCGTCAATACAACATTTGTCCTAAATGTTTCCGTAAAGGTAAACATAATTGGCGAACCTGCAGAGCAAAATCATGCAACAAATGTAGTTTAAATCATCACCATTTACTGCATTCAGATTCATTGCATTCGAACAATAATGATTTCACGCATCGTCATTGTCAAAAACGTCAAAACATTTCAACGTCAGTTGTCAGCCGTAATTCATTACTCTCTGCTACAAAAAATTTGCCTTCACATAACGTCAGTGTCAACGACAATCGTAATCGTGGTATAATTTCCGACCAAGAAGTTTTAGTACAACCTGCCACCTCAACCGACGACGCTTGTAATGCGACATCATTTTCAGTAAAAGAAAAAGGTTCCTATAGAGTTTTATTGAAAATTGTGCCCGTGGTACTATCGGGCCCAGGTGGGGAAGTGCATACATACGCTTTACTTGACGACGGGTCTACCACTACTCTACTTGATTCTAAGTTGTCAGACACTCTAGGTTTAGATGGCGCTAATGAAGAAGTTTTCATGAACGGCGTGACAGGTTCTCGCAAGATTAATTCGAAACGAGTCACCTTTGATATTCGGGGAAGAAACACTTCCAAAGTTTTCAAAATAAGTGATGCGCGAACTGTGCCTGACTTGTCTCTGGCTAGCCAGTCAGTGCGCAGAAAAGATTTTTCCTCTTACAGTTACCTCAGTGACATCGCAGATGAGTTATCGTTTGAGCAAGCTGCTCCTCGGGTTCTTATAGGTATTTGTGACTGGCACCTGCTGGCTAGCTTAGAGACCCGGTTTGGTTCATCGCCGTCTCAACCCGCTGCGATACGCACTGCACTTGGCTGGGTGATATACGGTTGCCAGCCAAAATTCAGCAAGAACATACCTACTCTTAATCATTGTCTCATTACCGACAGTGACGAAGAGCTTAATTCTCTCATTAGGGACTATTATAGCTTAGAATCGATTGGAATTAAACATCAGCAACCCTATACCACCCAAGAGCAGAGAGCTGTCAGAATTGTGGAAGAAACAACGCGCCGTCTGCCGAATGGTAGGTTCGAGGTTGGTTTGCCATGGCGAGAAGACAATCCTCGTTTGCCTGATAGCTACCACCTGGCTCTAAGCCGGCTTAATTCTCTATTGAGGCGTTTTAGACGCGATATAGATTATGTTGATCTCTACACGAAAATTTTTCAAGCTTACGTAGACAAAGGCTACGCGGAAGAATGCTCAGACTCACATAAATCATACGACGACACCAGGCGTTGGTACCTTCCACATTTTGGTGTTACCAATGTCAATAAGCCAGGAAAGCTTAGAATCGTTCATGATGCAGCTGCTCTTACTCATGGAGTCTGTCTAAACTCTCTTTTACTGCCAGGGCCCGATCTTTTGCAATCTTTATTAGGAGTTTTGATGAAGTTTCGCGAAGGTCAAGTCGCTTTGACAGGCGACATCAGGGAAATGTTCCCGCAAATCAAAATTCGAAGTGATGATTTGGATTGTCAAAGATACCTCTGGCGCTCAGACCTTGATGGTCCTGTTAGAGAGTTTAGAATGACATCACTAATATTCGGTGCTTCGTGTTCTCCTTTTATTGCCATTTATATCAAAAACAGAAACGCGAGAGAGTTTGAGTCTGAGTATCCTGAAGCGTCTAGAGATATAGTAGAATGTCATTATATGGATGACTATCTTGGCAGCTATGATAGTGTAGAAGACGCAGCTAGGGTGGCTGCTGACATTGTCCATGTCCACGGTCAATGTGGCTTTGAAATGCGGTCGTGGGTGTCCAATAATCCAGAAGCTCTTAAACTACTGCCGCCGAGCTTAGTCAAAGAGGAAATTCGAGAAGTTGATTTGAATTTCGAGGGGGTAGGCATGCGCGTTTTAGGTTTGCATTGGATACCACACGCTGACCACTTTATTTTCAAAATTAATTTCTGTTCACCTGACCTCGAAGCGTTGACGAAACGTCAAGCTCTGCGAGATCTGATGAAAATTTTCGACCCTTTAGGTTTCTTATCTCCCATCCTTACTACGGGCAAGATCCTTTTCCAACGCACTTGGCAATTGGTTCGAGAATGGGACGATGTTTTGCCCTCTGCCGAACGATCGCGATGGGGAGAGTGGTACAACAGCGTGGCATCTTTAGGATCTCTTTCGATTCCACGCTGTTATACTGACACCGTTGGTCCCGTTGCTCGCGAACTGCATACGTTTTCAGATGCGAGCAACCAAGCTTACGCCTGCGTTTCGTATTGGCGATTTACTTTCGCGGACGGTTCCGTGAAAGTAGCACTCATAATGGGCAAATCTCGGGTCGCGCCGCTGAAGCCGACTTCAGTGCCGCGACTCGAATTGCAAGCCGCTTTGTTAGGAGTTAGACTAGCTACTACGATTTGTGAGCAGCACCGTATTAAGCCCTCCAAAAGATTTTTTTGGTGCGACTCACAAACCGTCCTTGCTTGGATTCGGAGTGCTGCTAGCGATTCAAATACTTTTGTACGAAATCGGATAGGCGAAATTGCTGAGCTGACTCAGGCTCACGAATGGTTTTGGATTCCAACCGATCTTAATGTGGCTGATGACGCCACTCGTGTCGCGCCAACTGGTGTTGAATCGTTAAGCAGGTGGCTGCAGGGACCCGATATTTTGTTACGTAACCAATTAGAATTCCCTGCGGAGCCAAGCATTTCTGTAGAAATTAAAACATTTGTATTATTGACTCCTACTATATTTTTTAATCTTGTACATCCTAATTGTAAACTTTTTAGTTCGTGGATTAGGTTGTTACGTGCTACCGCACGAGCACATCAATTTTTGCGCCTCCTTCGTGAGAAGGTTTTTACTAAGCGTCCCCGCCAACGAGGAGGGCCGCGTCCGCTACTAACCGCTGACATGAAGAGCGCCGAATTGCACATTTTGCGACAGAGCCAGCAAGAAAGCCTCAGTGTGAGTTGTTTTGAGCACTTGCAAGCTAAACAAGATAGCCAAGGTCTGTATCGTCTGCACGGTCGAATTGCTGCCGCGAGCGACGTCGCAGAAGATATGAAAGAGCCTGTCATTTTGAACGGGTCAGATCATGTAAATCGCCTCATCGTCCATCACTACCACGTTTGGGCAGGACACGCCGGTCGAGAGATGGTCGTCAACGAGCTTCGCCAGCGTTACTGGATAATCCGACTTCGGCCTACCGTCAGAACAGTCGCTGCAGCCTGCCAAATCTGCAAGAATAAGAAAGCCACAGCGTCCATCCCACCAGTTGGAAACTTGCCTGAAGAACGACTTCTTCACCATCAGCGTCCTTTCTCCATCACCGGTTTGGACTACTTTGGGCCCGTCGAAGTTGCTGTAGGGAGGCGCCGAGAGAAACGTTGGGTCGCACTCTTTACCTGCTTCTCCACCCGTGCAGTTCATTTGGAGGTGGTGGGAAGTTTGTCAGCCGACTCTGCGATCATGGCTTTGCGTCGGTTCATGTCCAGGCGAGGATGCCCACAGCAAATCTTTTCGGACAATGGGACATCTTTTGTTGGAGCCAATCGCGAGATCCAGCGGGAGTGGCAATCGCACCAACCAGCCATCTCAGACTTCATGAGCAATCAGCAGATAGAGTGGCACTTTCTTCCGCCTTCAGCGCCTTTCATGGGGGGAGTGTGGGAGAGACTTGTGGGATGCGTCAAGCGAACCCTATCCGCAACCCTAAAAGAAAGGGCTCCTCGTGAAGAGGTGTTCAACACGCTTTTGTTGGAGGCCGAAGGTATAGTAAATTCTCGGCCGATGACCCATGTTCCTGTAGAACCGCGGGACGCACCAGCTCTAACGCCTAACCACTTTCTTATTGGCCAGTCTTCTCCCCTACCTCGCCCAGACAACCTTGATGACAGCGATCTGGTGCGACGAGCGAATTGGAAAAAGGCTGTCAGATTGGCTGACCATTTTTGGCAACGTTGGGTACGCGAGTATCTTCCGATTTTGAACCCAAGAAGGGATGCGGGTGCTGCTGCGACGAACCTAGAAACCGGTGACCTTGTCCTGATATGTGATGCCAACCTGCCGCGTGGCGTATGGCCTAAAGGCAGAGTTGATAGAGTTTACCCTGGTCGAGACGGAATTGTGCGAGTAGCGGACGTGCGCACAGTAGGCGGCACGTTGAGACGTCCGGTTAGAAAACTAGTTAGACTAAGCGTCTAGGTTTTATTTATTTATTTTTTTTTGTGAATGAGTTTGTTTCAGACAAAGGGTCTGTCCTTGGCTTAACTTAGTAAACTTCGTTTACGAGGAGGGCTATGTCAAGGACAGGCCCACCTATGTATAGTCTTATTATTTTATACTATGTAATTAGTTATGTAAATATCTATACTATGGTTTTGCCTCTTCACTCTATTCTTGTCATATTGCTTTCCTTTGCCTATTGTTAACGTGTTTCTAATTTTGTGCTATTAAATCTTCCTTTTCCCCTTCCAACCGCCGTTTCCTTTGCTGTCCTCGACAGTCTGGTTGGAATAACAACTTGGTTGAATAGGCCTAATTTATCTAACACTATGGGTAAAATCGCGAGGCACACAGTCTAATAATAAGGAATGCCAGTGCCCCAGCAGTAGGAAGTTCTAGTCTTCAGTTCAGGATTGTGATAACCTTTGGTATTATATCACATCAACAGCCATTTCAATGTCTCCGCTGCTAGGGCACAGGCCTGCACCCTGACGTGAAGTCTATTAGGCTTGGTGGGAGGGCTGGGTGCGGCGAGGAACATGCCCTTGGTGTGACCGAGTCCAACTCGCCGTTTGGTATGCCTAACAATCGCATTCTCTTCTTAATACAAAACAAAAGGCCTGCACCACATGCCCTGCCCAATACGGTTTGGTGGATCTGACTGCATTGATTTCAAATGTATTCAGGGCCAACGGTTTAATAGGTGCCTTTGGAAGAACGTTGAAGCGAGGGATAATAAGTTTTTAGTCACCTATCTTGTCACCAACCGTGCGCTAACCACTGCGCCACGAACCCCTTCTTTAGTTGCAATAAGGTAAAGATAGATCCAGATAATGTGAAAATTAAAGCAACCTTTTAATTTGTCGAGAGTATAAACCATAAAGGGGATGAAATAAGGGGTGAAAATCTTACCGTCCCTGCACACGAGTCACAAATGCCGCCGCTACAAGCTAGAAGAAGAAACAAGTGACGACTACCGGCGGCGCCGGCGTCTATATCGAATGTATGAAAACTACAGGAAAAAGAAGGGTTGCCAACAGTTTTAAAGCCAAAAATTTATTTTAAACATTTTTTAGTTTTTAAACAGCAATATTTCGAAAGTAAAAAGATATGAAAATATTTAAAGTCTCGCTGCTCCGCATGGTTTTACCCGCGTGGTACCCGATCTCGTGGGAATATTGGGATAAAAGTAGCCTTCCGTATCCGTTCAGTAGTTTTCAGGAAGAGAAAGAAGCATACACATACATCTTCCCAAATTTTCAGATTTATAACACTTTTCGCCGAAATTCACGATGTTTTCCCGCAGGAATAACATAATTTCACAAGTAAAAAGTAGCCTCTCTGCTATTCTAGACCATAATCTATCCCTGTGCCAAATTGGATTCTGATCCGTGCAGGCACTTATACAAAGTAAGATTAGTAGGAAACAGGATTGGTGAAAAATATAGTAGATTTTGCTACTTTATATTTTTGCAACAGGATATAGTGTTTTTACCCAAGACTAGTATAGTATTATATTAGCTGTGCCCAAGATATACTAGAATACTATATTATAGTGGAAAGAGGTCGGTGTCGGCGTTTTTCGGTGGCTCGTGTGCGGGCAGGCTAAAGAGTGTCAGTGGGTGTCAACTCGTCTCCACAGACGGCGCGAAATTTATCTCAAGCAACTGTATACTGTTGTATAATGCCATACGGTGTCTCCTGGCAGACATCATTCATCTAACTAAAGTGTATGGAACTTGAGACAAATTAAGTACTGAGTAAACGAAAGATGCCACGTTTCTTTATTACAATGACATTTCTTTGAACGAATTCTGTTACATTTCTATCTGTTTGTATCTAGGTAAAACCATCTACATTAAATGATACCATACATGTTTCTAAATATAATTGAGAAAAACAACGTGAAACAAACTGGTATGGCTTGCTACAAAATAGTTCAACCACAGCGGCTATCTGTACTGACCCCTTCGATCATCGAAAACGGACCCTGACAATTTCTAGCACTTTGTCGAAGTATTGTAGTCGTATTACGCCAATATCAACAGTGTACCTTTTAATTATGTTCCTAATTGTTTAAAAGGTGACACATCGCTCCAGTGAAAAACGTAGGTAGATTTCTGTACAGACCACGCATTGTCATATTGAATAGGGTTCCATGGCTGTCTTCGCTTTGATTTTTCGATTAAACTAAATGTCGCTTCCTACTTAAAATAGCTAGCTAGCTACAGTTCTATAACTAAGAGACAAGGCAAAGCCCAAAGATACAATAATGCTATGTTTTAATTTACAACAAGCCACAGTGGCCGAGTCCAAGTGGTGTACGCAACGGTTTTCAAGAGTTCCCGGACGGGTAATTTTTTTTTTATATTTCCTCACGTCTGGGTCTTGGGACATTGGTAATACCATGGCCCGCTATTATTTCTCGGCTGCTGGCTGTGAAACGAGCGAAATAGAAGATGGCTTTGGTAATACCCATCGTTGTTTCCAATGCAGGGGCAACACAGCGGCTTAAGCTACTTTGCTTAGTATTAGAATAAATGTATATGATGGTGTCCAATATTTATTAATTAAATTTTTATTTATTTCTTGATTGACGAACTAAAGTTAGCCGTTACCTTGTCGGTTATTTTAATTATTGATTGAATAAAACCCTACGTGATTGTGAGTGCTGAGTATTTAATAGAGAAAGCTGTTAGCTTATATTGGAAACTATAGCTTATATTAAAACAATCGATTTTTGATTGATGGTCTAGTTGATAAGGTTCAGGTTTCCGTGGTACCACGCGATATGATTAACGGGAGATTTTATCGGTTCACATGAAAACGATATACAGTTGTCGGTTAATATACAGTATTCAGGCTCATAATAATGGTAACAAAAATAGTGTTCGAGAGGTTGGTGCTAAAAGGTATATTTAAACGGGCACTAAATTGTTCTCGTATTATCTTGTTTATTGTTTAACGTACTTACCTAATAGAAAGGAGATTGTTTATAGGAAAAACACATTCTATCAAAGCCAAAAGTATCTATTTAGAGCTTAAAAGAAGAATGTAATGAGAGTTAAGGAAGAAAAAGAGATATGCGCGTATAGATAGAGAAATGAATCTCTGCCGATCCCTGTCGTTTTCCGAAGGAATCCAAGACTCGCATTTCTCAACGTTCTACTAATTTTGTTTGCCTAAATTGCTACATAATTATGTAAATGTAACCTAAATTTTACTCTAGCTTGCATGGAACTACACAAGATGAAAAAAAGCTGTTGTTTTGCCCACACTAAATACCAGTGATTGATTTTAAAACTACAGTGTGAAAACGTTTTCTGTCTGGTGGCCAAAACTGGAAATAAGGTGTTTTATTTTTATTGTCATTTTGCTGTCAAGTTGCTGTCCACCCATAGCGCCGCTGTCACAGTATTATGATGGCTTCAAGGAATTTATAATACAACAGGAAGGTGCACTGCTGCTAAAAAACGGTCCTAATGAGATAGCAAGAACGAGGTCAGTTTATCTCACTCCATTCCATTACGGCGGCCACGAACATGCGCGACGGGCGGCGGGCGACGACGAGCGAGTTGCGAACTTGACACAACGAAGACAGAAAACGTCATTCGGCTTGTACTGTTGCCACTTTAACATTCTGAAATCTATCATTCAAATTCTTTTCTAGGATAAGCCATAAAAAAATTATACGACCTAATACATTTTTATGCTTAATACGGTAATACCTAAATTAATATGCGATGTCTTCTATTGACTAAAAGTAATACGAAGCGGAAATTTTACGAAATTAAATTTTTATAACGAAAGGTGTGAACCATAAATCTGTGATAAATCTACTAAACCTGTTATTTATGAGTGCTGGCAATTTCAGAGAAAGGGACACCCTCACCTCGTTCTTGCGGTCTCAGCTGGACCGTTGACATTTTGTATTGAAATATAAACCTTATCTCTTAAAATTAAAGTGTATTTTTAAATACACAAAAATACGGAGTGCACCTTCCTGTTGTACATGAAGCTCGACTTAATACTGAGGTAACTGGAGAGTGCAGTACGAACAATTTTTTGAATACCACAAATAACACAGTGGCTGTCTTCCGTCTCACCTACACTTTAAAAAAATACGTATGGTCATATGAGACAACTGACAGCTACTACCTGCCACTACATACATAAATTTCAAATTTGCTGGCGACACTTTTTTCTTCAGGGTGAGAGCTCCAGTTACCTCAGAGTATTATGTCAAACTTCATGCTGTTGTACGTAGTACTTATAAATTCCTTGGATGGCTTACAGTGCCACAAACTTTGCTGTGCCGGTGGCCAAAATGTGAAACTAACGTGATTTTTTTTTAATGTCATTTTGCTGTCAAGTTGATGTCCAACCATAGCGCTGCTGGCGGGTGAAGTTCTTAGAAGTCAGGGCCGGTTAAATTACTACAAAAAAAAAGAAAAACGTACGTAGCGCCGCTGTCACCGGCACAGAAAAGGTTGTGGCACTGTAACACTGTGCCGCTGTCACCGGGAACAGAAAAGATTGTCGATCTTTATTGTACCTATATTTGGCGCCATTGCAGCTTTATTGTTTGTATGGACAATTGCAAGTGTTCGTGACCAGCGAACATTACGACACGACACATATAACATACACCTGACCATTACTATATCTATTCATTGCAGTAGCGTTAACTACATAAGTAGTTAATAGGACACATACAGAGAAACATAATAGTGCAGAATGATAATGAATCGAGGATTTACTAAAGCGCTCATTAATAAGAATAAGCTTTGCTTATATCCGAAGGAATTTCGTTAATCTTTAAGTATTTGATTTTACTACGAATCTGTACAATGTAACGCAATGTAATATTCGTGCAAAGCAAAATATTGCTTCTTTACAAGAAATAGAGTCTAATTTTCTAGCATATACTGCAATAAAAATGATTAATGCCGTTTTTCCTTGAGTTTTATTCCAATAGCATTATTTGTATGGAGACCCATACATTAATTCCTCAATCGGTGAAACTTTGCTGGGTTGTAAAATAGCATGAGCCATAAACTTTTAAATTATTATCCAAAAAAAAACGGAAGTTAGGTATTTATACCCAATATACAAATCTGTTTATATATTGAACCGAGTAATTTCTCAGTCTAAATTTATTTTACAAAATGAGTTATTTATACTAGTATGTAATACTTGATAAAAATCCAAAACTTTTTCAACCATGAGTACGCTTGGCAATATGGTGTAATTCCGTAAAAAAGTTCGACAGAGACATTTTACGGTTCAAGTCACCCTAATTATTTTATTAAAATTTGGTGTTTCTGTGGGATATTTCATATTATTGTTTTATACGACATGAATATGTCCGGGGAAGAAAGTTTAGACGGAGCATTTTTCCTAAAAAAGATATCAATGAAATAAGACTTTCAGTAAAAAAATACCTAAACTTCTATTACTATTATTTCTTGGAAATTTATACAATACTTGTATCTACACTCATGTTATAATATTCGAATTATGAACTCATACCTGGGTACGTACCATCAACTCTTATTGCGATTTTGTTTAGGACCTAAACTGATCAGTAGGGCTAGCATAACTTGAGCGCGACTCGAGTGAGAAAGAGTCGCGGGCACTTTCAACCAATCAGATCGCTCGTAGATAGCGGGCGTGACTTAAGGCGGCGTGCTGATTGGTTCAAAGGAGCGCGACAAAGAGTCGCGCTAAGTTGTGCTAGACCTACTGCTTCGCTTATTCGTACCACGACAGCTTAATATCAATGACAGCGATTCAGTGATCATTCAATGACATTTCACAGCCGCTAAGCTGTCAGAAACTCTTATTTGACTTATAACCCGGTCGATTTAACATGACACCTGCAGGTTATACCCGTCCCTCTCATTCTCCGGGCATGACAGAATCGAGTGAAAGAGACGGGTAGAAGAAATAAGGACACAAATCGTTCGGTCATTCACATTTAGCAATTCATTTGCGATCCAGTTTTTAGAAGGTCATAGTACGAAAGAAAGCAATTCATTTTAGTAACCTATTCTGAATCGCGCTATTTTTGAATCGCTGTCATAAAGTTGATGGTATAGGCACCCTGAACGTATATTGATACACTTTATGCCATAGTCAACTTTAAAAAATAAAAGTGTTTAATAATGGTCATTATGATACAACCGGATACAGCTTTCACTCATTATAAAACACTTATTTTTCTTAATTTTACAATCTCCATGGCAACCGTAGGATTTACCGGCCCTGACTTCCAACTCTTTCAAGCCCTTCTTTAGCCGGCAACAATAAGAAACTTTATAAAATTAGAATTTTGAATATAGAAGTTATATACCGTACCGTATAGACTCCTGTCAGTGGGGTTTGGCGCCAATCCGCATTTTATAATTATTTTTTTTTGTTTAATTTTTGAAATATAACATGATAAATGTAATGAGTGTAGATAAAGTAGTGTATGAGACTGCACATAGCTCGGCATTAAAACACTCGTGGTATACTATTAAAAAACTCGCCAAGGCTCGTTTTTTAAACTACCACACTCGTGTTTTAATACCCCTCCTCATGCGACAGTCACATAAACTACTATTAATTTATTGATGCTTTATCATGCTGTAAAGTTTTTTCTGGCTGCGGAATTACTGTGGGGGTCCACTAGCTTCATTGCCAGTCGAGTTCACAATGTACACTACATTGTGAACTCGACCAATAGATTGCTTTATCACCTTTAGCCGCCGGCCACACTGCGGCGGTATAGCGGTCACTCCTAGTTTTCTGTACTGTATGCGGTGTCTTACATTACAAACCTACACAAAAGCAGTCAGACCGTGGCGGTCAAACTGAACGTGCGTTCGGTAAGCGACAAGCGTAGCATTCAGCGGGCGACATCTTCATAACATTCAAATGGGAACTACCATGGCCCGCTATTATTTCTCGGCTGCTTGCGCTCCTTGCAACGAGTGAGATAGAAGATGGCTTTGGAACTACTAAGAAGCCAGTGTGAGCAACTTTGAACGCTGAACGCAGAACGTAGCATCGTAGCTTCTGAACGAATGGACCGATTTTGATTTGGTTCGTTTTTTTCGAAGGCTGTCGTAATCAAGATGGTTGCTTCAAGGTCATCAGCTCCTTTAGTTATCTACAGACACGCGTAATGGGTATTTATTTATAAACGCACTTAGCAAAATAAGTGCTAAAAGGGTTTATTATATTATGGGGGTCCCCCGACCGAGATAGAACTTTTAGGGTTTTACTTTATAAGGGTTTTTTAGATCTTTTCAAAATATTCGTACCTAAGTACTTATCCATTTTTAATCAGATACATTTTAAATAAACAAAGCATTCCAACGCACGTTTCAAATAATTGATACATGATAATGAAAATACAACCTCAAATATACAATTTTTGTTACAGAGAGACGTAATGTAATGTAATTGCCGATAGGGTTGTCACAAACGGTGAATCGATAACGCTTCGACGGCGCTTAATAGCAGTGCCACAGGCTAATGTAATGATACAACCTTGGTGGTGTAGGACTGAAATGTTGATATGTTTCTGTACAGGGATATTTTAAATTCTTTATGGCAGATTTATATGCACGGTATCTTAAGTTCAAATAAATACAAAAATAAATATACGGATTTAACTTCGTATCTATTTATAACCAGTAACAGATTTGCATTCACGATTGTGCCCTCAAGACCCATTCACTGATACGAGTACAAACAAGGTTTCATCAATCAATCAATCCAAAGGATCCTCCTTTGTGAAGGACCCGTTATTCAGATAATACCTTTTGTGAAATTTATTTCTATTGGGTGGATTAGGTACTGTTTTTGAGTGGAAAGAATTTTAAGTAGGTAGATAATTAATTTTCGGAAAAATAACGTTTTTTGGTGAGATATTGATTAAATGAACCTGTATTTCTATGCCTTTTTAACCGACTTCAAAAAAGAAGGAGGTCTTCACCTGTATGTACCTATGTGATATTGTAAGAATTGGATGATATTTGAGTAAAGCGTTTCATTTAGGCTTCCAAGCACGTGTGCTTAATTTCGTAACTGTATGTATGTTTGTCCACGAATTTCTCTACAACAAAAGTTATATCGAGATGATTATTTTTGGTTTTAGTTAGGTGTATTCCAACTTAGGGTACAATTTCACTTTCATTAAAATCGGCTTAGTAGTTTTTGAGATATGGGTATCTTATGGTACAATCTTCACTAAAAATTAAGAAATAAAAAAAGTATTTTGAAAACTTAAACCGACTTAAAAAGTACCTGTAGCGCCAACTGAAAAAGAAAAAATAATATCTTTAAGTACCTACCTGTTTGAAGTTGGTATTACCCAGAAGCAAGAAAAAGCCAGAAAAAGGCACCGATCTCAAAAAGGAAGGTAACTTTAAAGATAAAATTTTTCCTTTTCAGTTGACAGGTACTTTTTGAAGTCGTCTAATTTTTTAAATTAAATCCTTTTTAGGGTTCTGAACCAAAATGGCAAAAAGGAACCCTTATGGTGAGACTTTGTCTGTCTGTAACAAATCTGTCTCGAGAACTACTAATGCTATCAACTTGAAATTTTGAATAGTTTTAGATGACGTTTGCCCAACTATTTTGCAGATAAAAGAGAATATTTTTTAAATTTTTTTTTTCAACAGAGACTTAAAGGGGGAAGTGGGGCATATGAGGTATCATGTGATAGAACGCTGCTTGCACATTCTCAATCATTTTTTCTTTTTTTTCCTAAGCCGGATAGTTTTCGACTTCTGATGAAAATAGTAAAAAAAAATACCGTCCCCCCACCCTTTTCTCCGACGTTTGCATGAAGAAAATTCTGAAATTATTTTATGTTCTTCTTCTTCTTCTTATCGAGTCGATAGCAAATCACAAGCTAAACGGTATCGAACCAAAATTCGGCTACGCGAATCGCAGCATTGGTAGCCTCCATTAGGTCTTCCCGCGTGCAGCTGGTTGGACACGCAGGACACGAAATTAGATGTTCCATGGTCTGAGGAACAGAACCACATCTACATGCTAAGTCCGCGTCGACCAAGAATCCCCACCTGGACAGGTTGTCCTTACTGCGGCCGACCATCGTCCGGAGTCTATTTAGAGACTTCCAGGCAGGCCATGGTAACTCGTGTCCAGGCGGGAGGGTCTCAGATGGTGGAACAAACGGGACAGGAAGGTTGACACTCTCTTGCCACAGCCTACACCTTTCCTTCGACCGATCACCGCTATGAAGAGGGAGCACACAGGTGTTGAAGTTTTTGCGGCTTTTCAATCTTTGAGGCACCGGGTCGTGATTGAAGAGTGGATGCCGATTGTCACTCATCATAGCGGTCTTCTCGGAAGAGCCTGCCACTGCTCTGCGAATCTCTGGGGGCGCTATTCCGGCTAGTGGATACAGCATTTTTACCGGAGTTGGTTTTAAGCAACCCGTAATAACCCGGCATGTATCGTGTAATGCCGTATCCCGTAATGTGTATGCCGTAAGCTCAACATCCATTGGTGCGGGATGCCTATCGAGCACTTCCAGATACCTTGGTGTCTACCCGGACAGGTCACTGACATACAGGAAATACTGCGAGAATATCAAGCAGAAGGTGTTCGCCAGGAACAGCCTCTTGCGCCGACTGGTAGCCTCAAAGTGGGGTGCCTCGCCTGATGTTCTGCGAACCACTGGCCTAGTGCTTGCTTTTTCCGCCGGTAAATACGCGAGCACAGTATGGGGCCGATCGTCCCACGCAAAGTTGGTGGATACGGCATTATTTTATGTGATATAAGTTTATGTAAGGATTAAAGAAAAATAAAACGATGTCTCTAAATTGTAAACTTTTTTAGAAATTATCAACAAAAAATATATTAGTTCCACCATCGGTCAAGAGCTGGCGTTGACCTAAAACTGCAATATTCTACACCGCAAATCTTCGATCATATAACTAGATACAGCGTAAAGGCTCAGAAAGTGAAGTCGCTAATGAATGCTCCATTCGAAAGTGAGCCTTAGATCGCTCTCAGTTGTCATTTCCCCATATATACTTAAATGTGCTGAGAAGATGTGCAAAAACAATGGCGTCCCGCTGAATCGCTGTTTAATCGATGGGGTAGGTAGAAAACGTGTGTTTTCCTGTGAAATCTACGACAAAATTCTTTCGTCTGTCATCTGCGACAGCATGTGTTGCTATCTCGCTTATCTTACTGGTATATTAGGTAGCGTAGCCGCAAGCGGCCCGCGTCGTAGTCGCATTGCGTACCGGTAAACAATGGGGTCCCCCTGAATCGCTCTTTAATCGATGGGGCTTATAGCTACACACGTTTTTTCTGTGGGATCTACGACAATATTCTTTCGTCTGTCATCTGCGACAGCATGTGATGCTATCTCGCTTATCTTACTGGTATATTTAATTTTGGTAACTATATTACTGATATGTCTACGCTACGTCAACACAAATTAGGTAGCGTAGCCAAGCGGCCCGCGTCGTAGTCGCATTGCGTACCAGTAAACAATGGCGTCCCCCTGAATCGCTGTTTAATCGATGGGGCTTATAGCTACAAACGTTTCTCCTGCGGGACACAGAGGTGTCGATCGATTCACGAAATTGGTTGTGGGTCGTAAGCAATGGTTGTAAGCAATTAGACAAGGTGAAGTGCTTACATCCATAGCCATACTAATATTAGGTCTTTATCTAAAAAATTACCGTTTTTTTCTATAGGGAAATTGTAGGGAGCTGGAATTATCATAGAAAGATATCTTGTAAAATTTAATGATTTGAATATTAGAATTTTGACTATCTAATGTTTTATAATAAGTTATATAATTTGCACAGATTCTTATGTAACAATTATGTCAAAAAGATAGAGATAATTACCTATAGAACTAATATTTCTTCTTATTTCATTCTGAATTAAATTTCAGGCTTTGATATCAAAAGATGCAAAATGGGCGCGAAATACATCGAGTCTATAAGAAACCAAACTATGAATTGTAGGTATTGAATGTCTTTACTTTATATGGTATGGTCAAGACGTGTGGTACTTATGGTCAAGAATGTACGTCATCTATTTTTCTCAGCGGTCCAAACTGTGCAAACTTAAACTTAGTTATTACAGTAGAGATAAGTTAAAGTTAAGTTAAAATATGTTACTAGAAACAGCCCTCAGTGGTATGTTATGTATGTATGTGTGGTATGTTTGTTCAAGTGTCACTAGTTAAAAGGCTAACTTAGAAGTCATAGATTCAGGTGCTCTTTAATTTTGTATGAACGAGCTCTATGGAGCAAAGTTGTGATTTGCACGTTGCCAATTTAAGTTGGCGAGATGTCTAAGCATAAACTCGGACTAACTTGAAATTGGCACCGTCTCACCGATGGACCAACAAGCTTCACAAGTTACTTATTTGAAGACCATGTAGACTTTGGTTGGTGTAGTGCTATATGAATTTTGTCTTTGCTTCAATTCAGTTGTACATATAACATAGGCTTACATCAGATGGACTGAACCATAGCAACCGCGCGAAGTCACATCAGCAACCGCGCGTTGTCGCTCTATATTCAACTGCATGCAGTTGTACGTTCTACTTCAATCAGACGTGATATCAACTTCACGCGGTCGGCTGCAGTCGAATGGAATCGATATTAACTGCATACAGGGGTGATGGTCATCGTGCGTCGACACTACATGACTGCAGCCGACCGCGTGAAGTTGAAGTCACGACTATATGCAGTTAATATCGACTGCACACGACTGAAACCGACTGTGTGAACTTGATATCATGATTGAATGAAGTTGAACGTAAAACTGCATGCAGTTGAATATATCGACTACGTGCGTAGCTGTAGTGCCGTTCGTCTGATGTCGCCTTACAATTATTCAATTTTAAATTCCATTAGATTTTCCGTTTCTGACATTTTACAGCGTGATAGGACCGGTTGAGATTTAAGTGGTTAACCACGACTCTTGGAAACATAAGAGTAACTTTTTGCTTGGAAAGAAATCAGCATACTTAGGCAACTGATACTATCACGATTCCATGCTGTTTGAGAGAGACATGAGATGAGGGCGTAAATAGCACAAAAGCTTCATAGTAAAATAAAACACTTCGTTTTGTATTTGGGTTCTGTTTTATTAAATTTTTTCCTTAACTTTTTTTCTTTACCAGATGTAATTTAATAGACAAATGCAAATTTTGTACAATAGGCAGTTTATCAAGCTATAAGTTAGGCATACACCGTACAGCGATTTTCTAATCACGATTTTGTAGGTGACACATGAATATACATGGATTTACATTACATTATGTAAGTACTCGTATATGTCACCGGCAATGTGTGATATCGGGCATAATACCTATACCTGCCTGTATATTTCAGGCAGAGTGACCCAACGAGCTATGGAGAGAGCTTTGCTTGGTATATCTCCCTGCGTGATAAGGTTTGCAATGAAGAGATCGGCAGAACAACAAAGGCTACCGACATATAGCTCTCAGAGTAGCGAAGTTGAAGTGGCGATGGGCAGGCCACAAAATGGCTGATGATGATGATAATACTTTTCCTAGGAATAGTACACTCCTCGTGAGTATTCGGTAATATTTTTTATTTTATTTTATTTTATTTTATTTTATTTGGAAAACATACAGCTCTGTAATACAATATAGCTTCCATAATTATAAGGTGACTATGGAGCCATTTACAGGTTTTCACAGGTAGGTAAAAATTATGGAGTGTTACAAATTATTGCACAAAGCGAACAAACAAACAAAAACAACTAGGCACTTTCCTTGCTGAAGAAAGAGGTGGTGATTAAGCGACGCAAAGTGACCGGCTTAATATTGAATACGTCAACATCGGGATAATCTAAAGAAAATTTGTTCATGTTCTCAACAGCTCTACAGAAGAACGAGTTTTTTCTATAGTTCGTGTTATATGGTGGTATGCGCAAAGGACTGTATTTACGTAGCTGCCGAGCAGGCGTGTTTATATAAATTTCGTTTAATAATTCGGGTGTTTCGATGGTGCCATTAAGAATCTTATTAAGAAAAATGAGATCAGCAATATTTCTCCGCAGATGAAGCGGTAGGAAATGATATTGCTTACATCTAGCTTCATAGTTTGGGAGAAATTGCTTACACTTAAACTGTAAATATCGGAGGAACTTTCTCTGAATGGACTCGATTCTGTTTACATAAATAGTGTAAAAAGGGTTCCATATTTCAGAAGCATATTCAAGGACACTACGTACGAAAGAGCAGTACAACACTTTAATGGGCTTAATATTGCTAAAATTGGAACATGACCTAATAACAAATCCAAGTGCTTTTGAGGCTTTATTAACTATACTATCAATGTGTTCATCAAATAGTATTTTCGAATCTACAATTACACCGAGGTCTCTCACTTTTTTAGTTGATGCTAATGCTTGACCTCTAAGCTTATAACTATACTTAACTGCATTAATCTTACGAGTGACACACATGGAATAACATTTAGAAATATTTAAATTTAGTTTGTTACGGATGCAATATTCTTGGAATGTGTCTAAATCATTTTGTAGTAATAGATTATCTTCTATACTATTAACTAGCCTGAAAATTTTTGCGTCATCAGCATAAAGTAGAAACTTAGAATTCTGAAAATATAAAGCTATATCATTTAAAAATATAGCAAATAGCAGAGGACCAGTTATTGAACCTTGGGGTACTCCTGACGGAACACTTACCCACCCAGAGTGGAATCCATTGATTGCTACTGCTTGGGAGCGATTTTCTATATAAGACGAAAACCATCTGAATAAGCTACCATGGATTCCAGCGCAGGACAGCTTCTGAAGGAGGATGTTATGATCAATTTGGTCGAAAGCTTTGCAAAAGTCTGTATAGATTATGTCAACCTGCGAGCCAGAATCCATACAAGAAGTAATGTAATTGTTGGATATTAAGAGATTGGATACGGTTGAACGACCCTTAATGAAACCATGCTGCTCCGGAATAAACCACGAAGCCAATGCAGCATAGGTCTGCATATGAACTATGCTCTCAAAAATTTTAATAAAGATACAAAGTTTTGAGATAGGCCTATAGTTTTTAACCTCACTCCTATCCCCACTCTTATGAACTGGTGTAATAAAGGCTGATTTCCAAATAGAGGGGACCACACCTTCACTTAAAGAACGTCGAAAGAGTATACAAAGAGGATTTACTAAACTTTTGGCGCAATTAACTATAAGAGAGGGAGATATGTTGTCAGGGCCGGCACCTTTATTTAACTTGACTGCTTTGAGGAGCTTATATACTTCAGCTGGATCAATTTCGATATCTGCAATATTATTTGTATTTAAACTGGTGGTATCGAGGTTTGAAGTTGAATTGCTGGTAGTATCGAGGTTTGAAGTTGTTAAAAAATTAGTTTTAAAGAAATCAGAAAATAAATTACAGACATCTTCACCTTTGGATGCCGTACGATTTTCATAAGTCATTACCGAAGGGATTTTATTTGATGACTTATTTTGTTTGATGTAGGACCAAAATGACTTCGGATCATCAACAATTGCATCCTCGATCTTTTTTATGTAAACCTTATAGAGTGTATCTTCTAACGATTTCGCTCGTTCTCTCAAGAGAGAGAACGTCGTATAATCTTCGTGATTTCCATAACGTTTGAATTTACGATGAAACTTCATCTTTTCTCTCAACACTTTTTTCAAGGCGGAGTTATACCACGGTGGGAAGGAATTAGGCACTACTTCTTTATGGGGTATATGAGCATCCCTGAGGTCATAGAGGATATCATAGAAAGTATTAACAGCTTCCTCTAGGGACCCATCATACAAGACTGATTGCCAGTTTACCGCGTCAAGACCCGAACGTATACTCTCATAATCGCCTGAGTTATAAAAATATTTTATTTTTTTACTTTCTTCAAGTGGTTTTACAAATATAGTTGGAACGTCGATAATAAAAGATTTATGATGTGGTATATCCTCTGGTACAAGCGGGGAGTCGCAACTATTTACAATTAAATTATCATTAGAAAAAACTAAATCTAAAAAAAATCCATTGTTATTACAAATTCGACAAAATTGCGAGAGGTTACACTGTTTAATCGTATCAAGGAAGTTTACCTGAGAATGTGTCATATATAATACAAGACAAAAAACACCATTTAAACGTCTTGTTTAAAATAGTAGTACTATACCCAGAAGCAAGCTTGTAGAAAGTATTTAATTTGTACAAAGGTTTTAGGGGATAGTATAGTTTCCATCAATTCGAACATTTTTACTATGGGGCCAGCCACGAAGTCAGCTGTTCTATACAAAAGTACAACATCGACTCGACTAACCACTCAATGGTTACGCACGCTTAAATATGCTTACGGGGCAATGGTTGCTCAGCACAGCTCCGCTCCGCTCCGCTTAAATTAAGTTTTACTCAAAAACTAGAAGGATTTAACAAAAACAAATTATTGATTTATAATGCTAGTTAAATTTGCAATAAGATTGTATGATTTGTAGATGGATTTTTATTACGATTTAATTAGAAACAGCGAGTTGAAAGTCTGAAGTTGCAGAAAAGGAAATATTTTACCGATTTCTTTTTAAAACATGCAATAAATACTAATAAATAAACAAATATTACAGACCAATTTGTGTTTAAATAATAGTTTACAATGTTGTTATTAGATAAAAGTAAAAACAAAAACCTTTTGGAAAAATATTGTTTAATTAAATATATAAAAATGTGAGTATTTTTTCGATTTCGTATCGACTTCTTTTTTCTAAGTAGATAAATTTTTAATATATACTTTTTATGGGTATTGAGGGCATAACAAGTATATATTAATGTATTACAACATATTTAGTACAATATATTTAATTATATTTTATTTTTCCATACTTAGCTAACATTGCCTAAAGCACGCAATGGTTCCTTGCCTCCTGGAGGCAAGCAAGTCGGCGAACTTCAATCGAATATAATCCGCCAAATTTTTATTAAATTGGACCAATTTCTTGTTCTACGATTAAAATAAGGTGTCTAGATTAAGATAGGTATAAGTTGGATAGGAACAGAGGGTGATTGGACACAATTAATGAAAGTATTTTAATTAGCTGTCAGCTTGCCTCCAGGAGGCAAGATACCATTGGAGCGGGTAAAAATACTTGCCTCCAGGAGGCAAGATACCATTGGAACGGGTAAAAATACTTGCCGCCAGGAGGCAAGAAACCATTGAGTGGCTAAAATGTATTGAAAAGTTGTGTTTTTTCGCGATTTCATGCATGGCCCCGTAGTAAAAAATGTTCCCTAAAATCTTTGTACTCATTTGAATTTCGTAGTGTTTATAAAGGCATGCACAAGGTTAAAATGTGATGCTTGATCAGTCGTTGACAGTACAATGAGCATTATCATTATTTACTGTCCTGGCGAATCCAGGGATAATCTTGCCGACGGGTGCGTCGACACGCCCTGTGATAATTATTGTGGGTAGCTCATCAAATTAGCGAAAATTATAATTTCAATGTGGTTTGTTATAATTATCATTTAATTGAATTTGTACATAATAACTTTAGTTGTGATTTATTAATGTTTTTTTGCACTAATGACAAAGAATATATATGTCACCGGAAAATAACAAGAATCGCAAATTTATAAATTTACGGAAGTCCTGGTAGAATACGTGATAGGTTAGAAATTTAGGGCGATCGCGAAGTGCAGCGAAGCGATTGCCATAAGCCCCGGCTTATGAACTGGATTTCTGTTATTTTGATTTAAAAATCGTTGGTGTAGACTTTTAAACCTTAAATTGTGATATTTGTGAATCGTGATATTTTCTATAAAAATATCGAATCATTCGTGTGGTGCATTGTTATTTGGAAGAATGTTCGACTGAAACAATCGCTGTTTATACCTACTTACTGTTACATTTTAGGAAATAATTTCTAAACCCTTATTTTTACTTTCAATATAATAATGGAGAGAAGTAATTAGATATTTTACCTACATAATAAAACAGGTACCTATGGCTTTGATGCTACATTAGACGGCCGTTCATTGCAACTTGGACATTCTCCTTTAGTGGTTATTTATTTTTAGGAAATTCATAAATTTACGGTTTTTGTTATTTTCCGGTGACATATACACTCGCGAAATGATGCGATTATAAGATATTGATTCTCACTCAAGGAAAGTTTTATTGAACAATAGGGTATTTTACTGATATTTTTTAATTTAAATAAAATGTTTTTCGAAATATTAGCTACACGCAACGAAGTTTTATTTTGAATTATCTTGAAATTTTCAAAGTTATAAGACATCAAACTTTCTAATTAGACGAGGAGAGAACGACTAGATATATTTGTGACGTCAACAAGTCAGTAGCGTCATAGTCTCGCCATAGACAATTTTTTAAACAGCTTAAAATTAGCTTGTTACAAAACAGAGTCAAATTATTTTCTCACGTTTGATATTTTTAAATGTTATAATATATTTTTTAACTTCAGCATTATATATCTACATTTAGACAACAGTGAAATACCCTATTGTATTAGCATTTTATGTCTTTGTACTTGTCTTTATTTGTGATAACTTTATTGGTTGTGATATCCGTTTCAGATTAATGTGTGGCGTTGCAAGATAATTATAATTCTTTTTTGGCTAATGAGAGCAACATAAAAACTGGGACTAAACTATTGGGAACAAAATGGGTTGTTTTTAACTGATCACCAAACTAACCTAATCTCACCCACAAAAATACTAAGTTAGCACCTAAAAACACTGAAATGGACATTTTGCGTACATTTCAGTATTTTAGATGCTTACTTATTATTTTTTGTTGCTCAATAAAATAATTTCTCTTTAAAAATAACCGCTGGTTTTTAAATTATCCGAAAGGCCCTGCTATTTGTAACCATAAATATATCTTTTTTAAGTACAATCACTTACATATTCATAATAATATTGCAGTCTAGTGTTCTGCACGTGATACCCTCAAAGAAACTTTTAAGATTGAGATTTTAAATTATTTCTATGCATTCATTATGCAATTTTGTAAGTATAGGAAAAACGTGATAGTAAAAAACCACGAGCCCTATAATAGTATCCCACCTGAAAGCTACTTATAGGGCTTGTGGTTTTTTACTATCACGATTTTCCTAAATTTGATTTATTTAGACACTATTGATTTAAGTGTCTTATATTAATCAACGAGTTAGCATAAAAAATCTAGTAGGTGCATCTTGATCCAGTGTTCCTTAAAATACCTTGAAGGTGAAATTCTCTACTTGTAACGTATCGTTATCGTATTTCTTTATTTATGGTGCCACTACGCGCTGAAACCACGGCTCCGCCCTCAATAACAAGAGCGTGGGCACACCGACGACACAAATCGCTGATTCTACTAAACACAGAAATCTTTCATTGACAAGTGTTGTATTTCAAAAAAGTAATGATAAAAATAATTAACATTATTGTAGTACAAACTGTAATTATGACTGGCAACACTTTTAAGTTTAAATTGAGAGAAAGCGCCGCCATGGCGCCACTTTGTTTTGAACGGGGATAGACAAAATGGTGGAAATCTACCCGTAGGCGGACAGTCAATTGTGTTCGAGTTGTCGAGTCGAAAGGACGTTGACCAGTGATTGTACGAAGGAAGCATGAATAAATGGATGCCTATACTGCTGAGTTATTATTTCATCACAATTCAGAAGTGGCAAAAAACAACACGCAAAGAAGTTCAGTTATAAGGTACGTGCAATTTTTCCCTAGAAGTTTTAGAAAATCAGTTTGATCAGTTGACCTTATTCGCCTTTACAAAATATTTCAAATTATTTCCGTCTTTCTGTGAAAATCGGCACTTTATTTAATAAGCTGTCTTTTTATGACTCGGAGTCAATCAACCCGGACGTTTCAAATCTTTTTCAAATGTTCAAATGAAGATTGAAAACATTCGAAACCAAAAATAGATTTTATATGATACGTGTTTAGGAATATTATAAATGTAAATGCTATGATTGCGTAATTGTACTCAATATAGTAAAGAAAGATAGCTTTGATTTTGACTTTCACATGCCATTGATGTGGGCCAAATATGCTGAGCATGTTTTAAAGAGAATAGTTATTTTATCTTTTTGTAAACTCAATGGAAAAATATTATTTAACATAGACAAGAATGCAAAAAGGGCGAGTGAGGTTATATGAACAATACTCAATTCTTTGTATTCTATTACTATACAACTAGTTTGTTGAGTTAGCCATGTGTGTCGCTTATATTAGACCATGTGTGTCTAAGCTTGAGTAGTAGGTAGTGGCCATTTGCCGTAAAGTTATTAATGGATTTAGACAGTTTGAAGTTTAATTTTGCAGACGCTTAGCAAAAGTAATAGGTATCAAAAAAAGGCCATGTGTGCCTATTGCGTAGTTGAGTCGCCATGTGTGCCTATAGCCTAGTTTAGTAGCCATGTGAGCCACGAGTCAGCCATGTGTCTCGCTTATAATTGGACTATGTGTGTCTAAGCTTAACTAGTAGTGGTCATTTGCCGAAAGGTCATCAGTGCATAGATAGTTTGAAATTAATTTTGCAGTCGCTTTACAAAAGTAATATTAGAAAAAGGGCATGTGTGCCTATGGCTTAGTTGAGTAGCCATGGGAGCTATGAGTCGGCCATGTGTGTCTATGCTTGAGTAGATACTAGGCTACATGGCTAGATGCGCCAACAGTTTATAAGGCTAGATGCGCTTACAGTTTACTAGGCTAGACGCGCCTACAGTTTATGTGGCTAGATGCGCCTAAAGTTAACAAGGCTAAATGGGCCTACAGTTTACTAGGCTAGACGCGCCTGCAGTTTGTGGCTAGATGCGCCTACAGTTTACAAGGCTAGATGGGCCTACAGTTTACAAGGCTAGAGGCGCCTACAGTTTATGTGGCTAGATGCGCCTACAGTTTACAAGGCTAGATGGGCCTACAGTTTACAAGGCTAGAGGCACTTACAATTTACTAAGCTAGACGCGCCTACAGTTTACAAGGCTAGACACACATACCGTTTACATGGCTAAATGCGACTACAGTTTACAAGGCTAGGTGCGTTCCAGTTCATAAGACTATGTGCATTTAGATACAAGGATAGAAGCGCCTTCTAGATTAAAAATCTAGGTGTATACTTATGTTAAAAGGCTACACGCGCCTTCTAGATTAAAAATCAAGGTGTATATTTAGGTTAAAAGGCTACACGCGCCTTCTGATTACAATGCTAGAAGTGCCTTTAGTTTGTCAGGCTAGACTCGCCTATATACGAGCCTTCAGCTTGTAGGCATATGTCTTATTGTTAACAATACCTAAAGCTGATTGATCAAATGTATTTGTGGTTATTGTAGGTCGAAGGCCTTTAAGTAGCTATATTACCATACTATTTTGTCCCTTGTTATCATAAAAAGTTAATTTAATTTTATATGC
Organism: Crambus lathoniellus; assembly: GCA_949710035.1. NCBI lineage: Eukaryota > Metazoa > Arthropoda > Insecta > Lepidoptera > Crambidae > Crambus > Crambus lathoniellus. The sequence goes on along the minus strand of OX453296.1, from coordinate 27,454,730 downwards.
AGTTATAATAGACAAGTGCATTAGTTTCAGAATGTACATAGACACTTAGTCTTGACTTGTTGAATTTGATAAATGACGAAAGTTTCCCTATACTAAGTATACACTTTTTAGTTGATTGGGCTATGTGTGTCGCTCGAACATAATTATGTGGCATACAATTATTTCAGTTGGACAAGTTAGCCATTCTTATTTAAGTGTACCATATAAGAATGTTAACATTATTAAATAATTCTGTGAATTTTCTATAGAAGTTTAGCTTTCTGAGTATTTTTACTGATTAACTAGATTGACAAGAAGGATAAATAAAACACCATACACTAATATCATTTATTTGTTCTAATCTTTGCGAGGTCATGAAACGCAAACAAGTCATTGAAGGAAGAAAGCGACGGCCCAATAGAGGAACGCAGATCACCATCCCGTCACTGATGCCTCGTTGTTGGCGCCACGCCGGCCGCTGTGTCTTGAGGATTTCTGAGCCGTCACCTTGGTACTACTTGGATCGTCGAAGTGATTTCAGGATATCAGTTGGTTTCATCTTCATCCCGAAACGGGAGGAAGGGCGGAGTGTGTATGTAAATTAATATCGGCATAAATTATTAGAACTTGATTGTGTAAATTCGTTACTTTCAAATATTGCATTATTTTACTCTTCGATTCAAACTTTGCTGATGATGTGACTGTAAATGTTTTAAAGTCCAGTTTTGACATACCTTCCTACTTATTTAAAAAGATGCTAAAACTTTTATCAAAAAGACTATTACTTACGAGTAGGTACGAACAGGGAATTGTCTTAGTTGGCGACTTTAATATTTATATTCTAAATATAAGTAGCAGAAATATGAAAAACATCACTTTTTAATTGTAATGATAACTTACCAATTACTTACCACGACAAGCTTCCTAATTATGGAAACCACTTGAATAACACCAATATTATTGACCTATTTAGAAATTATGTTATCAAGCCTTAGATAGATAAAGTAAAAAGTTGTGCACTTTGTCCTCTCGGATCATTCAGCTCAATCAGAGATTTGATACTAGTACTTTTACAAAACAGAAAAAATTGTTGTTGGTAAATTTATTTTCTAGATCGCATTCTTAACTTTGTTTTGCAAATGTTTTCTTGAATAATAAGTTAAAAATAATAAAGCGTATAGAGCTTTCACTAAAATAAAAGAGACCGAAGTGGCAGTAAGGTACTTACATGAAAACATAACTTAAGGGGTAATAAAATTATAGAGTAATAGCACAGTAAATATATATGCTATGGTAATAGGTCGTATAAATACAAATATATAGTTTCGTATTATGAAAAGTACTGTTAGTTAAAATCCATCATTCATCCAGCATAGTGGGTTTAAAACAGGATTTGGACCTACTACTACCGAGCGAAACAGAATCTGTATAGATAGACTTTGAAACCAGTCAGCCTCAATGTTTGTGTTAGTGACACTGCTATTGATGCCCGATGGCCGAAAGCCATAGCCTAGACATATAGGCACTTTTGGTGACTAGTGGTTACTGGTTAATTATAGGACTAAAGAAGGACAAATCTTTAACTGTAGGTACTGAACTGTAATAGTATTTATTCTAAGGGCCGTGGGTTCTGATAGGTTTGATATAAATTGTACAGGATTGAGTTCCGACTGGAGCGGTGATGTTTCGGTGTTCCGATGCATGAAATGTAATTGAGAAGTCTATTGATACATTATGTGCGCCTCTTTTATAAATCGTTAATTTTAAGTTAGAGACGCGAGTATTCGCAGGTTTAATAAATGAGCGACATACAGATAAACTATTATTTACAAATAATACATGGAAATTTCCAATGCTTGATTTTTGAGAAAGTAATCTTTATGACCTTTACGTATCTTACAATTTTACTGTTGCTTACTGACATAATAGTACATAAAAAAAGCGCAATTAACAAAAGAAACGCCTCTTGTAGACTTATTCATAGACATGTTTGAAACTTTTGAGGATGTAAGTAGCTGGTCACGTACTGCACAACCGACTGAATTTAACGGAATACGTAGTATTACATTAGAATTATTTAAAAGTGATTTTCAAACATAGAATAATGAACGTCTGATGTGCGTAGTTAATCCCACGAATATTAAATACATTCAATTTGGTAACTTCAGATGTGAATTGTTGAACTTAATAATATATGAATCAAACAAAAAATAATAGAAATAATGAAAATATTACTTGGTATATCTATATAGACACTCATTTAAATTGGAAATCTTGTTGTTATTTATAATATCGATACAAAGATTTCAATCTATTGTTACGCTTTATATCTATTTTTGCTCAGAATAATTGCTTATGTCGTGTAGTTTAATAGTTTGTGTCCTCTTTTAACTTAAGGCGTCATAAATCGTAACAATTCTGTAAAAGTAAATGTTGTAATGTATGGTAGGTACATTCGTATTACCAAATGATGCATTCACATCATTTGTATCACGTTCGCATTATTTATCTGACGTTTTACTATGAAACGCTTAGAAGGACTTTCAAGGAAAAGAAATCGCTTTCAATTCCTGCATATCTATAATCTAGCAATTTGTACGTTATAATTTATACTTACTTGACATAACTTTTTATTACTATTTATTCAAAATCAATTACAAATTTAATCGACCAAACAACAGAAATCAACACGTTTTAACAATGAAAACTACTAGTGTTGTGGCTGGGCAGCCAACTAAAAGGCCGGCAATCCACAGATATTAAATTTATTTTAAAATATAAAACCTAAAAATAAAATCACAAATTAATATAAGTACAAAAAGTCAAAACAGAATGTTACTTACAAATTTATCTACTACAAAATTGGTCTTACCTGCAGGAAATTCCTTACAGGTTTTATAATGGCAATAAAAATAAAATAATAGTTTGTGACGGGACGTCCTCGTCGGCCAGCGGTACACTAGCCGGAACGTCGGAAGTCACCGCCCAGTATTCAACTAGTAGATGTTGTAGTAATAAAAGATTGTTTCATCACTTGGGTTGTTTTATTAAATATGGTAAATTAGAAATATTAAAGAATATGAAGAATAGGAACTGTCACTATAACTAATTATTGGCTATTTAATACAATTATCACATTTCACTTATACATTTTGATACGCTAGCTCGCACGTGAGCTCTGTTCAGTTTGATTATTTAAGTAGGACTGTCACAAATGCTGAATAGGGCACGTGGAGCGAAGAATTTGAATTTAAATTTGAAAAGAACAGGATAGGATTAGATAAAATTGATGGCCAGTATGTAGAACTTGATGGCCAGTATGTAGAACTATAGAGTTTCCAGCCATTATTGAGTTTTTAACCATCAATAATGACTGGTATGAAACGACATCGTTACAATACCGGGGCGGCCGGCGCAAAAAAAAATCTCTCAGGATTTTTTTTTACTAACAATAAGGTAATGTTAAATATGTCGTTTCGCATTTAAATTAATTAAAAAGTAAGTAGGTAGTTACAAACAAGTAAACAATAATAAAAATAAAATTAAATAAATGTGAGTTGAAGTTACTGAATTTATCTATACTGTGAAGAAAATATTACTAAACTAAATATGGTTCAAATGGATATATATTACAATATGGAAATGAGTGTTTAAGATAGTTTCATCAGCTCATGCAATCATCATTCAAACAACTAACATACATCCGCAAACAAAGTCTTGATTAAAAATTTAATAACTTAATCGAGACAGAAACATACGAGAGGAGTATTATATAATGGAATACTTCTCAAGAAACTACCTTAACAATAGTGTAGGCTTATTGTAGTCACTACCCGCTAATAGATGTAGCATAAGGCTTATTTTAATGTGTTGCTAGAACCGCACAGTGATAACTATAATACAAGTGTTAAGAAGCTAAATGTAGCCACGTATCATACGATACAGATGCGTTAAATAGACGCAACACAAAATTGTGTTATATAACACCCAAAGTAGGTGGTTTGGTTAAATAAGTTTAATCGAGGCTTATTTTTTCGTGTTATTAACCGCACGTTTCATGAAAAAAGGTAAGTATGAGCATGTAAAATATTGGTTAGTGAATTAGGCTTATTTTAAAGTGTCTTCGACCGCACTACTCCGGAAATAAAATGATTAAGTAAATTATGGTAAAAGTAACAAATGTGTTACGTAAGTATTTAAAATTAAGTAGGTGATAATAAATTAATTAGAGCCAGCGTGTTTTATATTATCATGCAATGACTCGTTTAATATACATTTATTACATTATATATAGGTACATATAATACATTTTATACAGATATATTTCCACAGTATAGATAAAATAATGAAATTATGTGAATTAGAATGATTAAATTATCCAAAATAAAAGATCTAAATTGAAAAAAGTATTTAAAAATAGTCCTAAGGTGGGTAAAAAAGCAAGTGGTAGGGGTAAAGATGTGAAATATCTATAGTAATTTTTGCAGAAAAAGTACGGTATACAACCTTTTCTTAGTTTGAAAGAAAATTGTTCGAATAAAATAAAATAATGTGACAACGTCTGACAATGTCAACATGGAAAAAATAGTGACATTTACGTTGAAGACAAAATTATTACAGTAGGTATTACATTTCAAATAATTATATGCAAATAACATTGGAGAAAATAAACTATATGGTAAGTACGTAGAATAATTGTATAGTAGTGTAATTTATGTAAAAAAATTGAAAGTTTAATGTATGTAATGTTTGTAAGTATACTTAGCTAGCGTAATCTTGTAGTCGGCTTCGAAAGCCTAAGAAATACGAGCTAAGAGCGTAGTATCTTGAGTAAGGATATTCTCCGAAGCCAAGGGTGTGTTAACAAACGAGATTTGGAATAACCAATGGTTTAAATCCCAAAACCTCGAGTGTTTATGAAGCTGTCGGTTAGACAAGCCGTAGAGTAGGTGATGTCTGTAGGGCTGTAGTATAAATAGTATAGGGTACTGAAAGTATTTTTGTGATAATAAGTAGAAATGGGTACTAAGTTTATGAATGTAATGCCTTCGCTACTAAAGTATCGGGAACCGATTACATTTGTAACCAGCAGTAGTAGCGTCGATCGTTTTATTGTCTGTAAAATGTGTGTTAGGGTGATTGAAGTGTATTAAGTTGTGAAATTGTACGGTATAGTGTGTCGAAATGGGGATGGTTGATATAATACAATATATTAAAATTAAAACATAGAAAAAGGAAAGTGGGGAAAATTAGTACACAAACACAACACGAAAGTCTAGACACAAAAGTCGTAATTAATTTTCTTTTTTCAGGTAAATTAATATGGTAACTTTCACTCCGAAGTCCGAGCAAAAATCCACCTTCTTCGATTCTTCTTTTGCCGAAGAGCCAGTGTGACGGTACCTTCGTCAGAAAGCCAATGTGCCGATACCTTCGCCGGAGAGTCAATGCGACGGGACGGGTGTTCGATTCGTAGCCGGAGAGCCAATGTGACGGGACGTCCTCGTCGGCCAGCGGTACACTAGCCGGAACGTCGGAAGTCACCGCCCAGTATTCAACTAGTAGATGTTGTAGTAATAAAAGATTGTTTCATCACTTGGGTTGTTTTATTAAATATGGTAAATTAGAAATATTAAAGAATATGAAGAATAGGAACTGTCACTATAACTAATTATTGGCTATTTAATACAATTATCACATTTCACTTATACATTTTGATACGCTAGCTCGCACGTGAGCTCTGTTCAGTTTGATTATTTAAGTAGGACTGTCACAAATGCTGAATAGGGCACGTGGAGCGAAGAATTTGAATTTAAATTTGAAAAGAACAGGATAGGATTAGATAAAATTGATGGCCAGTATGTAGAACTTGATGGCCAGTATGTAGAACTATAGAGTTTCCAGCCATTATTGAGTTTTTAACCATCAATAATGACTGGTATGAAACGACATCGTTACAAGTTTAATAATATAATTTAGTCGATTTAAAGGTGAGCCGAAACAAATCAAATATTTTTTATATTGATGTCTAAACACCAAAAAAAAACAATGTCATGGAAACGACATGACATTCCAAATATTATTTTTCAGAACAAACTCATAAAAATTTGACAAATAGTTTCGAATTACATGCAAGGAAAAAATAATTTATAAAAATGATACCGTGAAAATATAAAATAAAAATAATATGAAATAGGATAGTAGCGAGCGACGCAACGCTACAGTGTCATAATAAATTAACAGCAAATATAATATAACATCGTTTTGAGACATAAATAATAATATATTCTGGCAAGTTCTCTTGTACTTAGATAAATAGAAAATTAAATTATAATACGGAGGTCGGTCAGCTCACCCTTCGCGAGTTTTCTTGCCAGTTCTTTCTCCGAAGGGCCTCCCCATTTGTGAACTGGTGGTCGAGTCAATAGTTTGCCTTGATTTAAAATAACTATTAATCTAGTTCTTTTCAAATAAATCTAAATATCAAATAGATAATTTTCCTTGCCTCAGTAAAGTCATAACTTAAAAAAGTAAATACCGTATCCCGATTCCAAACAAAATAATAAAATTTAAAATCTGAGGGTCGGAAGGATCTGAAATCAGACGGAAAGAGACATAAAATAAAAATAAAATATATAAAAAAAAAACATACAGTGAAATGCTAAAAATAAGTGATACTAAAACGCTCGCAGAAATCTGAGATGTGCATAGGTAGGTACATTTACATTGTAAATTATTATTTTAACTATTATCATGTTTTTGAAAATTTTGTTGAGATTATACTTCATATACTGTGATTATAATGCCAAATGTTGTATTTATATTCCTTTAAAATCGTATTCTGTAAAAATAAAGAAACTGACTAGGTACTTGTTACATACAGTGCACCAGGAGGTAGCACTATGTCGGATGGCCGAATGTTGTATTTCAAAAAAGTAATGATAAAAATAATTAACATTATTGTAGTACAAACTGTAATTATGACTGGCAACACTTTTAAGTTTAAATTGAGAGAAAGCGCCGCCATGGCGCCACTTTGTTTTGAACGGGGATAGACAAAATGGTGGAAATCTACCCGTAGGCGGACAGTCAATTGTGTTCGAGTTGTCGAGTCGAAAGGACGTTGACCAGTGATTGTACGAAGGAAGCATGAATAAATGGATGCCTATACTGCTGAGTTATTATTTCATCACACAAGGTAAATCATGAAAAAACATGAGTAATGAATTACTGACATTATCGACGACGACCTCCGTGGCCGAGTTTTGTACGCACCGGTTTTCAAAGTGCCGCTATCTCTGGAGGTCCCGGATTCGATTACCGGTTGGGTAAATATTGAAAACGAACTTTTTAATATTTTCTCTGGTCTGGGTGTATGTGTTAATACCCGTGGTTGTTCTATAACACTAGTGCTTAAGCTGCTGCAGTTTTATGTGACAGTGTCCAATATTACAAGCTTTTATTTAACTTGCAGTGTATGTATGTATGCATGTATGTCCGTTCAGGTCAAATCTTGCAAGCTTAATTTGACCCACTTCCCAGTGTCCGATTGAGCTGAAATTTTGTGTGCAAGTTTGGTTCAGATGACAATACAATATTAAAGTACAGTCAGCAAAAAAGCTTGTCATAAAAATGAAATTTTTACTAAAAACTTATTTACTTATTATTCATATGCCCGAATACTCGTACGCTACTTATCTTTGGGAGCGTCTCAAACATCGCCCTGTCACTTTAAATGTCAAACGTGTGAAAGAGATGCCATGATGTTTGAGACGCTCCCAAAGATGATTTGCGTTCGAGAATTCGGGCGACAGTGACTTAACTTCCGCTACCCGCTGTTACTCAGACCCCACCCTCAATACTTAGGGCGGAGGTACACCGGCGATACAAAGCGCAGATTCCATTTAGCTCACCTTATTGGAAATTCCGCTCATTGTGCCGCTCTCTTCATTAGTATTGCAACCGGCTAAGCAGCTGCCGGGAAATCCTGGAACATTCTTTCTACCGTGGGACTTTATCGTGAGTTGCAAGGAAATGTATTAAGTACGTACTATAAACTTATTATACAGTATAAATAAGTTTATGGTACGTACCTACCGTGAGATTGAAAAAATAACTTATTGATTTTTTGGGTAGCTTTGATAAATCTTTATTAGATCTTTATTTATGTTTGGAAAGTATTGGCAGAGTATAAAATTTGAAGGCAAACACATATATGCTTTTTGTATGGAAAGACATTAAAATATTGTTTATAAAGAAGTTCTATAGTGATTCTTTAACGATTCTTCACAAACGCACATTTCCTTATTTCCAATAGGTTAATCTACTGGTAAACGCGTACATTAGTGCTTCTTGATTTAACTCCAATTTACGTCATCAATCATACTACGCAATAACGCACACAGCGAGAGGGGCAATCTAACCGCTTCTGATGTTGAGATCCGATTGTAGGTAATATCAGGAATTGTTGTTATTAACAGTTTCTCACATAATGTTACATTTTTAAACATGTTTGAGAACTAATTTTATAAAATTAAACGATTTTATGCCTATTCTTTAGGTGGTCTCTGTAAAAACTTTTTTACCACCTTTATGATTGTTTTGTACAAAACTTGTATTTTTCTGAAATCAAAACTGTCTGTATACAAAAACCATTTTATAAATAAAAAAGCTCTGAATGAAAAGAAATGAAATCCCGAAAAGAAGTTGATATTCTTAAGAACATATAAGGTTTACCCACTCAAAGTTCAGTAAATGAGCGAAGAAAGGAAAATATTCAACATTATTAACGTAATAACGTTTTATTTTCTCCCGAACAGAAGTTCCTTTGCCGAACGTCACACACGAAACCTAAATAATAAGTAAAGGCTTGTTTAGACATGCATGTTTGGATTATTTCGGATAGTACTATCCGAATCAATACATACGTATTCGTTTGGTTCAATCAAGGTATTACAATAATTATCAAAGTCAAAGTCGAATTTGTTTATTACCACACTTTTATTAGCTTCACTTGTAACTAAGTCACAATGTAAGAAAATCTTGGAACTCAATTTTAACCTACTTCTCATTGTCGCATAGATTTGAAACTTTGCAAGTCTATATGAATCCGATGACAATACAATAATTTGCTACCATCGAGCTGATCTGATGATGGAGTCAAGAGGTGGGCATTAGAACTCATCAATAGCTGCTAGGAAACCCCTCGACTTTAGGCTCATTTGTTTTGTTTTGATGAGACCTATTCGCTACACTTGGTGGTGATGAACTGATGATGGATGAGCAGGGAGGAAGCCAGTGGCACTCCTTAATAACCAATAGGAAACACCTCGAGTTCTGGCTCATTTGTTTCGTTCTGATGAGACCTCTTCGCTACAATGGGTGGTGAGGGTCTGGTGATGGAGCAGGAAGGAAGCCAGTGACACTCCTTAATGACCAATAGGAAACTACTCGAGTTCAGGCTCATTTGTTTCATTTTGATAAGACCTATACGTTACACTTGGTGGTGAGGGTCTGATGATGGAGCTGGGAGGAAGCCAGTGAAATTCCTTAATGACCACAAGAAAACCCCTCGAGTTTGGGCTCATTTGTTTTGTTCTGATGAGACCTATTCGCTATACTTGGTGGCGAGTGTCTGATGATGGAGCAGGGAGGAAGTAAGGGTTCGGCTCGCGCATCCGGTAACTTATAGACTCCACTTGAATTTGTAAAACTAAATACATACAATCACGCCTTTGAGTTATAATGTTTACATGGTGGGCAGACACATGAATGGACTGTGAAATGCATTACCATCCATTCATGGCTTGCCATTTATTAAACTAAAAAGTAAAAAATAAATATGTAGTTTAAAAAACTAAAACAACACACTTTTATAGGAACATACTAAAAAGTACAAAATAACCGTCTATTCAGTAACTGAAAATAAAAAGCGTGGTGGTGCGCCCTTTGCAAAGCATGCATTACAAGTACCTAAGTACTTAATATTGACAACGCGCACCACGCTTTTTAATTTCAGTTACTGAATAGACGGTTATTTTGTACTTTTTAGTATGTTCCTATAAAAGTGTGTTGTTTTAGTTTTTTAAACTACATATTTATTTTTTTCAATTTAGATTGTGTAGAACGTCATAGAAGCTACGCCATCGGTTCGCAAACCCCACGGAGACCTTGGAGAAGAACTGGCAAGAAACTCTTCAAGGGTTGTTATTTTCTGCCTGTCTTATTTCATACGGAGTCGTCAAATTGAAAAATGGCCTTAACATAGATTATTAAGGTCAGTTTCCATCTCAATTACACAATGAGTAATGATAAATATAGTTAATTAGGCGGACTAATGATCATAGCGGTAAACAATTTTCAATTACTTAAGAACTCTAGTTAAAGCAAATAGTTATCAGCAAAAAAAATACTTTTATACACTGCAAGTTGCGCTATACAAGTATGTTTAAAAATTGGAGTTGCACTCCGGGAGTGCCGGCAAAAGTGAAAACTTGAATATTTACGTTGTGCATTTTTGATTTTCTTAAATTTTTTAACCCGTTGATTTTAAGAAAATATACTTAGAGATGAATTAGATGCGCAGGACCGATAGTTGTGGAGATCCTTGGGGGAGGCCTATGCCCAGCAGTGGGCTTCGTACGGCTGAAATGATGATGATGATGAGTAAGATGCGTTGATAAAGGGCTCCCTAGACACTTTCACTTCAAAAATAATTAAAAACACATTTTAAGGCAAGCAGATAGGAGCAGACCTATTGCCACTGGCAGCACCCGTTCCCGTTACCCGTTCAGAGAACTTTACAAGAACATTATTTTTAAACCTAATTATACATAGTGTGTACCAGTCTTTATTCGTTACAATCCTGCAAAGAATCTTGGAGCAGTTACAAAGCAGGGCGTATGATACCCGCAATGACCTGTGATTTGCATTAACGACCTTACGTCCCCTGAATAAGGGATATAATGGCTGTAACGGTTATGCTTAATGTATGTTTCATTCGCTTTTATGCAGCGTGAATTAAGTATTCGTAAATGTATTGTTCACACAAGTGTGGGTTAAATGAACAGTATTTGGGTCAAATTTTTAAACGTGCTAAGGTTAATTGCAGTCTTCCCTCTATGAAGTTACACATTTTTTGTTTTTTTATTCTGCGGTATGGTTATAGTTTAAATAGAAATATTTTTGAAAAAGAAATCGGACTCTTTATTTGTATTTCGTTCTTGAATCAGCAATAACATTTTTGGTCGAAGATTCATTAGATAAGAATAAGAATCATTAATTGGCTAAGTACACAAACAAAAAATATAAAATAAATTAAAAACAAAAATTATACAGGTACTTATAATTATTATACATTATAACTAGGCCCCGAACCCAGCATAATGTTGCGACAGCAAAAAAAAAAGATACAAAGCAGCAAAATAAGATCATTATGACTAAAATAATTTATAAGATTGTACATTGACGAAACAGATGAGCCCGTGACGCAGTGGTTAGTGCGCTCGGCCTGCGATTGTTGGAGTTAAGCTACTTTCGTAATGGACGGTAACGGGATAGGTGACCAAAAACTTTTCATCACGAGGTCCTCCGTGCTTTGGAAGGTACGTTAAGCCGTTTGTCTAGGCTGCATTTGCAGTCGTTAATAACCAACAATCCGCATTGTCATGGCCCATTTTCCTTATCCATCCATAAGGAAGGCTAATGTCCCAGCAGTGGGGACATTATATTATTATGGCTTATATGATTATGATGATTCAGACCAGGCTATTAGGTGTCTACTAGATTCTCGAGCTTATGTCCTTCAAGGGCTGTTTCCGTATGAAAAATGCTAAACTTAAATTGCTGCCGAGTGTACAAAGTACAGTATCCGCTCGGTGGTAATAACTTCGGATATGAAGGCAGCGGCGATTCCCACAACATAAACACGAGTGTCCTGCTTTTGGAGTTAATTTGGTACAACGTTTAGTTTATCTTGCACCAAACGAAGGTTATTATTACGGATAGAGGAATATTCAACGTTGGTCGGTGAATAACAGCTAATATTTCAACTTGGTTATACTAATTTCATATTCCGATAAACAATTTCTATGCGTTAATTAGTTATTTATGAGAAAATATTAAACCCAGCTATAACTAGGAACAAATGAATTTGTCGTATAACATTACGTAGTTAGGTACCTCTTTTTCCCTTAACAAAATTAATAGGTAACGATTTGATTGGTTAATTAAGAGGTTACATTAGCTCGAGATTAAATAATTTCTTATAATCACATTAACTATCTAACTAAGCCCATGTAAATTTCAATAAAAACTGTGACATGGTAACCAGTTAAAAGATAAATGTATTCTTAAAACAATTTTGTTTCTAAATACATACTTACAATATACCTACATAGAAAACACCCAGACCAAGACATGTTCATGCACACAAATATTTGCTTTGTCTGGGAATCAAACCCGCGACCTCTGGGTTTGATACCGGTGGTGTTTATCACTACACCACAGAGGCGGTTATTTCAACAATTCCATAAGTAGGTAGTAATAACAAAAACTAATTCCATTTCACGTTAACTGTAGCGTTAAAATTTCCCGAAAGTTAGCTACCAGCATTCCACTCGTTACCGTTAGCAAACCTTGGTTAACAACTAACGTCTCCCTAATGAGATAACATTGGAAACTAAATCTGTCTATAGTAATTCTCACTAATTACCGCTGAGAGCGACGTAAACAGTACAAGGCTTCTATAGAATGTGCGACGTTCATTAATTTAAGAAGGGTGTTCTGAAAAGGCGGATGAATACCACGAATTTAAGAAAAGGGGTTAGAAGGAGCATGTTACGGATTTTGTAATGAGTTAAGAGTGGAATCGACAACTAACTAGTTGCTAGAAACTAGAAACTGGCTAGAACTTGAAGAAATTCAAAATCGTGTAAAGGCAACATGTATGGAGGGTTTGCTGTTTCGAGCAAAGGCTTTTGTACGAACTTTCTACTAGACGCATTTCAAGTGATCTGTGGATGCAGTGAAGGTGTTAGAAGGAATTTGTCACGAAATGAAAGAAACATATGAATTAATGCATAAAAGTTTATTGGATACCAAAAGTATCAAATATGAAATACAACACTCAACTCAACACAATTTCTAGTACGAAATCCTTGCATTTTCACTGTCCTACACCTGGGATAAACAAAGACGGAAATAAAAATAGAATCTGATTCTAGTGCCTTACAAAGTGTAAATGGTTGTGAATAAGGGTTTTGAGCTTCCTCTGTTGTGTGGAGACAGGAATGCTATGAAATAAATAAATAACTTTTTACAATCACACCAATATTTATCTAAGCCCATGTAAATTTCATTGACAAACTGTGTCATGGAAAACTTGATAACGGATAAATATATACTTAAATACTTTTTGTTTGTAAATACATACTTATTATACATAGAAAATACCCAGACCAAGACAAATAGACATGTTCATGCACACAAATCTTTATCTTGTTCGGGAATTGAACCCGAGACCTTTGGTGCAGAAGGCAGGTAGCCTACCCTGCGCCAAATCGGTCGTCAAAATCGTATAGCACTGTGGTTAGTGTGATTTCTAAAGCACTTTAGTTCTTGAAAAATTGAAAATGAAGTATAAAGAAAAAATCGACCTATCTCACAATAATCAGTAAACCATACTTTTAACTTTAGTTCTTTATCTGATCGATGATGGTGTCATTGCTTCACCTGTGTTTGACTTTTATGGGTTTGTTAATCATTTAGACTTTATTTTTCGTGTTGGCTCTGCTTACTAGTCATTTTAACTTCTTTTTGAAATGTAAATGTTTCATTATTATCAGCCTTTTGCTGAGCATAGGCTTGTCTCAATAATCTCCATGACATATAGGTCTTGGGCTCCCAGTAGTAGCTTCATCATCATCATCATCATCAGCCATTTAATGTCCCCACTTAGGTCTCTGTTATTTCTTTGCTAAAAGCTTCTTTTATAATTTTGTTGTAATTATCTGTAAAATTAGCAAGGGCTATTTTTTGAAAGCTTGTTTCAATAAATAAAATCTAGATACTGAAAATAAAATATATGACTGCAACAGGAGATAAAATATAAGCAAGGCCAGCTTCCGTATCAATAAAAACGTGGTAACGTTAGCTAATAGAAATTAGTTCTCATTACCTTAAACTTTTGAATCGGTAAGCCTTTTCTCTCGATTAAGAGAATCCAGCAAGTAAGAGAAGTAGTAAACAGCCGTTGACCTGCGTTAACTGCGGTCGGAACGACCGGTTGTTCTCTAATTGTGTCCGAACGGACCGATATGTGTTAAACCGTCGAGCTTTAGTTACCTGATGAAACGAAAATACTCGTGCAAAGATCTTGTACTGTTAGACTATCCTTAGTTTAGTGTTGTTCTTCTAGTAATTGTCGACTGGCAAAACATAACGTACCTTAAATTGTGTCTTAGATTTCAGATCGTATCAAAACAATTTGTGTTGTACCCAAATCACGTGAAAGTAAATAAAATCAAATAACACATCAGCATCCGACTGGAAGTGTTTTTCTAATCTTAAAAATACTTCTCCTGTGTAAGATAGTATATTCGAAACGCCCTTCGCTAGTAAACCACCGTTGACCTGTGCCAACTGCGGTCGGAACGACCGGGTGGCGTTCCTCTAATTGTGTCGGTATGGACCAACGGGTTAAACCGACGAGCTTTTGTTACCAGATGAAACGAAAATACTCGTGCAAGGCGCGCGTGCCGCGGTAGGTTTAAACAGTGATTCTGTTATCTATCTTGTTCCGTATTATTCTTTAAGTAATAGCAGAGTTGCAAGATGTTATGAATCTTTACAAAATACACTAGATATAAGTACCTATGTCTACTCATGTTATTTATACTTTTCAGAAAATGTTACAGCTGTTTTTGTCATAATTTAGATACACTTGTTAAGCCTTTTTAGCAGGGTTAGCAACTGTATCTAGATTATGATAAAAACGTTTAAAAGGTGCCTATGGTTTACTAGAGTTATCCCTCATCCCGAAATCTCAAAAATTTTGCGCGTTTTAACAACCACGGAAAGTCAGAAAATCCAAATATACCTTCATTAGTACCTACCTACGCGTGGCTTAAGAAAATACCTACATAATATCGCAGCATTTCTTTGACAATGTTGATGAAAATAGAGCTTTGGGGTTTCTCCCTAGCCCTAGCCACGCTACTGCGAATACATTATACTGTCTTTCAGAATGGCTAGAATTGAAATGCCCTTCCCGTGTAACGTATTTGCGAACAGCCGATATTAATACTGAAATCCGTCGCGTAGTGCAGAACGCTGTACTCCGTCCATCTCCGTGAGATCGGCTAATTTTGAAATGCTTTAGGCGATTTGCCCCCAAGTGAATGGAATAACGTAATAATAACATTTACAAGGCTGGCAGGCTTCCCACAAGGTGAAACGACGATCTAGTCAAGGCCGCGGGAAGCCGCTGGATGCGGGCAGCGCAGGACCGATCGTTGTGGAGATCTTTGGAGGAGGCCTATGCCCAGCAGTTTGCGTCGCACGTTGATCAATTTTTTACTTTTAGGTGTAGAAAATACAATTTTTACAAAATGTCGGTAGTTTAAAAAAAAATACAACTGTTTTGGAACACCTGGCATGCTATACTGTAATTTAGCTAGTTAAATATTGCTAAATTTTAGAAAAAAAAATTCAGGATTTAATTAGGTAAATGAGTGTGTTTATGTTTTAATTATGTTTCTTAAGAAAGGAATACATTTAAACTACATTTAAACAAAAATATTGGGTAAAATTTTAAGGTGTCTCAGTAACTTTTTTATACTGTTTATTGAAAATGCAAAACGTAAATACAAACGCTCAAAATATTGGACAAACCTTTAGCAATATGCACCATTTTTATTTTGTCTACCACGCAAGTAATTATTATCAAAACACTATTTGATTGCGCACGGAAAATAATAAAATAAATACTGATGACAGAAACAATCGACTCGCTAATAAATTTAATTCTTATAATCGCAATAATAAAGTACGTAACTTCTGACTACTAAATTACAGTATAGCATGCTAGAAGGTGTTCCAAAACAGATGTAAACATATTTTTAAACTACCGACATTTAAAAAAAATGTATTTTCTACCCCTAAAAGTAAAAAAATTATCCCCGTGCGTCGTTCGGCTGACATGATTATGATGAACATTGAACATCTACAAATATACTTACTTTCCGCCCGAGTGAACGACGTTTTTAAGAGGTTACTTACAACGAGATACGACTCGCCACTCATCGAGTTATCTAATTACTTGAAGATTAAATGTAAACATTTTAAAAAGAAGAAACTCAAAGTTTCGAGGGCTAAAACTTCGGGTCTTTGGAGGTAAAAGCTAATTTTCTTATAATTATAAAAAATATTGTAAGTACAAAGCTTTTAGCCGTTTGTGGAACGTTTT
The DNA here is from genome assembly GCA_949710035.1 of Crambus lathoniellus. Taxonomy (NCBI): domain Eukaryota; kingdom Metazoa; phylum Arthropoda; class Insecta; order Lepidoptera; family Crambidae; genus Crambus; species Crambus lathoniellus. The sequence goes on along the minus strand of OX453296.1, from coordinate 27,438,286 downwards.
GACTTAAAGACTTTTTCGCATTAAGATAATTCTATTACTCTCTTTTACTCTCTGCTCGTTGGTACCGAACCATATCAAATGTATTGTTACGAGTACTAATATCATAAAGAGGAAACATTTGATTTTTTGTTTTTGTTAATAATGGATAAACTGAAAAACTACAGCACCGATTTAAAAAAAAACTTTCATCATCAGGAAGCTTCATTTCTTCTGAGTGACCATAGGCTATATTTTATCCCGATATTTCCACGGGAACGGGTACCACGAGGGTAAAACCACGCAGAGCCCTTATTTAGTTTAGTTAAATAAATATATGAGTACCTACAGACCTTTATCAGACAGATGCTATTTAAATGATCAAGGAACTGTACTTTAAACTATTAACTATTACATAAAAAAAAAACACTTTGATCAGTTGGGCTACTGATTTTACAAAACTTTCATACAAACTAAACATGTAGGTAATGAGACCATTATGTAATGGCAATAATACACGTTTCACTTTTGCCTTTTAATTTGGATGAAGCAACCAAATTGAACAATTTAAACGTAAAAGTGAATCATTCAACGTAAATGTATTTCTGCGCCTTTCAACCAAAGTGAATCAATTTGGTTTTGAACCGTGTAATATTATCATAGGATTTTAAACTTTCATGATCAATTTCAATATAACTTGTATTATGAATAACTGGTTTTTTATATACCCGATGTTTTCGGTGATCATGGCGACGTGAAAATCGGGGACTCGACAACAAATTTAATAAAAATGGTAAAATCCCGTTTTTCATAATAAATAAATTTATATATTTGTTCATCATCATCGTTATCCTTATAGTAGTTCCTGGGAACTACTTAGGCTTTACAAATGGATAAAAAATAGTTTACGAAGACAAAGACATACACTACGTTAAACTAAAATTAAGAATAAAAACTCACAGAACCCTTTGATACAGCTAATGCTTTTAATAATTTATTTTTAGAAATTGGTAAGATAAAGATAAAGATAAAAATATTCTTTATTCACTTAGACATAATAAATATGTACTTATGAATCGTCAATATTTTCCTACCACCCATTCAAGACTTTTTTAACTGAATAATAGTAATGACATAATTCCAACAGCTCCACTTAAGTTAAAAGATAACACTATAAGTAACTCAATTTTTGTCAAACCTATGTCTACAAATGAGGTTAAAAGAGAAGTGATGTCACTAGATAATACTTTATCTGAAGGTTATGATGTCATTAATACATCTATACTAGAGGCATCTGTCGCTGAATGCTTGATATATTAACATATTTAATTAGCTTGCCTTTTCTACGGGAATATTTCCCAAAGCACTAAATTTGATAATCATTAATAAAAAAGGTGATAGTGAAAAACGAAATATATGTAGCTTACTTCCGAAAAAATAATTTATGTAATATTTTTTTTACGGAAGTAAGCTACATAGTTTTTTTTTGTTTTTCACCATGGTTTGGGAATTTCGCCAAGTGACGCCTAATTCAATCAAATACTTAAAAAAGGTGAAAAAGATGATCCTAATAATTATCGTCCTATTAGTCTTGTATCAATCTTTGCAAAGTTGTTCGAAAATGTATACACAAAAGATTAGTGGATTTTCGTGCCAAATATAACATTATACAAAATGAACAATATAGTTTTCAAAAGAATAAATCAACTGAATTAGCCATTTATGGTCATTTGAGAAATATACTGACTCATTTTGAACAATAATCGCATAACGACATGTTTGTTTATAGATTTGACCAAAGCATTTGACTGTGTTTCACATGACATTTTATTAATCGTATGGACTAAGAGGTATCACTTTACAATGGTTTGGATGATGATGATATTTGAGAAATCGTAGGCAATTCGTTTCAATTAACAATGTGAAAGATAAAGAAATGGTGACATTTACATCTGACCATTGCGTAAAAAATTGTGGAGTTCCACAAGGAAGCGTCCTGGGACCGGTTTCATTTCTTTCCGGTTTCATATGTAAATGACATCCGCGAATCTATTGACCATAAATGTGTTTTATATGCTGACGTCATCTCGAATTAAAGTGACTACTGATAAAAATCTTAATTCATTTAATTATATGACCCAACATGAAATTGACATTAATAATACAATCGAATTATTATGTGATTGGCTTGCTGTAAATAGCTTGAACATTAATCTTAGTACATCAGTTTTCATACAATTTAACAAGTCAAAGCATAAAAACTACAATTTCAAGCTTAACATTACTAAAAAGTAGACGAAGTGTCAAATACAAAATTTCTGGGTGTCACTATTCATGAGAACTTAAAGTAGAATTTACATGTGGATGATTTATGTAAACGATACGCAATTTATCAAGGTAAGAAATTAACTGATAAAAATAAAGCCATTCTCACATATTATGCATACATGGACTCAATCCTGCGATATGGGCTTGTAATATGGGGAAACTGTTCAGAATGGCAAAGGGTGTTTCTAGCGCAAAAAATGCGTCAGAGTCAATAGGTGGTATAAAACCGAGTGAATCTTGTAGACCGCTTTTTAAGAGTTTTGGAATACTGCCGCTACCATGTATTCATGTTTTGAAGTCTGCGTTTATGTGTATAAATACAGATATTTATTTAAAAGTGTTTCTGATAGGCAAAAAAATAGACAATGTAGAAAGCCGCATAGAATTATGCTTGATACCATTCCAAAATCAGACAAATAACTTAAAAGTTAATAACAGTGATTGAGGGTTCCGGGAGTAGTGCGCTTCCATCTTCAGCCTTATCACCACTTAACATCAGGTGTGATGAAGGCTAAGTGCTAACCCGTTGTGGACAAAAAAAAAGTTGTCTGGTTGTGTGGTGTGCTAGCGTTTTCATCAAAAAGCCTATGGAACTGATATCACTTAATAATGTTGGCCTATTTAAAAGAAATCTCAACTGATGGAATTTCAATAGCTTAAAGATTTTTTTTGACTTTACGCAACCGTATTAATAGTAGGTACTTACTTTAAAACGACATACGACATAAGTAAGAGAAAGAAAAGAAAAACTACTTGACATTAGATATTACAATTTTATTTATCACTTCGTTGATGTTTTTATGTGACATTATTATGACTTTATCAATTTTTATTTCTGACATTTTAAATTCCCTACCCATTTAAAATTGTAAATTTTTACGGCTCTTGCGTAACACCTGGAAAGGTGAAAACCAGTAGAACTGTATTAGTAATAAGATCTGGCTTTTTTAATGTGTTTCATGCGCTATAAATGATTATGATTATGATTTATGAAAGTCGGTGGCCAACGCCATTATCTAAATATTTCTATCATTACGCAACGGTTTTCTTTGCCAGCTCACCTCTGTCAATCAAAATTAGTGGATCCATTCTGTCGGATAGTTGGTTGGGTCGAACATCTATCATTTTTAACGAGAAATACGTCCGTTTCGGCTGAATGCTCCCCTGAAGAGATATTGGACAGAAACAGTATTTTCATGGACATCGACCATAGTGGATTCTATTGTATCATCATCATTAATAATATCTGTAAATGTCGTTCTGATAAAGCTCATGAGTTTCTTGCGATAATTCTTCTTGGCAGATAAAATATATATGAACTGGTGGTAGGGCATCTAATCTAACGACTCAAAAGCTTTTATTTCAAAGTTGGCTGTATATTATCTAAGTAAAGTTTGTTAGAAATAATTTCTGAATCTACTGATTTTGAAAATTCTTTCACCAGTAGAAGGCAACTTTACTGTCGAGTGACATCAAGCGAGTCAAACTACGGAGAGCAGCTATTTTTTGTACTTGTGGTTTCATATGTTATTAATAGGTCTCCCAGGCAACACCTGTTTTTATCAAAAATGTACCTACTCCTGCTGATTAAGAATCTGATAATTTAAGGCGCCCATTCCCCAAAATAGGGTATTTTAAATTATGGATTACTCGCAAATAACAAGTACTTAAAATTTGGAGAAAATATATGTTATTTTACAGTTATTTATCTAGTGCTTCCTACCGTTTTTTTTCGATTGGTGATATTTTACTGTGTCAAATAAAATCCCAAACATCCGTCTAATAATAATTCAAATATCATATTACTTGCAGTATAATTGGTTTTAGTTAATGAAAAACATATGAAAATAATTGTCTTTGAATAGCCGAGGGATTCCGGCCGTCATAAATTAAATTTTCTTATTATTTAATTTTTTATTGAATTTTAAGTGATTTTCGATTCGCGGGGCGCTCGCGAGTTCACAGTTCACTGCCGGCTGCCGCTGGGTCCGCGCGAAGTGTATAGAGCGCGGCCGAGCAAGCGTTAGCGTGCCTATTTCGGTCGGGATTCCTCGCCTTAATGAACTAGCCAAAATAAACATCATAATCTATATATATTATAATCGAAAGGTGATAACTCACTCATCACGAAATCTCGAAAACCATTGGACCAATGAAAATGAAATTTGGCAAGATGGTAGATTATGACTAGGAGACGTCCGCTGAGAACGGATTTTGAGAAACTCCCCCCCTGAAGGGGTAAAATGGGGGGGGGGGGGGGGTTAAGGTTATATAGAACTTCCTCATTTATGGATTTAGCAGCATGAAAATTGGTACGTTGGATATTTGTTTATTCCATATAACAATACAATAATTGTGTTGGAACTTAAAATATGTACATTAATAATTTATATAGCTTAACACGAAAATGTCGATAAAAATTAATAAAATAACTAAATCTCACAAAAATTAAACAAATGTCAAATGTCAAATGGGGGATGTTCCAATAATTTACCTAAAATAGTACTAAAATATCAATTAAATACCAATGTCAATAAAATAAATGTCAAGTATAGAAAAGGTCAAACAAATATTAAATAAAAATTAAAATGTCAACAAATCGAATATAAATAAAAACAGGTCCATTTAAAATTACTAAATTTACAAATGTCAAAAAATAATAAGTAAATATTAAAAAAATAATAATATTTAAATCATTTTCCACCAACAAACTCATCTACACTGTAATGACATTTTTTTAACAAGAAGTCTCTTAATTGTGTTTGAAATTGTTTGAAGTCAACAATGGTTTTTAGTTGTGGGAAGACTGTAAAACATTGCAACTGCTTGGTATCTATAGTTATGTTTTACAACATATAGCCTAGGTTCAATCAATTGTGGTAGGTCTTCGGGTCCTTAAGCGCTTGTCTCTATTTGTAGGAGTTTCAAAAATTTCTGGGTTTTTTATTAAGTTGGTCAGAACTATAGGAAAAATGTGATAGTAAAAAACCACGAGCCCTATAAGTAGCTTTCAGGCGGGGTACTTATAGGGCTCGTGGTTTTTTACTATCACATTTTTCCTATACTTACAAAATTGCATTGTGAATGCATAAGAATAATATAAAATCTTGGTCAGAACTACCAAAATGTAGAGACAAGGGATTGTCAGAATATTTAATTTAACAAAATATTCCTTGCATGATTGCCATTGCGGAATACGGAACATAGTTCTTATAGCTCTTTTTTGCAACACAAAAGCCTTTTCAATATTATATTTATAAGAGTTGCCCCAAAATCTAATACTGTACCGCAGATGTGACTCGACTAATGCGTAATATGCAGTTTTTAGTTGTGATAACGTAACATCGTCTCGTAAACTTCTCAAACAATAGCATGCTGAACTTATTTTCTTTTCGATTTTTTCTAATTCAAGTTTCCAGTTTAATTGGGAATCAATGATAGCTCCAAAAAATTTAACAGATTCTACAAGTTACTCTTTCGCCATTTACGGGATACGGGTGGTACATAAGATAGATAAGTTAGGTGTTTTTTTTTAATTATAAATGAATCGTCAGTTTTGCTCTTCATTTCACTTCCTTCCTTAAGTCAGTCAGCATACTTCCGATATCCGTGAGATGAGTGCTATTCGAGGCATCTCCTTCACGGCATATCCTCTTAGATAAACACAAAATTATTACTTTTCAAGCTCGCGAATTCATTACCACCGCGACCATTAATTTCAATCAATAGTAGCACTACCCTCTCGACATAAGGGTTAAACGTGACATGAATATGGAAAGATTAGAAAAGCCTAGGCACATTAAATTCAATTGTGTGCGAAAGAAAGATGGCCGAGTCGGCGGAACTGGCGAATTTAATTTGGGCTCCGCAAACATTCAGTAATTGTTTGAAACCGAGGTAAATACTTGTTTTGTCCCCGATTCGCTTTAAACAGGGCCTTTTATTACATTTTTATTATGAGCCTCTTTCGCAAAGAGAGAACCCCATTTTGGTTAATACTGTCCGACTTTCTTTTAAAGTGCAGAATTTAATTTTTGCTTATTGAGTATGTTTTGAGTGGTCTAGTATCTGTGCTCACAAAGACACTTCTGTTAAAATAATTACAGTTATACATAAAATAACATTTTGTAAATTGAATGGAAAAAGCATGATTTCTGTTTTAATTTTTATTTTTGTGCTACTTTTGTAAAACAAATGGCAATCCATTTGTTATACAAAAGTAGAAACCGTTTAAAGAAAAGCGCAACAAAACTGTGTGCTTCCAGAAAAAAATAAAAATTTAAATTGTTTTTCTTACGTGAATGTTTGAAAGGAAGCTATTCTTCAAGAGCATCTCTCATAAAGCTCCTGGAATATGAAGTGTGATATTGAAATCATTTTTTACGTGGAAACGCGAAGCGCTTATTATTACAGATATGATAATTTTAAACAGTAGGTAGGTATTCTTCAGAATGCATCCGTAATGTAATACATACGTTGGCATTACTTATACCTATGTTAGCAATAAGTTAGCATTAATAATAATAATATTATTTTGTAAGTATTTAAAATGTAATAAATAAGATAATAATAATATCGGGGAACTGCATTTTTGTATTTTTAAATGTTATATATTTTAGTGTTATACATTGTAAAAATTTAATGTTTAGAAATATAATTTTGTAAGTATTTTAAATGTAATAAAGGGAATAATAATAATATATATTAATTCAACCCATAATTTAAAAAAAATACAGTAACATAAAACTCGTTACGTTTACGAAAAGAAACAGTATTTCGTAATATTGTTTAACAAATAAATAATTGTGAGTTCAAAATGATGTATTTGGCTTCGTTGTACAAAACGTTTGTCATAAAAATACACTGAAATCAGAGATTCGATTTCGGAAATTATAAAGCAATCATAATCTACGTTTGATGAATGACCGACTCGGGTCAAATACACACAAAACTGATAAACAATTTCAAATTACTGCGATTGATCAAATTAAATGGCCTGCGACGGATGTTAAATATATAATTGCTAGATGTGGTTATATGAACCAGTAGGTATATTTGCATTTTATTGAATTAGGCGTCACTTGGCGGAAGTTCATGCCCATTGTGAGAAAAGATATTCATGAAGCATACTTCCCCGAAAAAAAATGCAAGATGCACACCACGAAACTATCTGTGCACAAAATCTGCAGCTGCAGGTACAGATACAGCGGCACTATCTGCACCTTCACCGAATAAACTACTCTACACGTGTTTGATAATTTTTTTAAAATTTATATTATGTTTATTAGTTTGTTAAATAATCAATACAATGAGTTAATAATTATCCAAATAAACTTTGAAAAATGTACTTTTGAGTCATCAGTTTTGCCCTATTACCTATTAAAGACTCTTTTAAGACAAGAAGAACGGGTATTTATCAGAGAAGCTTTAGGTACAACATTTACAAAAAACTGCAACATGTGTTTTTTGTATAATGACGTGGAATAACCACTAATCATTTTTTTTTACTTTTTTGCATTCACAATGCAATTTTTATTTCTGACGCCATAACAACGATGTTTCAGTATTGTTATGTTCCAGCGTTAGAGATAAGATAGCCAGTTCCTCAGTAATGGAGGATTCCTGGAGTAGTGCGCTTTCACCTTCAGCCTTATCATCACTTAACATCAGGTATCATGAAGTCTAAATGCTACCCCATGGTTGTTAAAAAAAATGACCATTTTTCGCCCGGGCAGTGAAAGGTCGTGGGTTCGAGTCCCAACTGAGCTAGTTGTGAGACGGGCCGATTTTTCTTACACTAATCATTTTTTTATAAAAATATCAAAACAGAATAATTTCTCATGGCACATGCAGCAATCTCAAAAGTTAATATAGTAAATAACGTATCCAGTTGGCGTATACTCGTGTATAATATTTAGAAGCAACATCCCCAGTGGGCTGGGTCAAGGGATTCATCATCGTATTTCTGGTGTATCGATTACAGCCTCCACTGAACCAAGATCGACGAATACAATGCGGAAAATTCTGTTCCATATTTATTCAACTTGATATTGCAGGGTTAACCCGTACCGCAATATCTGATCCGGTTTGATTCGGGCGAATGTTAAGGTCTAGCTATTGACCGGCCACGCACGACTTTAGCGCTGTTAGCGGAATAGGGTATTTTACTGTTATTTTTTGTTCTTCGAAATAGTAGCACAAAAAACAAGTTTTTAATTTGATTTATCTTGAATATTTTCAAAGTTATATGACATCAAACTTTCTAATTAGTCAAGGGGAGAAAAACTATCTTTGTGACGGCACCAAGTCAGTAGTGCCATATAATCTCGCCTCGCCATATAAGATTTCGTTTTAGAAAGAGACAGCTGTAGCCAAACTTAAACAGCTTATAATTCGCCTGTTATAAAAACGATTTGAAAAAAAATATGTAACCGTCTTCAAAACGGATCTTCAAACAAAAATTAACAAACACTAAAAAACAAAAAAAAAATATGTTAGTTATTTCACTCAGTATATTTCGTTCTTATTCTTTTTGGCTTGGCACAGACTTCAAACAGTTACTTGTGACCACGGTTGTTGCAACACAGCCGAAACGTCAAGCTGTAAGTACATAATAATATGTACTTCATAATAAATGTCGCGTTGAGTCCCGTTACTCTTGTTTATAATCATAATATAACTCCTAACTGTTGAGGAGTTTCACCTTTCATCAGCAGCTCACCCTAATAACCTGAAAGAATATAACTATTGGCCCATACGTACGATTAATACTTAAAGAAATATTCTCCAGCTCCTAACCGTTAAGGAGTTGTAGCTTCCATCACCAGCTCATCACTATGAGATGATGACTACCAGATGCAAATACTTGACTAACATCAAAAATAAATGGAACGCATAAGGCTTGCCTATATTTGAGAATTTCTCTCAATTTTCCTGGGTTTTGATCCCCTGGCTGGTGCTGACTTGGTGAAAGTAAGATCAGGTGAGACGTACCAACTCTCGAAAAAAAAAATTTTTGAAAATGATTCCCAATTTGATGAAACTATGAAATCATCCATATACACAAATAAAGTCTAAATACACATTATTCAGGATAACTCCTGAACTTCTTGATAAAATTTGAATGGGACCACACGACAAGCGTCACCTTTTAAATAAAAAAGAATTATCCAAATCGGTTCATTAACTAAAAAGTTCTGAGGTAACACACATAAAAAAAAAAATATACAGTCGAATTGATAACCTCCTCCTTTGTTTGAAGTCGGTTAAAAAAAGATTCAATTTCTTTTAACACTTGGTATTCTTAAATGTTATATTTTTTGTTTTCATTTTCAACAGCAGTGAAAATAGGTACCCTATTCTAAGAGCGGGTTAGTAAGGAAGTTCCTTTGTTCTGATTTCTGTTCTATGTATGTAGTATATCGGAATTCAGAATGATGTTGTATTATTATGTTATGATATTTGTACACCAGGATCATCCACTGGTCATTAGCAACCAATTTATAGTAATACCTATTAAACTGAATGACCCACCAACCCGCATTGGGCCCGCGTGGTGGGTCATGGCCCATTCTCCTTATCCATCCTTATGGAAGGCCAGTACACCAGCAGTGGGGGCATTAAATGGCTGATGATGATGATGATATTAAACTAATCTAATACCGACCCTACATACGCATACCTCGCGGTACGATCCGAATCTTTCTTCTATTTTCTTTATTGGAAAAATTACCAAACATTTGTTCTTAAGCCTGACTTGACTAGTGATGGAGACAAATTGTTTTCCTTATACGAATTGAGACGATTTTGTATGAGATTACTTGTTTTGTTATGTTAGGTTTATAAGTTTGATGGCTCAACTAAACGCGAAGTGGGTGAGATGAAGGACCCTTTATCATCTCTGAGCTAACCGTTTTGATAATTGCATACTGGGGTTAATCAGGGCGAAAACTCAATTCGCCCCAGACTTCTCAATTCGCCAAAGAAAAATTCTTATTACAGTATGTAACTAGTACTTATCTAGTACTTACCCTTAGAACAAAAAAACTCCTGTGCTTTGTACTTGGGGTACTAGACAAATATAATAAGCTGAATTACAAACGAATGTTTACCATCGCAATGCACGGAACTTCGAAAGTTTAACACAGCATTTTCGGAATTCACTAAGCTGCCTTTCTATTTGCTTGACGAAATTATAACAAGTTGTTCGTGCGCTTCTAAATAATGATGTTATGGCCGTCAAAGAAATCTGTTTCAAAGATTAATCGAGCTTGCCTCGCTCGGATCATTCGCGGAACTCACTATGTATAAAATAGCTAATTTCCTTACCCTAATTAATTCCAAACTTGGCAGTCATTTCGCTGGTAAGGTTTAGTGTCTATTTTCATTACAAGCTTTTATTTAACTCACAGTGTATGTATGTATGTCCGGTTCGAGTCAATTCTTGTAATCTTAATTTGACCCACTTCCCAGTGTCCGATTGAGCTGAAATTTTGTGCAAGTTTGGTTTAGATGACAATACAATATTAAAGTACAGTCAGCAAAAAAGCTTGTCATAAAAAAATAATTTTTACTAAAACCTTATACTTACCTATTAACTGTACGAGTTATCGCATCGAACATGTATGCAAAATCCCTTTTACGAGTAAGTATTCATCACGCGTTGATCAATGACAAAAATAAATTTGAAGCAGGCATTCTGCTTGCGATGCAGGCTGTGTGCTCGAGCTACTGCACCACGAGCACCATAAGGATTGACATGCGAACTTAATTAGTGGTCGAAATATTTGTCCGGCTTAGCTTATTGAAAATGAAGTATTTTAGAAAAAATCGACCCGTCTCACAACCAGCTCCGATGGGACTCACACCCACGACTTTTCGCTATCCGGGCGACTGAATAATAAAAATTGCATTGTGAATGCAAAAAGTAAAAATAAAATAACGGCTTAGCTTATTCTAAGCACTTTTGAACTACTGTAACATTTTTTTTCGTTGCCATAATAATAAAAAAAATACTGTAATTATCCACTTAGTATACATGCGGCTATATATTCTGCTTCCGTACTTGACAATGCTACAATCGACTGTTTTCTTGAGCTCCATGCCACTGGTCCACCGTTCAGTATATTAAGGCAAGGATTCCCGACCGAAATAGGCACGCTAACGCTTGCTCGGCCGCGCTCGATACACTTCACGCGGAAGCAGCGGCAGCCGGCAGTGAACTGTGAACTCGCGAGCGCCCCGCGAATCGAAAATCACTTAAAATTCAATTAAAAATTAACTAATAAAAAATTTAAAATTATGACGGCCGGAATCCCTCGGCTACTCAAAGACAATCATTTTCGTATATTTTTCATTAACTAAAACCAAGTATACTGCAAGTAATACGATATTTGGATTACGATTAGACGGATGTTTGGGATTTTATTTGACACAGTAAAATATCACCAATCGAAAAAAAAACGGCCGGAAGCACTAGATAAATAACTGTAAAATAACATATATTTTTTCCAAGTTTTAAGTACTTGTGATTTGTGAGTAATCCATAATTTAAAATACCCTATTTTGGGGAATCGGCGCCTTAAATAAGGATTCAAAGTGCTACAATTTATGGGCCTATTTTGCACCTTGTTCCTTATTTCTTAAATTAATTTATTTTCATTAATAGCTTTTGTTTCAAAATAGTTGTTATCACTTGGTTATATCGCTTCGCGTTAGCTTTAATCGTAGCCTAGCTACACCAGCACCTCTACATTATCACGTTGAAGATACAAAACACGCAGATTAATTGGATACAGTATTCAACATGGCGCACTAAAGGAATGATAAAAGCTCTCGCGGCGTATTAATGCTCGTATGCTTTCAGTAGATTGTGTTGAAGCGATGTGATACCTTAGGAAAATGGGTTGGAATACCCATTGATTGTTATGTATTAAGGAGTTTCATCGTCATATTTTTTCAAAATAGGATATAGATTTTTTCAAAATACGTAAAATATATTTAATGTCCCCACTAATGATGAGGTACAGGTCTTCCTTATGGATGGATAAGGAGACCTTGGCTCACCACACGGGCCCAGCACGGATTAGCCAGGACCAACGCTCAACATAATAACATGTCTTTCAAAGCACGGAGGAGTTCAAGATAAGGATTTTTTCACCCATCCCGTGCAAAAGTAGCTTAACTCCAACCATTGCTTTGGGCGTGACTCACATAAAGAACATTACAGGGTGACATTGAAGTCATTAGTATCCTTTTAAATTATGAACATACTCATGCTATAGTCTTTTCCCCAAATATGAGGCAAATCCAAGATGTAGTATTTTTTTAAAAACCCTGAAAAGTCGTGTAAAATACTCAGTAATTGATCACTAAAATAAATAAACATTGAAATAAGTAACTAAAAATAACAATTTGATAAAAAAACATCTTTTAATTAATATTCAAATAACATACAACAATATAATCCCTACTTCATTGGCCTCTCGACAAAACGCGGGCTCTACTATAACGTGAATTTATTAAAGTTCGCGCACGGAATTCACAGAAACAAACAATGTCTTTTCACGTAACATACCTTCATGTGAGTACTTCAAAAACAACCTTTTTAACGCGTATTAAAATGGACACTGGCCCACATGCGACATTTAGACGCTAATTTAAGTTTAATTCTGTCAGTCACTATGAATAATTTTGACCCATTATTATAATTTGCAGCAGGCGATATAGTGGATTCCTAAATGGTAATTGGTTAAATATTCATAGCGAAATATTTCAGCCAATCAGTAAACAAAAACAATTCATGGATATGCCTCACCGTACAATAATATAACGAACAAGAGTTTTATATGTATGTATAGATAAATAAATATCGTACAATACCACACACATTGATACAGTAGTCGTAGCACGAAAAAAAAAGTGTCGTTATGGTAATCGTATTATTTTGTATGAAAACCAGAACATCGCCTCTTTTAGTCGTATATGGAACTGAAATTCACTACAAGTAGTTATATTTTATTTAAAACGATACAAAATCAATTACATTTACCACACAAGTACAATGAAAAAAAAATATAATTACATGATGTCAATAAAAGAAAAAATATTAAAATTAAACAATACAATAAATTACTATTTTAAAAAAAGATATCAGCAGTAATTTGACTGTTTTTGAAGGACGGTTTAGTGTAATACTATTCGATTACCTTATCGATAGTTATTCATATATTAACTTATCATCAGGTGTGATGAAGGCTAAGTGCTACCCCGTTGCGAATAAATAAATAAATAAAACTTACCTACCATAACGACAGTTCATGCTAGGGGTACTGATTCCGAAATAAATTGTATTTTATGCACTTGTGTTACGGATATCAAATATCCGTATCCGTATAACAAATATATTAACACCCAGACACGGAACCAACAAAAATAATCATCACATGAATGTTTGTGCCGGGTGGGGATCGAACCCACGACCCCTGACTCAGTTGGTATAGTAAGTATCACTATAAATAGATAGATAGTTAGATAAAACGTTTATTTTTGCTACACACATTAAATTAACAGGAAAAAATACAAATATAAATACAGATTATATAAACTTACAAGGCAGAATTAAAATAAAATAAACCTGAGTAATGCCGGTATGGAGAGCAAAGATAGGTTCGGAGAATTATATCCATCCTTAGATAAGTCTATCCACCAAAAGGTGAAATGCCGATTTTCAGCCATGACGCGTTTACCACCAAATAACCATTACCAGTCACAGTTGAATGGAATGTGCATAAACATAATTGCAACTAATTTGGGTTAAAGGGTAATTATGATGATTAGAGAACAATATAAAGGGATGAAAGATATAAAACAAAATGAAAAGTACTTGTATTATGGTAGATGGCAGAAAGATGCAAATATAAGGTAACAGGGGTCTGAAGGAAAAAAAACGATAATAAACAATAAACTTAGAAATGATTTTATGTCCAATAAAATGATGTCCATTTAGTTCTGTTTAAAGTCGTACAAAATATATTATTCGCTTTTCTTCAAACTAGCTATCACCAAGAAAACATATTTTGCATAGAGCATTCACGAATCGCAGATAAGCCTTATGGCGCTCCACGCTAAATATAACTTTGTGTTTGAGTTTCAAAGTACATATTTCTTTATCTAGCTTCTTCCTTTAGGAACAAGAATGTGAAGACAGGAAAGATTATAGCTTTTTCGTGGAAGTCGATGGTTTTATCAAAATATGATAGACTAGCGGCCGCCCGCAACCTCGTCTGTCTGTGCGTAAAAGAGGTAAATACGGATTTTACCTTTAATATTTAACTAGATTTCCACCCGTTGCTTCGCCCGCGTAAACTACACAAAATCCCGTGGAAATTTGGTATTTTTCCGGGAAGAATGTAGCCTATGCCACTCTCCAGCTCCCAAACTATCCCCACACCAAAAATCACAGTAAACCGTTTCGCCGTTTTGAAATTAAAGACGGAGAAACAAACAAACACACTATCACGTTTATAATATTAATGTGGATTAATACAACCATTTCAGCGGTTAAAAATATTCGTCATACGATCTACTTTTAGTACCTATGAGACTTAAAAAAGTAAAGTACCAACACGAACAAAATGAATGAACTGAAGATTTTATTCACGATTATTGTTCGTATTGATGAACTTTTTCATCTCCTGAAATATTTGTATTAGCTAATGAAAAATTTGGTGTAAATACAAGGTAAAAAGAGCCCAATCATTTTTGGGAAATTCCTGCTCATAATAGAAGAATTTGCATATTTATATTTCCTAAGTAACTCTGTTTGAATAAATGGCTGCCTTATCATAATACTTGTTGAGTATTAGATAGCGATGTTTTTAAAGAATTGAATAAGAAAGCGATTCAAAACTGGTGCGATTCAGAATAGGTTCCTACAATGAATTGCTTTATTTCGTACCATGACCTTCTAAAAGCTGAATTGCAAATGAATTGCTGAATGTTAATGAACGAACGATTTATGTTCTTATTTCTTCTACCCATCTCTTTCACTCGATTCTGACTGCCCGGAGAGTGAAAGGGACGAGTATAATCGGCAGGTGTCATGTTAGCTCGGCCGAGTTATAAGTCAAATAAGAGTTCATAACAGCTAAAGTCGCTGAATTGCGTGTCATTGACGCAATAGAACCTCGATCGCAATTAAGCTATCGTGGTACGAATAAGCGAAGCAGTTCAGTTTAGGTCCTAAACAAAACCGCAATAAGAGTTGATGGTAGGCACCCAGGGCTCGAAACCCTGATGTAACCCTGATGATTTTGATAATGAATGTATGATAGTTTCTTGCTAACTATCATACATACATTATCAAAAGAGCATTTGTATTTTGGTCTCGCTATTTTATGAAAAGAATTTTGATTCTGTAGAAACCTGAGCTGTTTTGGCATCTCTGCATGTGATGTCTTGTTGACTGGCGATATATCGAGGTGGTGAGAGGTCTGTAAAGCGCCGCCTCTATGAGTGTCCAAGTACAGAACCAGCAAACTATTTATCTATCTATCAAACTAAACCTATACCATTCCGTAGGGGAGTGAGACAGGGTGATGTAAGATCCCCAAAACTGTTCACGAACACGTTGGAAGATATGTTTAAGACGCTGAACTGCAAAGGTATGGGCATAAACATCATGGTGAGTCTATCTCACATTTACGATTTGCTGATGACATAGTCCTAATGGCGGAATCGCTGCAAGATCTGACACGGATGCTGTCCAGCTTAAAGTCCAGCTTCTAAGTCCAGCTCCCAGCTTCTAAGCTAATCGGTCTCGGTATGAACATTGAGAAAAGAAAATTTATGCATACTTAACACACTTGTAGACCCGAAACCGATTACTGTTAATGGACTTCCTATCAAAGTTGTTCAAAATACACCTACCTTGGGCAAATTTTGCAAATGGGCAAGACAACTTTGAGAGGGAAACAAGTCGAAGAATTCAGTTGGGATGGGCAGCATTCGGCAAACTTCGTGGAGTCTTTACGTGGTCTATACCACAAAGCCTGAAGACGAAAGTCTTTAACCAGTGCGTCCTTCCTGTAATGATTTACGGAGCCGAAACATGGACACTCACGGTGGGATAGTCCACAAATTTAAAGTCGCCTAAAGAGCTACGGAGAGGGCTATGCTCGATGTTTCTCTGAATAATAAGATAAGAAACGAAGTTATTCGACAGAGAACAAAGGTTACCGACATAGCCCAAAGAATAAGCAAGCTGAAGTGGCAATGGGCATGTCACTTCGCGCGAAGAAACGACGGCCGTTGGGGCAAACGATTTCTGGAGTGGAGACCGCTCTTAGGCAAACGTAGTGTAAGGCGCCCTGCTGCCAGGTGGAGTGACGACCTGCGAAATGTTGCAGGTGGAGGGTGGATGCGAGGAGCTTGTAACGCCGCTAGGTATATTACAAATAAATTTTAACTTTACCGTAATATTTTGATGTAGGCTATTGGTTTTGTTGCACATTTATTCTAAAAAAAAAGGTTAGTTATGGCTTAATTACTTTAGGTCTCAAACAAGTAATGGAGCGGTTAAAACTCAGGAAATGGGAAACTATTGTTAGATATTTCAATGGTCATGCAACATGTTGGATGCTTGCATTGAATTTAAAACAATTGTGAATAGAACCAAGAGGTAGATGTTGTAAAGACAAAAGGCCACGTGTCGGGGAAGCAATTCTTGGGATGCACCCAACATGCGCTTACTAATAACCATTAAAACCATAGAATTTGAGAAAGTTGAGTATAAACAAAGGCTCCAACAAACAAAGAGGCGGTAAAGGAAGGGATGGCTAATACGAAAAGGAAATGGTTGGCAAGGCTCGGGAGACGTGAGTACGCTACGGTAGGAGGCAGACGTGCCAAACGAGAGTGTCAAAGTTCTGCTAAAGAATTGAGTAGAGTCGTGCGGTGTGTGGTAAAATTGAGTGTTATTTCCTTGTGCACAATGTGAAGGACTTACGTTGTAACTTTTGGGTTATGTAAGTTGAAATAATACTTCGGTGAGTTCTTTATAATTTATTATTGCTTAAATGATCTGCCTGGTGTTAATTCTGGCATTCAAGGTATGTCTATAGATAGGGCCAGCTGAGCAGAATAGGCCGGAATGACGGATGAAGTCTTTCATTAGGGAGCGATACTCTAAAATCGTTCAAATAGGGCTTTCGCCAGGCCACTCCACAAAGCCTCGAACATACATCCACCTCACCTACTTCACACAGACATATTCTTGGTGTCAAATTGTCATACAGAGAGACCATTTGAGCCCTAATCACTTCGCGAATATTTCTTTCATTTATCTAATAAAATATTACAAAAGTCAGTGGGGGAACTAGTGTTTGCGGTCGAGTTCCACAGGAATGATGCGGTGAGAATTAGGAGACTAAATTATTTTAGTTTTCTAGTGGGTGGAGCATCGATCCCCCCCCCAAAGAGGGGGGGCTGGCTAGAAATAAAACTCTAAAGTATTAAATTCATTAAATTTATAGACGACTTACAAAACCTGGGTTTTGGGCGTTGAGTCACAAGCTGAAAACCGTTCTCAGTGGCGTCAACTAGGAGAGGCCTATGTCCAGCAGTGGACGGATACGGGCTGATGATGATGATAATGACTCTTTGAGGCCTTTCATTTGATATCCATATTGCTAATATTAAAGAATAAAAACATTTTTTTATTGCGGCCCAACTCCGCTATTTTGAATATTTAAAAAAAAATTGCTGGTGTTAATGATACCTCAAACATTAAAATTAACAGTTATGGTGGAATTAAGGAACTCACATACATACACACATTCATGTATACATTAAACCTAAACACATTACACTCCTTGGGCAGTCGTGTAAAAAAAATATTAATTTATTTTTCTTCCTTTTAAAGTACAGTCAGCAAAAAAGCTTGTCATATAAATTAAATTTTTACTAAAAACTTTTAATAAATTACTAGATACATGCCCCTTAAAGAACGGAGAATACACTTCATATAGCGCCATATTGCTTTACAATATTACTTTGACATTTCTCAACAATTGTGGTAAGGGGGTACGTACCCTATACGTTTCTTCTCCCTGAATACTTTGTCTCAGCTTAAATAATTGAATCCATTATGTTTAATGTTTCGTCACAGCCGCTTAATGGGAGCCATACGTAAACGCTATGCTATAACGAGCAAGGGGGATTGAAGCTGGTAATTTTGTATGTAAGGAAGTACCTACTTATTGTACAATACTTTTTTTCTTCATAATTATTATATAAAGAGGAAATAATTGCTTCTTTGTTTGTTTCTAATAGAAAAACTCAAAAACTACTGTACCGATTTTGAAAATGTATTCAGCTGTAGAAAACTACTTTATTCTTTACTGACAATTTATATATTTTATCCATTTATTCCTACGGGAACGGGTACCACGTGAGTATATTCGCGAATCGCGCGGAGCAATTTTCTATTTCTCTAATTGCAGTGCAACTATTTAGCCTCATTAACTGCTAAATGGGTTTTAGTAAAAAAAAATATATTATCAAAATGCAAATTGCGCAAATCTTAGTTAGAGTACCTACCTAGGCAATTTTATTAACATTCAGTTTATTTTTGCCATCATACACCCACTTGCAGGAAGCTCCATTAAAGTTAATGCTTCATTAAGTCTATTGCTGTCACTTTTCGTTGTCAAGAAATAAAAAGTGACAGCAATAGATTTAATGAAGCTTTAACTTTAATGGAGCTTCCTGCAATTGGGTGATAGTCAAGCGCTTCAATTTTAAAAAACAAATTCACACGTACTCTTTATAAAAGAAAACTGCAAAAAGGTTCAATTACGTTTTGAATATTTAACTCCGTATTAGTAACCAACCTCTGTATTATCTCAGGGAGCGCTGATATCGCATTCCTTATTCATAGAATAGCGTAGGTCGCTCACGTGGGACACACAATAACACATAAACGCGAGAAATTAGTCAGCCATCTTTAAACGACGTCGTTACAAGGTGAAATGTGTTGAACATTGAAGGTAAGAAGGTAACGTACTCGAAGTACGGGAATCGAGGGTCTCCGTTGGAGTTCAAATGAGATCATGTGAATTTGGTTGTTGTTTTGATTTGAATATTGTTTCTATTGCGAGGAATGGAAATCACATCATGTCTTAGCTTTAGATAATATCAAGATGTTGAATTTTCTCTCAATAAAAATAAATATGGTTTTTAAAAACTATACTTTTTACTAATAAAATTATACAATACAAGACTTTTATGGACTATTCGGTTTCCCCTGGCTCCTGCCTACCATATATAGTGTCGAAATTTAAAACGTTTTAATGTGAAAGACGGAGAAACAAACTAACAATTAAACTTTCACTTATAATATTAGTAAGTATGAGTATGGATTATACCTATGACATTTAAAAAAGCACCATTGCCAAATCACAGTCTCAAAATGTCATCTGATTGATTTCATATTTTTAAATATATTAGTTTCTGGTAAGTATAATATTATGGTAGAATCAGACTAGTCGAAGCACACGCACGAGTATATGCCGCAGGGAAATCAATCCGAGATATAATATGTAAAACAGTCAAAGACGCTAGCTGTATACAGGATAAAATAATAAAACAGAGAAAAATAAACGTTCCCAACACATTAATAGGCATGTTGACAATTTTTTTATATTATGTAACATATAATGACCTCTCAAAAATAGAAACATTGGTAAACGAATTATTTCGCTAGCACGAAAACTTCCTGAGATATCACAGTTTGAAAAGCACACCGATTGGTTCCGTCCGCCCAAAACGCTCCATACTAACGGCTAGTAACTATTTAGTAATCTGTGCTAATTGGCTACCAAGTCGTGACGTCACGCAGTGCTAGTTTGTTTGTATGCAATGTGTAAGAACTTTGTACGGCAGCTATTTTAAATGTTGTGTTTATCAAAATGGTTTCAAAGTGAAATTGTCTATACCTTAAATGAACTATTGAAAGGTATTATTTATTTTTATACATTTTATACATGAAAAATGGAAAATGAAGTAAATATTTAGAAAAAATCAACCTTTCTCACAACTAGCTCCGATGATTTTTTTCAATAATAAAAATTGCATTGTGAATCCAAAAAAGTAAAAATTTATATAACATTTTTTACTTTTTAATAATGGACTTGCCCACTCAACTTAACGGTCATAAAACTAATAAAACGCAATATTATACCAACAGGTCTACAAGCGAGTTTAAACGCTTAATATGTTCACGTTTTTAGTTAGTATCTCGTAATTTTATTCCTCAGTCAACATCCCCATTGTGTGCTCGTGTGTTTCAAAATATTTTTGGCGTATCGTTTTTACACGACTGCCCAAGGAGTGTCATGTGTTTAGTAAATGTAAGTATGTATTTATGTAAGTTTCTTTATTCAACCATAACTTTTGAATGTCTTAACATATTTTTATCATTAGAAACGTTATGTCACCCAGAGTGACACTGTCTTGCTATTTATATTTTAATACTAGCGGCCGCCCGCGGTTTCACCCACGTGGTTCCCGTTCCCGTGGGAATATCGGGATAAACCTAAGTTATTCCTTATTACATCAGCTACCTGCCAGTGAAAGTCCCGTCAAAATCGGTCCAGCCGTTTCAGAGATTAGCCGGAACAAACAGACAGACAGGAAGACAAAAATTGTACAAAATGTTATTTTGGTATATGTACCGTATACATAATCATATGCATATAGTTAAAAGCGGTTATTTTAAAATTACAAACAGACGCTCCAATTTTATTTATTTGTATAGATTATGCCAATTTTACAGACTTTTTAGTAACTTGCCATGTTAGTTATAATAAGTTAGTTAGTGCGGGACAAATCTTGCAAGCTCGAATAGACAAATCTTGCAAGTTTAATTTGACCCGCTTCCCAGTGTCCGATGGAGCTGAAATTTCGTATACAGGTTTGGTTTAGATGACAATACAATATTTAAATACAGACACCAAAAAAACTGGTCATGAAAATGAAATTTTCACTAAAACTTATTCCAAATTACAAGACTTCGTCTCTGTTCTACAATTTTACCAACATCAAGGCTTGTAACCTATCACGTATTCCCAAAATATATAATGGCGTGACCTTATTCCAATATGAACCTTATTTAAAGCAGGCTTGGTGCATTTTATATGTGGAACCCTAGTTGCAACTTTGTTGACATCCAATTCCCGTTTGAGCTTCTTTTGACCTGAGATGCCATAAAGATATAAGATGTTTTATAGAAAGGTCTTTTACGTTAAGTATGACAATATTGTTGACAAGATACGAATCGAATATGAGTTGCAAATTATATTCCATATACTTATTTAAATGTGAAAGTGTGTTTGTTGGTTTATCTGTCTTTCACGTCAAAACGGAGCAACGGATCGACGTGATTTTTGATATGGAGATAGTTTGGGAGCTAGAGAGTGACATAAGCTACTTTTTATCCTGGAAAAAACATCACATTCCCGCGGGATAACGTCGTGTAGTCCATGCGGGCTAAGCCGCGGGCGGATGGCTACTCAAAAACTTATTGCATGTTTGGGTTTCCAATTGTGAGAAAAGCGTTATTATTATACATATTTTGGCGACATCTTAAGTGTTTTATAATTCTAGAAGGATATTGAACCCATTAGTTTGTTTAAATCGACTATAAACACATGGAGATAACATTATTTTATTAGAAACATGGGTTAGTTAATCATTGAAAGTAGTTAGATTAAATATTTTTTTTTTTAGTTTATTTATTTTATCAACGATTTACATTCAATATATTATTAGAAACAGCGTAAAGAATCCACTAAATCGCGTTGGATTTAATTAAGTAGGCAGGTACAAATTAAACGGCTTCTGGACATAAATATTCCATGTAATTAATTTGTTAACTACCATACAAACAATAATAATAATAATGTCCATTGTGGTTCTTTCTGTCTGGCCTTGAACCCTCTGAGTACACTTCTCGAGAGTTCAGGGTTAGGCTATCGTTTACGGAGAAATGGTCAAGTAATATCACACCTGCTGTACATGGATGACCTGAAACTATTTGCCCATAGCAGTTCTCATTTGACAGCGTTACTGAAGGTTACTGAAGCTTTCAGTAATGCCATTAAAATGGAATTTGGTGTGGACAAATGTGCAGTCATGCATGTAAAGCGTGGTCAGATAATGGAATCTACGGGTATACAACTCTCGGATTCTATTCATCTTAGATCTCTCTCCGTAAACGAAACCTATAAATATTTAGGTATGTCACAGGCATTAGGCATCAACGATGCTGACATGAAACAGTCGTTGCGTGAGCGTTTCTTGGGGCGCCTTTCAAAAGTCCTTAAAAGTCTTTTGTCAGGCGGAAACAAGGTTCGCGCATACAATGGATGGGTCATGCCGGTACTGATGTATTCCTTCGGCATACTTAAATGGACTCAAACTGAACTGGATGCCCTGGATAGAAAAGTTCGTACATTGCTAACAGCACACCGCATACATCACCCACGTTCATCGACCATGAGATTGTATATCCCGCGGAAGTGCGGTGGTCGTGGCTTCTTAAATGCTAAGACATTGCATAACCGCGAGATATGCAATCTTAGGGAGTATTTTCTCCAAGTCGATATGGGGTCTCATAGAGATGTAGTTGCTGTTGACAATGGACTGACTCCTCTATTTTTAGCAAAAGAAAACTGGCGCAAACCTGTAGTACTTAGTACTTCCGACCGCAGCACTGTGTGGCAAAGCAAGGAGTTACATGGCAGATTCTACCGGGCTCTCCATGGGCCCGACGTAGATTTATTAGCCTCAGTATCCTGGCTCCGTTTCGGTGATCTTTTGAAACCGAAGGTTTTGTCTGTGCAATTATGGATGAGGTTGTGATGACGAATAACTACCGAAAGTATATCCTAAGGGATGGCACAGTGGATATTTGCCGAGCGTGTCATCGTCCGGGTGAATCCCTTAGGCATATAATCTCCGGTTGTTCTCGTCTCGCAAACGGCGAGTATTTGCATAGACATAACCAAGTGGCCAGGATAATACACCAACAACTTGCTCTGAAACATAGTCTTGTGGCATCCGAGGTGCCGTACTACAGGTATGCACCAGAACAGGTCCTTGAAAATAGCCATGCCACATTGTATTGGGATCGATCTATCATTACAGACAGGACTATTGTATAAATAAAACACTTTCACGGATTTTTTCACGCAATTTATTCAACAACTTGGTTAAATTTTTGTTGTTTTTTGAGATTTTTTGGTTTATCCGACGTTTCGGCACCTTTCCAGGGGCCGTGGTCACGGAAAACTACCCACTATTTTTTGATTTTAATAAAAGAATATACCTTTGTTTTTCGTTCGGAAACAGGATACGGTTAGGTATTGATTATTTTAACATTATATTTAATTACTAGCTTTCCGCCCGCGGCTTCGCCCGCGTGTACTACACGACATTATCCTTAGGGAATTTGATATTTTCCGGGATAAACTACGTCACTTTCCAGCTCCCAATCTACCCCCGTACCAAAAATTACATTGATCCGTTGCTCCGTTTTGACGTGAAAGATGGACAGACAAATAATACCTACCTACTGGTTTTCCAGTGGGAATATGATACTTTCCTGTGGTAAAAAGTAAAAGTAGCCTATTATAATCCTTCCCAGGGTCTCAAATTATTTAACTAATTTCTGGCCGCAAATTAGCCCGCGCTTAAAATGATTTTCGTATGGGAATGAGATTTTTCCCGCGGTAAAAAGTGTTGTCTTTCCCAGGGCCTTAAACTGTCTCTATTCTAAATATAATCCTTTCCATTAACTTAAACTATCACCTTAAATACCAATTCCATTCCACAGCTTTGCCCGTGCTAAAACTTATTTTACCATGGGAATGATCCTTATTCCTGCGGTAAAAAGTCCTTGCTAAGGTCACAAAATATCTCCATTCCAAATTTCATCTGAATCGGTTCAGCCGTTTTGACGTAAAAACAGAACATACAGACAGACGGACAAACAAACAAACAAACATAAGTTTTTGCATTTATAATAATATTAGGGATAGTAGAAATATGAATATGATTGGCCAGCCGCGACTACGTCTTCGTCCGTGAGTAATTTAATTGGGTACATCGCAAAATTTCATGTCAAAAAGTAGGTAGATAAGCGTTCTCTCAGGTCTCACTATGATCAATTAATTTTAATGTCCCCGCTGCTGGGGTCCATATTGATGGATAAGGAGAATGAACCATGACCTTCCACACGGGCCCATTGCAGTTATGGGGTATTAACCAATCCAAATGCAGCCAGAACTATCGGCTTATCGTGTCTACCGATGCACCATATATTTTTGAACAGCCATCCCGTGAAAGACCACTGCGAAAGTCACATAACCTCAGCAATCGCAGGCCGAGCACGCTACCTTTACTTACTTTATACCAAACATGAAAGTCAGATTAGTGGTTTAGGCATAGGAAGTTTACGATACCTAGACGAACAGTAGCTACTTTCATATGAATAATATTCGGACATTCTCCTACTCTTGAACTACCAAAAACCAAAATGCAAAAAACAAAGTCAATACCTACTACAGCTCATTCGTGCAAAGCAAAGCTTTTTTTCTCCTCCAATACGATAGTTGATACATAACTACTCTTTGGTGGCAATGAGGTATACGTCGCACTGTAAAAACCATGAAGTTTGACTTAATACTCTGAGGTAACTGGAGCTCTCACCCTGAATAAAAAAGTGTCGCCAGCAAATTTGACATTTATGTATGTAGTGGCTGTCAGCTGTCTCATATGACCATACGTATTTTTTTAAAGTGTAGGTGAGACGGAAGACAGCCACTGTGTTATTTGTGGTATTCAAAAAATTGTTCGTACTGCACTCTGCTCTCACCCTGAATAAAAAAGTGTCGCCAGCAAATTTGACATTTATGTATGTAGTGGCTGTCAGCTGTCTCATATGACCATACGTATTTTTTTAAAGTGTAGGTGAGACGGAAGACAGCCACTGTGTTATTTGTGGTATTCAAAAAATTGTTCGTACTGCACTCTCCAGTTACCTCAGTATTAAGTCGAGCTTCATGGTAAAAACGCATTGAGTTTTCAAACATGTGTCAAAACAAAATGAAATTAAAAATCAAAAGCACTAAGGAGTATTGATATCAACTTAGATGCAAATCACCCCCAAAATAACTTTCTATCCCTTTTTAACCCTGTTAGGCGATGAGTTTCAATAAAATATGAAACACATCTTCGATTAATTCTGTTATAGAATGTTTATGCAAAATTTGAAGAAGATTGGACAAAGGAATCACGTTGTCCCATACAAACTTTACCCCCGTTTTTCACCCCTTTAGGGGTAGAATTTCAAAAAATCCTTTCTTATCGGATGCCTACATCACACAAGGAACACACCCTCCAAGTTTCAGGTCTCTACGATCAGCGGCTTAGGCTGTGCGTTTATCCGTCAGTGATTCAGGACAAAGGATTTTATATATATAGATAACAAAATGATTTATTAATTTAATATTTTGATTTGTTTAAGTGATTTGGATAATAATTATTTATAGCAAAGCAAAAAGTTACTTACTCGACCACCAGTTCACAAAAGTTGGAGCCCTTCGGAGAAAGAACTGGCAAGAAAACTACACGAAGGGGGACGATCTCCGTTTATTAATATTATTTGCAAAAAGAACTAACCGTATCTTTAGTTCTTGCAGTGTGTGGTTTAGGTTGTGACTTTACTTGATGGATTATAGAATCCCAAGCTGGTGGTATCTTCCAACCATCTTCTCTATTGAAATTTGGGTATTTGCTTATTTCAATAGCCTCACGCATCAATCTGGGAAAGTATCTTGATTTTCTAGCGAGGATCTGCGGTTTGTCAAACCTTATATAATGGTTGGTTCCCTCAAATGAATGTTTACACACTGCAGACTTATTATCGCGCCTATGTTTGATGTCAGCTACATGTTCTTTAACGCGCGTCCCTATGCTTCTCTTTGTTTTCCCAATGTAGGAGAGCCCACAGTCACAATCTAGTTTGTAAACGCCTGCAACTTGAAAGGGGATATTAAACTTGACTGGTGGTAAGAATTGGTTAATCTTCTTCGGCGGCCTGAAGTAAGTATGAATCGAAGCACGCTTCAGAATCCTCCCAATCTTGTCAGTGACACCTTTCACATATGGCAGAATGGCAGGTTGACGTTCTACTGTGGCTGCTTTGGTGCGTTTTCTGTGATGTTTGCGAGGTACTGGCAATATGTCGTGAGCTCTCTGAAACAAAGATTTCCCTACGGTAGCTAACTGTAAAGGGTGATGGTGAGAGTCACCATTTAGATATTTATCTGTATGTGTTGCTTTTCGATACACAGTGTGTCTCAAAGTTTGATCAGGATTCCTGATAACAAGTACATCTAGGAAGGCTAGTTTCTTATTTGCCTCTAACTCCATAGTGAATTTAATATTTGGGTGAATAGAGTTAAGGTGGTCAAGGAAAGCAGTGGCACTATCTTTAGGTAGTACTGTGAAAGTGTCATCTACGTACCGTTTGTAGAACCGGGGATACACTGGTGTTGAAGCCAGCGCCTTCTCCTCAAAATCCTCCATAAATAAGTCTGCGACTATTGGGGATACCGGAGAACCCATTGCTACTCCATCAACTTGTATATAGAATTCATCATTCCACAGAAGATAGCCAGTTGTTAAACAATGTTCCAACAGTTCTGCATATTCCAAAGGCAAATCGTTATCTTCTAGTTTCTTCCTAGCGATATTGATGCAGTCTTTTACTGGTAAGCATGTGAATAAGGATTGTACATCAAAACTGACCATGATTTCATCATCCGCGAGATGTAGATGTTGTATCTCACTAATGAAATGGTAGGAATCCTTCACAAAGGCTGTTGTGTTGCTTCTTAGTGGCGAGAGGGTTTGCGCTACGTGTCGGGCTAGTTTGTAAGTTGGTGAATCAATTTGGCTGACTATAGGACGCAGCGGAGCATCAGGTTTGTGTATCTTCGGCAATCCATACAGTTTTGGCGGTTTAGGGCAGGCAGGAATGAGTAAGTTGATGTCGAGATTCAACCATTCTGAATGTTCTTTGATGAGGTCACTAGTCTTTTTAAGGATCTTGGTGGTTTGATCGCTTTTGACATGTTTGTATGTATTCTCATCTGATAAAAGATGTAGTATATTTTCGTTATAATCTGACGTATCCATTACTACCGTCGCGTTACCTTTGTCTGCACGGAGAATAGTAAGCTCTGGCCTGTTTCGCAAGTTTTTTAAGGCCGTAAATTCGTCACCCAAATATTAAATTCACTATGGAGTTAGAGGCAAATAAGAAACTAGCCTTCCTAGATGTACTTGTTATCAGGAATCCTGATCAAACTTTGAGCCACACTGTGTATCGAAAAGCAACACATACAGATAAATATCTAAATGGTGACTCTCACCATCACCCTTTACAGTTAGCTACCGCAAGGAAATCTTTAGTTCAGAGAGCTCACGGCATCTGTGATGATGAACACCTGAGTGGCGAGCTTCGGCACGTCGAGCAAGTACTGCGAAGTAACAAATTGCCAGTACCTCGCAAACATCACAGAAAACGCACCAAAGCAGCCACAGTAGAACGTCAACCTGCCATTCTGCCATATGTGAAAGGTGTCACTGACAAGATTGGGAGGATTCTGAAGCGTGCTTCGATTCATACTTACTTCAGGCCGCCGAAGAAGATTAACCAATTCTTACCACCAGTCAAGTGTAATATCCCCTTTCAAGTTGCAGGCGTTTACAAACTAGATTGTGACTGTGGGCTCTCCTACATTGGGCAAACAAAGAGAAGCATAGGGACGCGCGTTAAAGAACATGTAGCTGACATCAAACATAGGCGCGATAATAAGTCTGCAGTGTGTGAACATTCATTTGAGGGAACCAACCATTATATAAGGTTTGACAAACCGCAGATCCTCGCTAGAGAACCAAGATACTTTCCCAGATTGATGCGTGAGGCTATTGAAATTAGCAAATACCCAAATTTCAATAGAGAAGATGGTTGGAAGATACCACCAGCTTGGGACCCTATAATCCATCAAGTAAAGTCACAACCTAAACCACACACTGCAAGAACTAAAGATACGGTTAGTTCTTTTTGCAAATAATATTAATAAACGGAGATCGTCCCCCTTCGTGTAGTTTTCTTGCCAGTTCTTTCTCCGAAGGACTCCAACTTTTGTGAACTGGTGGTCGAGTCAGTAACTTTTTGCTTTGCTATAAATAATTATTATCCAAATCACTTAAACAAATCAAAATATTAAATTAATAAATCATTTTGTTATAATTAAATATAATGTTAAAATAATCAATACCTAACCGTATCCTGTTTCCAAACGAAAAACAAAGACAATTAGAGTGGGTATATTCTTTTATTAAAATCAAAAAATAGTGGGTAGTTTTCCGTGACCACGGCCCCTGGAAAGGTGCCGAAACGTCGGATAAACCAAAAAATCTCAAAAAACAACTAAAATTTAACCAAGTTGTTGAATAAATTGCGTGAAAAAATCCGTGAAAGTGTTTTTTTTATATGGACAGTTCGCGCAGAAATCTAGGACTATTGTAGCTAATAAGCCTGATATTGTATTGATAGATCGACACGAACGCCGCGCGATAATTG
Source organism: Crambus lathoniellus (assembly GCA_949710035.1). Lineage (NCBI taxonomy): Eukaryota > Metazoa > Arthropoda > Insecta > Lepidoptera > Crambidae > Crambus > Crambus lathoniellus. The sequence goes on along the minus strand of OX453296.1, from coordinate 27,409,266 downwards.
TTGATGTCACTGTTCCCCATGACGACAACCTTGTGAAAGCTGAAAAAGATAAAGAAAACAAATATCTTGATTTAGCTCACGAGATTGTTGACATGTGGGACATTGATTCAGCAATTACTGTTCCGATAGTCATATCTGCCCATGGTCTGATAGCCAAGAGCCTCGATAAACACCTTAAGAGGCTTGCGTTAGGTGGATGGATCGGGAGTCAGATGCAGAAGGCAGTACTTCTGGACACGGCCCGTATAGTGAGAAGGTTCCTGTCTCTGGATCCTTAACCATCGGTAGCCGGGACCCTGATGTTGCTGCCGTTGGGGAACTGCATTTTTGTATTTTTAAATGTTATATTTTTTAGTGTTATACATTGTAAAAATTTAATGTTTAGAAATATAATTTTGTAAGTATTTAAAATGTAATAAAGGGAATAATAATAAGTAATAAATTTCTTACAAACACACCAACTATTCTCATATAGTAGTTTTCATTAAGAAACTGTGTTATGGAAACTAGATAATGGATTAATATATACTTATACCTATACTCCACTCCCGGAATCCTCAACTAATGAGGAACTGGCTATCTTATCTCTATCTGCCGGAACACAACGTTGCTGAAAACATCGTTGTTATGGCATCAGACTTAGATAAGATGGTGGTAGCTAGCCAGGCGGACTTTAAACAAGCCCTACCACCAACCAAACCGAATACAATATGTACTGGAAATCGAATCCGGGACCTCTGGGTCAAATACCGATGTACCACTAGAGGCGCTTAAATGCATGCCCTTTGATTTGTTCTCCTACCATAATTATCGTCTTATTATTTCGTCTTCTTCTGAAAGTCGTAGAACAAACGTTGGTCTTTATAATGTTAGTTATCTAATCCTGCGAGATTTTTGGGCTTTTTCAAATTACCCTTGTATGTTTCAAATAACCCGCATTTCGGTCTTTCTTTTCTTCTTCCGGCGTTTCCCATTTTACTTGCGGTCGCTCTAATAAATCCTTTTCTCCAGAGACAGTTCTGGATCATCAATGGGTCGATTTCTGATGTAAGCATCTACGGCGTAAGGCGTGGCCGTGTAGATCGAGATTCTGAATCTAGCTCTAGCACTCTTCGTCAGGTCTTCTCACAACGTGGCCGTACCATCGCAGGCGAGACTCCACCAGCTTATCGGATAGGAACCGGTCTCACTACGAGGGTTCCTCTTTAAAGATTATTCGGGTTTTGGTCTAGACGCGTTACCATCCGCCGACCATCTGAGCATCCTGAATCCTTATTTTGGGTACTTTGTGACAAGTATATTTTGACATCGTCTGTTGAACAGCACCTCACCTACACGAAAAGTTCGAGTCATCTAAGAATTATAATCGTTTTAATTCAGCCTAAAACAAACAACAGATCAAGACATATCGATCTCACGATATTTCTGAGGTCACGAAGGGAATCAGTACGCCCTTGAAACTTACTGAGTGAAAACGTGACAGCCTGTTGTTTCTCACATTCATCGTCAACTTTATGGGCGTTTGTGCACTACATCTGAATTTTACCGATCCGGCGGTCCGTGTTTTTACGGACCGGCGTGGCATGAAAAACACGGATGATTGGCTTGTGCACTTGTCCGGTTTTTTACTGGCCGGGGCAGCGCAGTGATCTCTTTGAAACTACACTCTACGGACGCGTTTTAAACGAGAGGAATGAGTTCCTTGGAACGTCAGCAATTACTTGCTTTATTGCTTTATGTACGAAGACGTAGAAGACAGAAAGAATTTTGGGTTCATCCTCTTATCAGTGAAAATTGAGGCAGGATGAAAAATTATTTTTTAACTACTATCGAATGTCTACAGCTAGCTATATAACAAAAAAAAGTTTCATCAAAATCCGCTTAGTAGTTTTTGCGTGAAACACGGACAACAGACAGACAGACAGACAAACAAAAATTTCAAAATCCATATTTTTGGTGCTAGATATATTACGTGTTATTGGTGAGAAATAATAATAATAATAATAAATAAATAACTTCTTACATTCACACCAATTATCTAAGCCCATACTGTATCATGGAAAACTTGATAACGGATAAATATATACTTAAATAGGTACTTTTTGTTTGTAAATACATACATATTATACATAGTTAACACCCAAGACAAATAGACATGTTCATGCACACAAATATTTGTCTTGTTCGGAAATCGAACCCGAGACCACTGGCGCAGATGGTGGGTAGCCTACTCCTGCGCCAAATCGGTCGTCAATCGAGAAAGGCGCTTGAATTAATTTTGGCGTGCGTTCATTTATTTGCGATAACTCCTAAGATATTAATTTAAATTATATGGTGTAAAAGAGTAAAATAATGTGCATGAAATGCTTAAAGCAACTAACGTATTTAGATTGATAAGGGTTAATACTGTATCCGTTTAAATAGCTTTCCAAATTACCGCATTGTTCATAACCATTTTTTAAGAGATAATCTGGCTATAATATGCTATCCTTAAAAGATAGACATAATGCTATCGCGGACTTTTTTGTAGATCTATAGAAGAGGAATATCCCTACATGCATTATTTTTTTAAACCTCGAAAGGATTAGGCAGCGTTTTTGCTGAAAGCTACCGGGCGGCTTGCCGTTTGCCGGCACTTTCGACAATTATCGTTATATTTCTACCAATTTACACAAAACTTTCATAAATTATATATTAAAACCTTCCTGAAGAACTACGCTACCTATTAGTGAAAACCGCATGAAAATCTGTTTCGTAGTTTTAAAGATTTAAGCATATATAGGGACAGACAGACGGGAAGCGACTTTGTTTTATACTATGTAGTGATTTATGATTAAAATAGAACCATCCGTTTTTTTCCGGACGGTAAAATTCAGTGTAGTGCACAAGCGCACATATGTTTTTCATTGCCGTTATCTCGGAACGGAAAAAAACGGTCCGGAATGGGGAAAAGTAAAATGACGGACGGTAAAATTCAGTGTTGTGCACAAGCGTCCATATGTTTTTCATAGCTGCCATATCGGTCCGGAAAAAAACGGACCGCCGGATCAGTAAAATTCAGTGTAGTGCACAAATGCCCTATGTCTTTATGCCAAGTGATTGTGGCATTTATTCCTTGTAAGATCGGAAAGCGGATTATGTAAGTTAACTATTAGCAATCACTTTAGCAATCAAAACTGACAGCAATTGCATTCATTGCTGCTTTAGTAAGACAGTAATTGTCACACTGATTCTTACTAATAGAAATCTAACTGAAATTTCAATCAAATTTGACAGGTAATCGATTGCTCGTAAGTTACATAATCAGCCCGCCGCCGCCGCCCCGGTCAATTTTACTGTTATGGTGATGGAGTTAGAAAATTTATTTGTCAACCATTCATTTTTACTTTAACTACTTTACATTAACCTTTAATACTTATTGCGTTACACTATCACCCGTATTCACAAACATTACTCAAGTGCGCGCGGACGCAAAGTAATAGTATTAGCAAGGGATGAATGTATTCGTTGCAGTTCTTCTTGTTAGTTAAAAAAGTCTTGAATGGGCGGTAGGAAAATATTGACGGTTCATATGTACATATTTATGGGTGTGTAATATATGATATAATAACATTTCGTATAATGCTCACAAAGTATAACAACACATCACCTAAAATTATTTTATATAACGTTCATCACTACATAGTATAAAACAAAGTCGCTTTCTCTTTCCCTATGTCCCTTTGTATGCTTAAATCTTTGAAACTACGCAACGGATTTTGATGCGTTTTTTTAATAGATAGAGTGATTCAAGAGGAAGGTTTATATGTACTTTTTATCCCGATATTCCCACGGGAACGGGAACCACGCGGGTGAAACCGCGGGCGTCCGCTAGTTTCGTATAATCAACGAATGATATAAATTCAAAATTTAAACCGTATAATGAACATTTGAAATAAAAACGTTTCACATAATAAACATTTAATATAACACTTACAATGTATAATATTTTATAAACATAATAATCATATTACATAAAGTCATTTCATATAACGTTCATTTCGTATAATAAACAAATAACTATTTCTGGCTTTGTTTTGTTCACAGTTCTAACCTAACCTAACCTATCATCAATTGCTTTTTTAACGTTGTGGCTATTTATGGCGGGGGGCTTCGCCCCCGAGCCCCCCTTGAGGGGTACTGTGCCCCCGTGCCCCTTGCTCCTTTGCCTTCCCGATACATTTAACTGACTAATTGATGATAATATGAAACAAAATTATATCAAATGACCGTTATAGCAAATTTGTTTTATATAAAATATTTTTATTTAAAATTAGCGTTACGTTAAATGATATACTATAAAATGATAATTATATGAAATAAGCATTATGTCAAATGAAATTAGTGTTGTTATGACTAACGTTTATTATGTCATATGAACGTTATTGAAAGATTCAAGATTCAAGATTCAAGATTCAAATTTGTTTATTCAATTTAGATTGTTATTTACAATACTTGTGAACGTCATAGAAGCTACGCCATCGGTTCGCAAACCCTACAGCAGGAGGCCTTGGAGAAGAACCGGCAAGAAACTCCAAGGGTTGTTTTTTTCTCCCTGTTTTATTTCATACAGAGTCGTCAAATTGAAAAATGACCTTAACATGGTATGACTAAGGTCAGTTTCCATCACAATTACACAATGGGTTATGATAAATACAGTTAAGTATAGGCGAACTAATGATCATAGCGGTGAACAATTTTCAATTAAGTACTTAGGAACTCTACTTAAAGTTTTGAAGAAATGAAATTATACCAAATGAAATTATACCATTCATTACGCACCCCATAGGTATTTATTATGTCTAAGTGAGTAATGCCCGAATAATCGTACGCTACTTATCTTTGGGAGCGTCTCACACATCGCCCTGTCACTTTAAATGCCAAACGTATGAAGTAAGTAAGTAAGTAAGTAATCATTTATTTGCCAGAATATGGTTACATTTCGGTCTTAAGTAGGTATACAGTTTCCAACATATTCTATCGAAAGTTCGATGTGCAAATATTTATTGTGTTATTTTAAAATTTAATCAGGATTTAATATAAATGCAAATAATATTAATTCAATTTAAAATCACATGTCAATAGTAATTAAAAATGTCAATAAAAACGAATACAAAAAAAAGTTATAAAATAAAAAAATAATAATGTCACAATCACAGAAAAATACAGAATAGATTAATTCAAAGATGTAGTATTAAATAAATACATCTTTGGATTAATTAATAAGTCCACAGATAAAATTCGAACAAAACATTTCAAAATCTAATTATCATCATAAATACCTAAAACGAAAAAAAACTACATTTCATTAGAATAATAACCATTGTCAAAAATCTTTGTCATCTAAATAATCCTGAATGGAGTAGTATATTTTTTCAAGCAAAAGTTCTGTAAGTTTCTGTTTGAAAGCGTTATAGTTTAACATCTTTATGCTATTCGGAATCTTATTAAAAACTTTTGGTGCCATTAGTAGGAAGCTATTGTGTAGGAATGCAGTTCTGTGCTTAGACGTGGAATAGTTGTAGAGGTACAGTCAGCATCAAAAGTAGCTTAGCATATGAAATTTTCAAATTATTGTTACGGTTGAAATGACCAGAGTTGTTTGACATAGCGTTTGAGTCAAAAGTACATGACCGTCACTAACTTCTAAATAAACTAAAACTTAAATTTCAAAAATAGATAATTTCAGAAAAGTTATAATTATTTGATTGTGTGTGTGCATGAAATGTGACATGTTACTGTTTCATAAGTATGTAACCTTAAATTTCTAACCTATCACGTGCTCTACAGGACTTCCGTAAATTTATAAATTTCCTATGAATTTTATAAATTTGCGGTTCTTGTTATTTTCCGGTGACATATCCAAATAAATAATTGTTCTAAAATTAAAATAATTTTTTTCAATTTGATTTTCTTGCGATGACATAGTTGACATTCACGCATTTCCAAAATATATATCTTTATGACGAGGGCTACCATGAAAATAGAACTTCGAAAAAGCTGTCTTCAAAAGATATCGTATCGCCGTCTTTGTTCATACGTATCTGAGCGTCAGAGATCGCGACATGATCGTCAGATCGAGCAGTATTTTCGACGTTTGATTTTCGTGATAGCCCCCCTAAAATCATAAGTATGGATTTCTGTCTAGCCACACATGATAATATGCAAGGCGTCAAATACGTTTATTCTCTTGTGAGTTTTTGCACTTTCCGTTACTTTTGAAATTATATTGTTTACGATTCTTTTGGAAAATGTAAGGTAATATACTTTTGCATTATTGCTTTAACCATCTAATATGAACACAAAAAATGTCATATAATTTTGAAATATTAAATGATGAGTATGTTTAGACACTTACACGTGACTATTACTTTTGCCACCTTGTTTTTGTTCAGTTACTTTTGATGCTGACTGTACTGCGATCTTGTTGCATTCCTACGTGTATCTGACACTTTTGTAAAAAGATGCCCGTTCGCCTTAACAAACAGTGAGATTTCCAATATATAAATACATGTGAGCGTTAATAGCTTATAAGATTTAAACAATGGTCTACAGCTTTCTCGACTACCTATACCTGCTATGGCTCTAAGACATCGTTTTTGGGCTTTAAAGATTCGCTCCCGTTCACTACAGTTACCCCAGAATATAATTCCAAATCTTAGTATTGAAGCCACTAGACCGTGATATGCTACTAATAATGAGGCACGGTTTACCGTTTTTGATAATTGAAATAGCGCATACGCTGATTTATTTATTCTTTTGCACAATTCATCAGCTTGCGTGTGCCATGATAAATTACTGTCAATAATTACACCTAGGAATTTGGTTTCATTACTGCGTCCTATTTTATTACCGTTGTATTCTATTTTATAATAGGGTATTTTACTGTTGTTGAAAGGTAGATATTTAATGATGACGTTAAAAAATATTGCAATTAAGAATACCAAATGTGAAAAAATAATTTGAATCTGTTTGAAAAATGGAAAATGAAGTATTTAGAAAAAATCGACCCGTCTCACATAATTTTCTCTAAATACTTCATTTTCCATTTTTCAGTAATAAAAATTGCATTGTGAATGCAAAAAACTAAAAATTTAAATAAGTTGAATCTGTTTTATAATAAAAGAATTATAGTCTGTTTGATTTTGACTATAGCTGTCTCTTTCTAAAACGAAATCTTCTATGGCGTGACTATGACGCTTCTAACCCACTGACGTCACTAAGATAGCGACCTGTCCTTGTCTAATTATAAAGTTTGAAGTCCTATATCTTTGAAAATATTCAAGATAATTCAAAATGAAAACTTGTTTTGTGTAGCTAATATTTCGAAAAACATTTTAAAGAAATAAAAAAAAATCAGTAAAATACCGTATTTCCCGGTTGTTTTTTTATAAAGAAGTGTATGCATTTTGTTTTGTCCAAGTTAATAATTAAGTTATTATAATTCATCCAATTTATTATGTCAGCTAAAGATTCATTAATGTCATATTCAAAAGTTTTTGGGTCTTTTTGTTTTACAATAAGGGTACTGTCGTCAGCAAAAAGTATCATAGGATTACGTACGTTTTTGGGCAAGTCATTAATATAAATTAAAAATAAAAGTGGTCCTAAAATGCTCCCTTGTGGGACCCCACACTGAATTATTCTTTCTCTTGACACATATTTCTTTTCTTGTAGATCATGTGGGCATATTTTATTTATATCTGTGATTTGTTTGCGATTTGTAAGATATGATTCCAAGAGTTTTAAAACATTTCCTCTAATTCCATATGCATCAAGTTTACTAATCAGTATTTTATGGTCCACGTGATCAAAAGCTTGTGTCATATCTGTATAAATAGCACAGACAGGCTGCAGGCAGACTGAAAGAGATGCCATGATGTTTGAGACGCTCCCAAAGATGATTAGCGTTCGAGAATTATGGCGTCATTCTACCTGTGCGTTTGCGTGCACTGTGAGACCTCATAGTAATGTTTGTGAATACTGGTGTAAGACCGTATCGAGCAACTTTTGACATTTTAATTACCGCGAAATTAGATGTAAAAACTTATCCCGAAAGTTACGACTATTTTTGTTTACAGAACTTCGCACTTTAGTAGTTGTAATTTAATAAAAAATATTTGTTTGTTTCTATCGAATGTGTCATTTATAAAACAAAATGTCCAGCTAATGTGTAAGATTTTGTAAAGTTCGATAATTATATTAGTTAGAAAAACGTTAGTATGGGCAAAATGTACGACAATCTCCATACTAAACGGCAATTTGATACTTAACCCCTAATTAATTCAATTTTATATAATGTGATTTGTTTGTTTGCATTTCACATTCCCGCGGGATATCGTCGTGTGAAGTCGTCGTCGTCAAAGCCGCAGGATGAAGGCTAGCGTATACGTATTTATATATTACTAGGATTTCCCCCTTTCTTACTTTACTAAACAAATCATCATCATCATCATCATTTCAGCCGTACGACGCCCACTGCTGGGCATAGGCCTCCCCCAAGGATCTCCACAACGATCGGTCCTGCGCTGCTCGCATCCAGCGGCTTCCCGCGACCTTGACCAGATCAAACCAGACCTGACAAGACCAGACCAAACAAATAACCAAACGAAATTAAAGAAGAGTCCTGCTTATCTGAATAGGCCTGGAACCTGTCCCCTGATTCACAAACCGTCGGAATCGGAATCGGGTTCGAAGTCTGTGCTTTGTCTTTGTCTATTACCTATACAGTGAATCCATTTCGCGGTCGGGAGTATTTCCTACGGTTTGTGGATGCATCCTACAGGGGCAGGGGTGCTATTTTATAAGGGTTTTCCACCGACACTTCACATTTAGTTTGCATTTGAACGAATACTTATTAGGATTTTGAATATTTTTTATGCATTTACAATGCTATTCTGGAAATAAAGGCTGGATTCGTAACCGCGCCCCCGGGAATCCAGCCCGATGCTCTGACCAACAGTACTAAGCTACTGAAATTATTCATAAATGCGAATGCTTAAAAAATATTTATAATCTTAATTTAATGGCTGTTTCGTCTTAATCGATTGTTAAAAATTTGTTAAAATGTTTATTTTGAATGCGAAGGTTTCTTACAGTCTTGTAAGCCTTTCGATAGCTTAGCTGGTTAGAGCATCGGGCCGGATTCCCGGATCCCCGCTGAAAGTTTCTTGCAAGGCTGGTGGTTTTTAACTATTACAGTTAATCCTTTATGAATCTTTTTGTCAAATTCATAACAAACAGTTGAATAATGTCAAGCAAAACAGTGAAGTATGTGAATTTGTGATAGAACTTTAGCGTGGCCACACACGAGCTACACGCGACAGCTACAAACAACGCCACCTGTAGCTAGAAGCTCCTACATAGATAGCTGAAACGCGCGACAGACACTTGACTCCAAAGTCGGTAGTAGCAATTTAGTATTCTGTGGTACCTAGTAAACACTTGTGGTCAAGAAGCGAATGGCGACCATTTGTAGCATGCGAGACCATCGGCGTCGACCGTGTGCGACATATAAAATGTATAAAAATTACAGGAAATAGGTCGGTGGCGGCGTTTTGTAGTTGTACCTCAACTGTGGCCCATGTGAGAATCGTCCTTCTACTCCTGGTAAACGTGATCTGGATGTTCATTGGTTGTCATATGCAACAAGAATACAATACCCCTCCACGAGCATATCAGTTTATGCAAAACTTTTTGTGATGTCATATGTCACCTTTCACCAAAACCTTTGCAACCATATTTTTTCTGTACGATATGCGTTCATCTTATCTTCACCGCACACAAGCCACACGCGATAGCCACAATCGCCGCCACTTTAAGCTAGAAAAAGAAACAAGTGAGACCTAGCGGCGGCGGCGGCGGGTTGCTATAAAAATGTATAAAACTACATTACAATCTTTCAAAACCTCCTCTGTTTTCATGCTACATACAGGTGATCTGTGGTTTTCATCACTTGTTAACCCATTCTTCTAGGTAAACAACCAATAATGCGTTAATGCGACGCGACGCAGTGTGGAAATATCAAGTAGGTAACGGTTTTATACAAGTGTGGCCTATGTTATCGCTTCTGGGTCTGCGCGCATTTATGGATCACATCGCATCGCGTCATGTCGCCACGTTCAACTAGAACAAGGTACTTAAGGATATAGCATAGGTAAAAAAAATATCGTCGATGGCCGTTGCTTACACAAGCGAGGAGGTGCTGAGATCGGTAAGACTCCGGCCGCGGCGCTCTCGTAGACTGAGAAATACGTGTAGACGCGGCATGCAGCGCGCATTCTATTTACATCTAAAATATCACCTATGTGCGCTTTTACTAAGGAAATTATATTATGTAGAATACAAGAAGAATTATTATGAATATTTATTGTAAACGTCGGTTTGTAGGAAGAGTAGATCTTAGATATTATTCGTATGTAGTAAAAAAGCTTTTTTTAACAAAGATAGTCACTTCAAACGATTCTTCAAAATGCAGAACACAGCAGCAGCTATTTATATTTATTTTCTATCTCTAGATCATTTCGATAATATATTATCCATTATCGAAATGATCTTCGCAGGCAAAACTACAACATTTGCTACAAATTACACTGAAAAAAATAAATAATGTATACTGCTCTAACCAGTAGGTACATTTTCAGATTTATTCCAATCAAATTAATAAAACTTATAATTTAATATGAAAAAATATAAATAACTCATACTAGCCCATCATCTAATACTTTTTTACAAAATAAATCTACTAAGTTAATCAATATTTAAATAAGTATACCGTTTATATAAAATCACGCTATCAATCTATATTATAAATCAATATATAAAAAAAAACACTTAAATAAAAATATTGTTTAAGTACAAAGAAAAAATTAAATACATATTATTCCAATACCAAAAATGATAATATCAAATAATACAATAACTTGTGTCATTGAAAATTGAAAGCAACGATCACATACACCCAGATACAAGAAAATATCTAAAAGTTAGTCTTCGACATTTACCCGTCCGAGAATCGAACCCGGGACCTCAGAGATAGTGGCACCTAGAAAACCGGTGCGTACACCAATCGGCCACGGAGATCGTCGAATTTGTTTAAACAAAATGTAGCGCAACTGAAATAATTGATACTTTGTTTGCTTGCTTGCTTGTAAACTTGCCACGTAAGGTTATAAAACAGCCACTTTAAAAAAAACCTTTTTTCATTACTCATTTTAAAATATCTTTATTTTTCACTGTCACTATTTTTCGCCATGTACGTATCATATCCCTTGTGCTCTAAAAATGGGTAAAAAACGTAAAAACTTGCCTAACGTCAGGTTCTTTTTTCTGTTTAAATATTATGCGATATGCTGAAATATTTGTACGAATTAAAAATTAATACCGAAGCGACAGCAACACAACTATATGTTAAAATTTTGTCATATTCATTAACATGAATCTCAAGACAATTTTGTGGTATGTGTGACATGACAACCAAAGGCGACAGCAAAAAAGACAATAATGGGTGCATCCATTGCATTGTAAAGTGATTGACTGATATTCGGAAAATTCTAAACAGTTAAACAATGTTTATTAAATTAGTCGCGTGAATTGAGTGAACTCACAAAGGTAGTTTTATAATGTGGTTGGTTATAGTACTTGAATAAAATTTTGTGTGAATAGATTCACCCAGAAGATGCCTATTCACTTGCGACTTTAAGAGGTTTGGGTTGTAGGTACTCGGGCAAACAGAAGCCGGCAGGGTATTCCAGGCATGATGAAGGAGTACTTAATTCTCTGAGCGTGAGTTTAAAGGAGAGGGCGGAATGAGGTTATGCAACTCAGATGCACACTCGTTAAAGCATATCTGACAAGTGACTCAGGGGATGAAACTCATAGCTGAAGTCCCCCATCGACAGTATCGGAGTGCTTATTCGCCAGGCCAGATAAAGAGATACGCACTGTGTTTCAGACTAACACCAGTAACATAGAAATCCTTACTACCGAACTTAGTAACTGTACGGTCACTTCAGTCTACAAACCTCCCAATGCACCGTATTATTCAGCTGTCCGCCGAACTTTAACGCCCATCCGGTTAGATTCGTCCTTGGTAATTTTAATAGCCATAGCGAGAACTGGGGATACAGAACCAGTGATGACAACGGAGTGAAGGTTGAAGAATGGGTTGATGGACACATACCTACTATCTTTGATCCATGATCCAAAACTTCCGTCATCATTCAACAGCGGTCGCTGGAAAAGGGGTTAAAACCCTGATCTAATCTTTGCCAGTGATCACATAGATCACGAGTGCGTGAAGACAGTAAGTGGTGCAATACGGAGGACCTAATTACGTGCCAGGCCTTACGACCTGAAGGATAAAATAATAAAATAAAATAAAAAATATCTTTATTCAACTTGACTTAAGAAATAAGCTCTTTTGAATCGTCAAAATTTTCGTTCAAGACTTTTTTAACTGCAAAGAAGAATAGGCGCAATAAACTTATCAGCTTTAATAATTGGAGTAACGATATTTCCAAAGATTTATATCGTTAACTTTTACAACTTTTCATTATAATATTACATTAGTTCAGCTAAGGTAATGTGTTACATCAAATCCATGCATTACGGTCTTTCAAATAGTCGTCTACTTTATAATATCCTTTGCCCATGAGCGATTTTTTGCCATGACTTCTGACTTTGAATTTGTGCAAAGGCAGCTCTACTAAATTCTGTGGAACTTTATTAAAACTAGCTACGCTTTTCCCCAAAAACGAACTTCTTGTTTTTTCAAGTCGAATCATTGGAACGGCAATCTTATTTTTATTTCTTGTTTTGAATTGATGTATATTGCTACGCTTTACAAATGTATTGAGATACTTCTTCACATATACCATATTCTCATATATGTATTGTCCTGCAACAGTTAATATGTTGATTTCTTTTAAAGAATCTCTTGGGCGAAGTTTGTATATGGCGCGAATAGCTCTTTTCTGAAGCACAAAAATACTTTCGGTTAGCTGCTGAACCCCAAAGTAATAGGCCGTAGGACAATACACTCTGAAAATAGCTAAAATAGATTTACCTTGCCGTTTCAATATCGGTTAAGAGCCTTATTTCTTTAACAGCAAATGCCGCAGAACTGAGTCTACCGGCCAAGGCTTCAATATGAGTGTCCCATTGAAGTCGATAATCTAATGTTATATCAAAAAATTTAGTACTGTTAATTAATTCTACTATATTGTCATCCAATTTTATGTGAATATCAACCTGTCTTACATTTGGCAGGGATTTTTTTTCACATTTTGTTTTTTTCGAGTTTAATGATAGATTAATTGATGGTACCACGGCAAAAAGAAATTGCCACAGTACCATCAATGGTACTGTGTAATGGTACCATGGTAAAGGAATGGATTATTGCTATGAAACCAATGCGCAAATTTCGATAAAGTACTATTTACTTCGTCAGAACAATTACTACCGCTCGGGCGATCGACGAACTCGTACGAGTGGAGTGTGTTGCAAAAAAAAATTGTCTACTTGTTCATTTATATAAATTAAAAACAGCAAAAGGGACCAGTATTGACCCCTGGGGTACGCCCATGTTGATAGGGGCTCCAGTAGACTCAGTTTTGTTGATAACTTCTTGCTGTGTTCTTTCACATAGATATGATTGCATAAGGCTAACCGATTTATCATAGACACCATAATGTTTTAATATCCTTAAAAGCGTTTGGTGATTAACACAATCGAAAGCTTTGGAGAGGTCACAATAAATACCAACTACATCTCGCTTGCTCTCCCAAGCATCAAATATATGTTTTTAAATATAATATGATAGGATGACATACCAAGACCAGTACGAATTAGATCTCATCTCACAGGACACCATAGATTTTGGGAATGAATTGCTAGAAGCCATATCCGAAACAACGAGAGAAAAGTGGAACAAGCTAATCGAAGGCGTAGATATGACGCATAAAAGCAAGAAGGCATGGTGTTTTATAAGGAAACTAAATAATGATCCTAAAATCGCTGATCGTCATTCCAATGTGCCCACAAACCAGATCGCTCACCACTTACTCCAAAATGGGAAAGCTTCCACGAAAAGTCTCCAGAAGAAATTTACACGAGACCTTGGTAAAGAGGTTAACCACTTGGACGAGGCTTTTACAGAAACAGAGCTCAAGTTTGCCCTTGATAAGCTCAAAGAAGGTAAAGTCGCTGGCTTTGACAACATCAGGGTCGAGCAGCTGAAACGTTCTGGTTTCGTACTACTCATACAAAACTGTCATTTCTTCCATGGCCGTTTCCAAAGGGTATGTAATCTAATCACTGACGTTTTAGCCACCTACTTTTAATAAATGACATTTGTGGCAGAGAGTGTATATAAAACTTCTTCGAGATTATTTATTTTTATGAGTTTATTATCTTTGATATAATATGTTAGTCAGTTTAAAGTTAGCCCGCCATTTGTTAATACTTTATGCAATGAAATTTAAATAATGAAATAAATATTCCTCCTTCGGTAGTACTTGTACCTATGCAATATTTCATTAGAGTATCAAAAATTTTACTTCGACTATGCAAGTCTCCTTACAGAACTCCGCAAACTTATCTGACGCGGTGGTTAAATTTGAGAGTTAAAACTGTCAATACAGCTGACAGACTTTTCATTCTTTTTACCACACTTTTATTAGCTTCACTTGTAACTAAGTCACAATGTAAGAAAATCTTGGAGTTCAATTTTAACCTACTTCTAAGTGTCGTATGGATTTGAAACTTTGCAAGTCTATATGAATCCGATGACAATAAAATAATTTGCTACCATCGAGCTGATCTGATGATGGAGCCAAGAGGTGGGCAATAGAACTCTTCAACGGCTGCTAAGAAACCCCTCGAGTTTAGGCTCATTTGTTTTATTCTAAGGAGACCAATTCGCTACATTAAACTTGATGGTAAGGGTCTGATGATGGAGCAGGGAGGAAGCCAGTGGCATTCATTAATGACCAATACGAAACACTTCGAGTTCTGGCTCATTTGTTCCGTTCTGATGAGACCTATTTGCTACACTTGGTGGTGAGGGTCTGATAATGGAGCAGGAAGAAAGCCAGTGACACTCCTTAATGACCAATAGGAAAACCCTCGAGTTTGGGCTCATTAGTTTCGTTTTGATGAGACCTATTTGCTAACATTGTTGATGAGGGTCTGATGATGGAGCTGGAAGGAAGCCAGTGGCACTCCTTAAATACCACTAGGAAACCCTTTGAGTTTGTGATCATTTGTTTCGTTCTGATGAGACCTATTTGCCACACTTCGTGGTGAGGGGTCTGATGATGGAGCAGGAAGGAAGCCAGTGGCACTCCTTAAAGACCACTAGGAAACCTTTTGAGTTTGGGCTCATTTGTTTCGTTCTGATGAGACCTATTCGCTACACTTGGTGGTGAGGGTCTGATGATGGAGCAGGGAGAAAGCCAGTGGCACTGTTTAGTGACCACTACGACCACTAGGAAATCTCTCGAGTTTGGGCTCATTTGTTTCATTCTGATGTGACCATTCGCTACACTTGGTGGTGAGGGTCTGATGATGGAGCAGGAAGGAAGTAGGGGTTCAGCTTGCGCATCCAGTAACTAATAGACTCCACTTGAATTTGTAAGTCTAAATACATACAATCACGCCTTTGAGTTATAATGTTTACGGGGTGGGCAGACACATGAATGGACTGTGAAATCCATTACCATCCATCCATGGCTTGCCATTTATTAAAATAAAAGTAAAAAATAAATATGTAGTTTAAAAAACTAAAACAACACACTTTTATAGAAACAGACTAAAAAGTACAAGATAAGCGTCTATTCAGTAACTGAAATTAAAAAGCGTGGTGCGCTCTTTGCAAAGCATGCATTTCAAGTACTTAATAAAGACAACGCGCACCACGCTTTTTCATTTCAGTTACTGAATAGACGCTTATCTTGTACTTTTTAGTCTGTTTCTATAAAAGTGTGTTGTTTTAGTTTTTTAAACTACATATTTTTGCATTTCATATTGAAAGACACGTCAAGATTGTTTAAGTAAAATCTTTTGTTCAACTGAAGACTAGTGAAGCGCTTTTTGAACGAACCCTCAGTGGAAAAAAGGCATAAGTAATCTTACTTTGAATGATCAATTTTATTTTTTATTGCTACTGGCGCCTCAACCATCGGTTTTAGATATTGGAGTGGGGATTTCGAATTTCGAATTTCAAAACCGCGAGAGATTTCTTGCAAGAAATTGTATGCATGCTCTATTTTGTACTAATAATGGATAAGAGAATCAGTAATAAAAATGTTTTGAACCTGAAATTTACACAAAATGGTGCGGTTTATGTTCCTCACTCAAAGGAAAGAAGTTGGACTTCTCACAGTCTCATAAAATTGGTGTAATGGTGATATTAGATCAACTAGGTATATAAAATTCTTACGTCGGTTTTATTTCATGAATTGCTTTTACATTATGTCTCTGTAAAAAACTTTTTCAACAAGCGAATTTCTTATTTCTTGATGCAATTTTTTACACCTACCTATCTTAACTTTCTCACATTTTCAATTTTGAGGAACCTAAAACGAACATAAATTTAAAATACAGTAGTAGAAGTTAGAAACTTAGACTAATTATGTACCTACAACACAACAAAATATTGGTACTCAAATAGGTACAACTTTTATGGGCTCTTAAGTATCTTAGGCAATATTATCCGTCACTTTTATTTCAAACTATTGATGTTTGCTTTAGATGAGTAAAATAACTTGTCCTAGGTTACATAGGTCTATGGTTATGCAATAAATGGCAAAGCACTCATCTATACCCAATCCTGAAGCGCTATTTCAATATTTCCTAGCAAAATAAGCATCATTGAAAAAAATTAGGATCCTAGTGTGAGTTTTTTTTTTCAATTTTGGCGCAATCGGAGCGATACAGTCTCCACGTCCAAACGCCGCCAAAGCCAGGCGGAGACTGAATAATTATGCTGCGAAACGGTGCACGATGCATTTTGGGATACTAGTTATTGACTATAAATATAACAAAAAAAAATTTTAGTAACTTCCCTAGATATGACTAAGAACTACTTACACAAAAAAAATTAGCTTGATTACTCAACTAGTTATTGAGATAATTGAGTTTAAGACGGAAAAAAGGGGTCTTGAAAATATTTTTTTTAGTACATTGTATTTATTTGATTCAAATAAATTTTAGTAACTTCCCTTCATAAAGAAAAGATCTATCACATATAATATTTTGGAAGGCCTAGCAATGATACTTTGTTAGGAAATTTACTTTAAAAACATTGAAAATTCTGAGTTTGATCGCCGCAATAGCCTTAAGTAAAATTTATACTCTTAGCATTGAGTTATTCTATAACGCGTCGTAAAATATTCAAGGGTTAACAATAATTAATGATTACGGCCCGTATCAGTGGGTCGCAGTCGGATTAACGGCCTTGGCCTCAAATAACCATTGTTTATGACCACCCTTTTGATTATAAGCGATGCAGGTTAAGGCAGGTGGGTGTTACGTTACACTGGCAAGACCACAGTGTAATTTATTTCTAAGATAATTATGTCCTACTATTATATAATATTAGAAATGTGATAAGTAGTTTAGATGTTTGGATGTTTGTTACTCAATCACGCCAAAACGGCTGAACGGATTTGGCTGAAATTTGGGACTACTTTGTAGCCTGGAGAGGAATATAGGCAACTTTTTGTCTTGAAAAAATACCACATTCCCGCGTTATAATGTCGTGTAGTCCACTCGCAGAAAGCTAGTAGTTAATAAGGTCTTGGTCATAGATTTAAACAAATGTTTGCTTTTAATACGACTAGACCCCGCACTACCTCAAAATAAAAGCTAAAAAAACGAGGTGCTCATTAGAAAATAATAAATTATATGTGTTTTTCTCGCTTTATGACACTGACACTTTGAGTGCAACATTCTGACACTTGAGTGTACTGCTTATTCCGGCCACTAAAACTGACTGCTAATTCTGCGGGCGCGAAAATGGCGACGAACGAGCGATGGCAGCAGCGGCGAGCGATTTCAGCATCAGTTGCTGTGTCACATTTACTTATTTGATTAGACGTCTGTTGCGAGCGCGCAATGAATACCGCCGCCAGCCGCCCACCGCCATCGCTAGGCCGTCGCCGTTTCTGTGCCCGCAGACTAAAACTGCTTCATTACAAGTTTTTTTACAAGCTTTTTATTAACTTGCCATATTAGTTAGTTAGTTAGTTAGTATGTTAGTTAGTGGGGGACAAATCTTACAAGCTTAATTTGACCCACTTCCCAGTGTCCGATGGAGCTGAAATTTTGTATACAAGTTTGGTTCAGATGACAATACAATATTAAAGTACAGTCAGCAAAAAAGCTTGTCATAAAAGATGAAAGTTTTACTAAAAACTTATTTTTTAAGTGGGTATGCCGGCGGTATTTAGTCGTAGCAAACGCTTATCCAAATATGTATATTAGTTACCTTGGTCATTGAATGTAGATAAAATTGTCCTTTAAAACTTTATTTCATTTAAATGAAACTTTAGAGTAGTTATCACAGATTAAAAAATCACACGCAACCAAAGAAAATCCCTTTCAGCGAAACCTAACAAGACCTAGATCAGTCCTTACGGATCCCCCTGATCACTCTCGGGTAACCTGAACCTCCTCCTGGAGGCGCTGGAGGCTGAAAACACCTTAACCTCTTTTGACCCTTCGTCCTCTCAATCGGGGAATGGCGATCCACTGCGCTTTTTTGGAAATTGGAAAGAACGACGGGTATTATTACCACATACATACATCCAGACCCGAGAAAATGTTAAAAAGTGCGTTTTCAATATTTACCCGACCGGGAATAGAACCCGGGACCTCCAGAGATAGCGGCACTTTGAAAACCTTTGTGTACACCACTTGGCTACAGAGGTCTTTTTTTTATTAAAAAACTTTATTAATTAAAAACCGGGCAAGCATTTGACCGCTATCTTGTTTGGCTAACAGGATGTAGTCTAAGGTGTTACATGCCTGCTCAGGAGAAGCCTATTCACTCTCGACTTAAAGAGACCTGGGTTGTAAGTATCAGGGAACACAGAGACAGGCAGCTCATTTCATTCGTTAGCGCTTCGTATGAGGAATTAATTGGCGAAGCGCTTGGTACGGACAGCTGGAGTGTCAACGATGTACTGCGCCTGGTACCCCGATGGTGGAAAAGGGCTGGAGGCACAAGGTCGTGCAGCTCGCTCGCACACTCACCTGTATTCTATAAAAAAACCTTATGGTAAGGTAAAGGATGCAACTTTTCGGCCGTGGCTGAGGCTTTGAAGTCTCGCCGTGGCCAACGCTGAGTTCCCGATGAGCTTCCTGGCACGGTTTTTAATAGAGTTCAAAAGCTCCAGCTGATACTTGGCAGAACCATCCCACAGGTGACTACAGTACTCCATGCAAGGACGAATCTGGGCTTTGTATAACAAAAGAAATTGATTCGGTGAGAAGTACCGTCTAGCCCGTGAGAGGACGCCAAGTTTTTTAGCCGCACACTTAGCAATGGAGTCGATGTACTCGCCAAAATTCAGGTTAGAAGACAGGTTCAGGCCAAGAAGTTGCAGGTGGTCGGTTATCGATAAGGACACACCCTGGAAAATCGGAGTCAGTAGAAAAGGACTCTGTTTTGCGGTGAATAAACAAGCCTGCGTTTTAGCGGCATTGAATCTGACAAGATTGGCGTTGCCCCAATCGGAGACAGCCTGAGGCGCCAGATTCATTTGCTCAACTAGGGACTGTCGACAAGACTGGATTGCGCTACTGGTAGCCTTTGCACTTAAGAGATATCTGCTAGAAATGGTGGTATCATCTGAATAGCCAATAGTATCAGACATCAGCAGGTCGTTTATGTGCAGAAGAAATAGTGTCGCAGATAGGACAGATCCTCGGGGGACACCTGCATTGATTTCTTTCAGGTTGGATGTTTGACCGTCCACCACAACTCGGATTGTGTGATTTCGGAGGAAATCAGCTATCCAAGTGCAAAGGCCATCTGAGATACCATACGATGGGAGAATTGTTGATCGAAGATGGGAGCTTACTAATTAGGCTGCCGTGCCATACCCTATCAAAGGCTTTGCTGATGTCGAGCGATACGGCAAGGGCTTCGCCGTGCTTTTCGACCGCTTCGCTCCACAGATGGGTGGCATACTCGAGAATATCTCCTGTTGACCGACCACGGCGGAAACCAAATTGTCGGTCGCTGAGGATATTGTTGTCTCCGAGGTATGCCAATAGACGGGTGTTAAGTACACGTTCCATAGTCTGGCCTATAGTTTGAAGGGTCGGCACGGCTGCCCATTTTGGGCACAGGCTGCACATTTGCAAGCTTCCAGCTTTGTTGAGGCGAGTTAACACATGAGCCAGTTCAGGGGCACAGTTGCGCAGAACAATTGCTGGGATGCCCTCGGGACCACTAGCTTTGTTCACGTCTAGAGTGCGGAGAGCTCTAAGTACCTCTTTGTTGCGGATCTGAAAGTCTCTCATAGGAGAAATATTGCTACCGACATCTAGACGCGAATTCTCCGCAAAAATAGTGACAAGCAAGTTTGCTTTCTCGATCGCAGTGTGAGCAAGCGTTCCGTCCGGCTTCAGCAGTGGTGGAAGTGATGGGCGACAGAAATTTAATTCAGCCGCTTTGGCTAATGACCAAATCTCTCTAATTCCAGATGGGTGGGAAGCAAGTTTGATTCCAATGCGGCCGATGTGGTCAAAACGTGCCCTGCGCAACATTCGCTTACAAGACTTGGCGGCTCGGTCATAAGCTTTCTTCAGGGTTAGAGTGTCCGGCGATTTGCGCGCTCGAGCATCAGCCCAGGCTAAAAAAGCAGACTCTTTCTGCGCTTCGGCGCTACGACAGTCAGCACTGAACCAGGGTGCCTACCATCAACTCTTATTGCGGTTTTGTTTAGGAACCTAAACTGATCTGCTTCGCTTATTCGTACCACGACAGCTTAATATCAATGACAGCGATTCAGTGATCATTCAATGACATTTCACAGCCGCTGAGCTGTCATCAACTCTTATTTGACGTATAACTTGGCCAAGCTAACATGTCACCTGCAGGTTATACCCGTCCCTTTCACTCTCCTGGCATGACAGAATCGAGTGAAAGAGACGGGTAGAAGAAATAAGGACACAAATCGTTTGGTCATTCACATTTAGCAATTCATTTGCGATCCAGTTTTTAGAAGGTCATGGTACGAAAGAAAGCAATTCATTTTAGGAACCTATTCTGCATCGCGCTATTTTTAAATCGCTGTCTTAAAGTTGATGGTATGCACCCAGGTCGTATAAAATGTCCATATTTAAAATTCAAAAACACTAATTTATTCTTAAAATTATCATTAATCATCATTAATACTTTCTGTGTTGTTTAGCAATGACAGCGGTTTCTGTATAGGCTTAAGGCCAAAGAATCTTTTGATAATCTGTTGTAAAAGCTTTGTACTTATTACACGGCATGTTTCTTCTGTTTAAAGTGACCAGTTAAAAATATCCAGAAATAAAACACATTTCAAATTTCAATGTTTAATGAACAATATTTCAAATAATTTGTTTTTTGTATTGTTCAAAATTGTATATGGTATATATAGAATGCTATACATTAGTATTCAAGCCCTGTTTACTCACTGTGTAAGCCTTATTTCCTACGATGCAAATGTCATTTTACGTTGATACTGTATGTATTACAAACCAAATAAAGTAAAGATATGGTACTTTAGATTTTATTGATTTCTCGAACAGATGGAATTAAGTACTTAAGTCTCGTTTCATTACAAAAGAAGAAGAAGTAATTGTAATTTCAACTTTTTATTTCATTATTTGATTATGGAGATAATGAAAATCTGCTTATGCTGGAGTAGCGCACACAGTATCTCAGACTTTTTTCTTCGCGGATTTTCACATGTCTGCTTCGCTCGCATACGGATCAGCCATTTTCTTTGTTTCAAATAGACTATTCTGCCAATTGTGGTCCAAAACATACCGAGATGAAATAAGCGAAGGCGTCAACGAGCTTAACTGTTAGCGTCCTGCCGAACCCACGCGCCTTGCCCAAGGTTTACCTAAAGAAAGGCTCTTTCGGTCTTTTTAAACAATACTCGTCTTTTTAGGTATGCATATGAAGTTGAAAGTTATTTTACACTGAACGTTCTCGGCGCATCGCGCCCGTTCGCGGCCTTTCGCTTCCATCTTGGTATAGATTGGGCCTACTGTTTGTACTAATACAAAATTTAAAATGTCTGTGAAGTTAGCCTCTGCGTGTAAGGATACAATGCGACAAAGATCTTTTGGCGCGCGGTCGAAATCGGGAACTAACTCTCCTTCTGTCAATGATTGTCATCCAAGTGCCAAAAGATTCCTTGTCGCACTGTACCTCGCATCCTCATCTCTTGCACCCAATAAGGGTAACCTAAGTAGTATTTTGCGCAGAATCATACGCCTAACTTCACATACGAATTTGTATGTATGCCTAGAGTAATGCCTAGTTCAAGATTTTGGGCTAAAATCCGCATGCAAGCTCGACCACATTGGGTGACGACTCGCATTACAAGAAAAGCCTTGTATGTAAAATTAACTGGTATACCATCAGCTTTTAAGTTGAAAAAGCCGCAAATTTTGTATAACTCTGTATTTCAATTAAGGTCGTATTATATTTTCAATCTTTGATCGAATAACTATTGAATATGCTCTAATTTGTTTTAGGTTTAAAAACCAGAGTTAAACAACATAAGCTTAAGCTTTCAAAACTTCCTTTCCATAAAAATGCTTATAATAAAATAAGCATTAAGTTAAGCTTTAATAAAAAATAGGACACTCAAAAATAAATGTCAGTAAAAAAGGGTTAAAAAAACTTCTAAATATTATGAAAAAAACTTAAAAACTTGTAGAGTTTTATACAAGATCGTTAAAAATAAGCGCAAGGCAAATTAGTTAGACTTAATTAAGTATAAAACCTTATACATCCTTTGTGGTCCACTAAATCCGCTTTTAAGTTTATGTACAATTCAGCAAAACAGCTTTATAACTTCACTTATAAAAATCTGCTTATCCAGAAAGATTTAGTACGGAAAATTCTCCTTAATAGAGAATTGTTTAGGAAAATTAAACCGCTTTCAAATAAACTAGTAGTTAAACAATTAATGATTCTAGTTTCAGTTTACTTCTTTCTCAATCCTTCAAGCCCGGGAAAATTAGACACAATGGATTTTCCATTGCAGTGTGGCCCCATTCGGCCGGGTCGGCGTCGAAACGTATATAAATCAAACTGCGTTTAACTTGAATCTTTTACCCTTTCTGAGATTAAAATACTACTGAAAACGTTTAATAATTAAACGTTTCAATGCGTCGAAAAAGTTCCCGACAGCGGAGTGTATGCTCTATTACTGTGACTAATCTTAGGATAGACAGAGACAAAGTATAAATTCGATTCCGATACCCTTTCCGAACGTCTGTGAATCAGGTTGCAGATAATTATTATTACCGAACATTTAATAGCGAAACAGGCCAGCACAATCTATGTATTCTTCCCTAATTACTCTTTTTAAAAATAGGTCGCTCATTTTATGATCTTTTTATAAGTGAAGTGTTTGAAAGGCATAAAATTATACAACTTACTTGTAAATTATGCTAGAAGAGACAAGCTTCGTCGTGAAATTATATTATCTCGGCCTCTCCGCCTAATTGGAAGGAGGTAACTTCATTATATAATGTACACTGAGTGTGTATTTAAACCTAAAATTATATACAAATGTTTGATCCATGACTTATTTTTTGTGCTATCTACAAAAGTTAAAATTATTGCATTTTATGCTTACTTACCGTAAAGTGACTAACAGAACTTATAAAATCTCATAAGATACAAACTTTAAACATCAGAAACAATTTCACTCAAATTTTCACTTTCAACGGCACATTGTTACATTTTCATTTATTTATAAATTTTAAAACATTTAAGGGTCCCAAATTTTAGACATAAAATTTAATTTTTTGTTACAATTTCGTTATTCAACTTAATTTCAATTAGCAAATTAATCTTTTTCGTAACATCGAAAACAATATTAAAATTATTATTGAACTTAAAAACAGTGATATAATGTTAAGAAATAATTTATTTGCATTCTATCTACCCTTATTACTTATATACCTATCATAAACATATTTGCGTTTTATACATTTAAAACAAATATATAACACCAATAATGAAAGAAGGTGCCAATGATATGTTTTCTAGTGATTGTATATTTATAACCGTTAAGATATAAAATTATTAACGCTACTATATTCCCTATTTACAATATTACTGATAATTTCACTCTAACAATGGGGAGAGAACTTGCCTTATTTACGTCGTTTGGACGCGATTTATTTAGTTTATCTATTTATTTTGAAAATAATGTAATTTCTTTCAATGTAACTATTATGGAAAAGCCGGATTGGTATCGCGTTTAACTTTGCTGGCGAGACACCGAAATTTCGGCTAAATAAAGTTAATGAGAGTGGATGGATGTCAGGATCAGGAGTGCCAGGAGGTCTACTACGTCTAAGTGCAATAAACGCAGTAGGTAGGTAGTAGTAAGGGTTTAGACAATACCCTCTTCATTGTTCGTTTCACAAAAATCTTTCCGTGTTCTGTGGTTCGTTTATTGCGCTTGACATCATGGCGCATGCCACTATGCCGAAATATCGGAGGCTCCCAAACAAAGTTAAAACTGCAGGAAAAAGTTATTTGTTATACAAGAGAGCAAAATCATTTTTCGCTGCGAGTGCTGAATTTAAATCACGAACTAGCGAAGTAGTCTAAAATTGAATCACGAGCGTAGCGAGTGATTCAAATATAGACTACTGAGCACAGTGAGTGATTTAAAGGCACGAGACATCAGAAAATTTTGCTCTCGTGTTAAACATACAACTTTTCACCTCTACCAACGAGAAAAGTGTTACAGGTCAGAAAAACAACATTGAAGGCAAAATTTAACAATAAAGACAAAACATCAAAATTAAAAACAATATAGGTAATTAAGGGTAAAATTGGTGCAATTATGCAAGTTTAAGGTAACTGTTTGCATTGCGTTCAAAAACTGCACTGCATGTAATTTTTATGAAAACCAAACATGATATTAGTAAGCGATATAATGTTCACTTCATAATATTTACTTTAAATATTGCGTGTTTAATAGAAAGCAATAGTAGTTCAATCGTATTTATATAATTTGTTATTAGAATTCATAATTTTTTTTTATTTTATTTTATATCATGCATGCAGCCTCATTTCGTCCATACTCTTTATTTCGAACCTTTGGTATCCGTGTATTTATTTTTTAAGCTTTATATTTCATGTCCATCGACATAAAGCTATCTATCTATCCTTTTTGCTCATATTAATTTTAAAAGTCTCATCCTTGTCACTCTATTTCTTTTTTCTTAATTATTTCAAAAGTTGGTGTAAGAAATTAAAAAAGCACTTTGCCTCACGCTCGCAGCAAAAATCGATTTTGCTGCGAGTTTTTAGGCACCAAAAGCGCCCTTTTCGAGCTGGAGAGGTGAAAATCCGTTTTTCATAATGCTTTAAAATATCGAGTTAATTAGCAAAGAAGTCGCGAAGAAAACTATGTTTGTAAATGTTAATAAAACATTAGAGTAGTGATAGCTTACAAGAATTATGGGGATAAAATATTTAGTAGGTAAATATCGCAATATATGTGGAACGAAATTTTACGAACGAAGGAAATTATTCCTTTCGTTTCGACATATTTTCAATTCACTATTTAAAAAAAATATATGTTTTCAATGCGCTTCTTATTTTATTTTACATTTTATTTTTGGTAAATAGAGACAAGTTCCCCCCCATATCCAATGGACAAATGGACAGTAGACATACAAGCCTGAGGTACGAATAGGGATCGACCTTCACCCATCTGTTTAATGAATAAAAAGTATTTTAAGTATATAAAATTAAGGATGCTAAATAACATTTATCGCGAATATAGGTATGTTGGCAAAAAAGATTCCGTCAAGACTAAGTTTAATCGATGATTGCAATAGAATCAAATCGATATCGAATTGCACTCATCTTTTTAATAAATATTTTTTATACCACTCGAAAGTTAGAATAGAGTCTATGGGTGTTATATGTATATTAGGGTTTGAAACATTGAAAATACACTAAGTAAATAAAATCTTTCTATTATAAATAATTTATGATTAAAATACAATCATCCGTTTTTTCCGGGACGGTATAATTCCGTGTAGTGCACAAGCGCCATACAGAATGTAGAACCGTGTTGGCTACGTTATTCCTGGCATATCAAATTTCCCGGGCTTGAAAAATTAAGAAAAAAGTAAAGTGAAGCTAGAATTTTATTATTAATTGTTGATAGGGTTGGCAGCGATTGAAAGTTTAATTAAAATGTGTAATTTGAAACAAATTGTTTATTAAATAATTAATTTTGTAGGCTTCACACTATCGATTGATATAAAAAAAATAAAAATACCAGGCAGGTGCAATTTTTGTAGAAAAAAATACGAAAAAAATATTAAAAATATGTCCTGACAAGAAAATTTAAGCCAACCAACTCGCGATATATTATTTAGAATATTTAATTTGATATAAAACACATTTGATATAAAACACATTGCATCAATTAAACAGATGGGCGCAGGTCTATCCTTATTTGTATCTATTTAAGGCCATATTGTATTTGACTATGTATCCACGAGTTATAGAACTTTACCTTGAGTTTTGCACTATACAAAAGAAGGTAGGTAGGCCTATAATTAACTATTAATTCTGTTTTAGAACCTAAAACAAAACTCAGGCATTAAATATTTAAATTGGTTGTGTGTGATAGATTTTAGATGATAAAAATGACGATAGCTATCATCCTATTTTTCTATTTTGATGATGTAAAAGTAATTCCCTTTTTTGATCAGAAATTGTAAAAAGACAGTTTCTCCAAACACTGTAATAGATTCCAATTTGATTTCTTGAATGGAATCTGTTACATTCACACTTTCCTAGTCGTTATCATTTTGTTCCATTTCATTTCACTTGTTTTACTAACTTTACATAAAATTATAGCCATACATTTTCTTCGTCTTCTTAGTCGGTATGATTTCATTGCTGAAGGTCGTGTTCAAATTAAAATGTTTAGGCCCGATGTACTAAGCTCTTCCACGCAGTTCTATCCTCAGTGTTCTTAATGGCTTTTGGTATTGGCAGGCCAGTGAGCGTTTATATTAGCTTAGTTTATATTAGCGTAGCCATATATTTTAATTTTGACTAAATGTGGATGCAAAAGTAAACGTTTCTATCTTACGAATGCGTCCATTGCATCTTAAGTGTACGTGTTGTACAAGGCAATTAATTTTTTTTGACGATCTTGTTTTTAATTTATCAATCGTCAAAAACTATTTAACATGTTTCGTTTCATGTCGTCGGTCGCTTAAGACGAAACTGAGCTATAAGTAGGTACTTGCATTACATTTGGCAATAAGTGTGAATGAGCTGTATACTAAGTTAATGTTTAAGTTGTTTCAAATAACTTTTTTTTGCTTTCACAATGCAATTTTTATTAGTGAATATTAAATATTAGATCCCCATCCTTCAAGTAGTTTCAAGTTTAAGTTCCCGGCAAAGCTACATGCAAGATGGTTGGTAGTTTTTTTTAAATAATTCATTTTCATTATTAATAGTTGTTGTTTTACTTTCTGCAACTGAGAGACGATAATTTCAAAACTCATGGTAAAGTTACTGTTCAATATATTGTTACTACAATAATGTATGTTACCACTTTTATTTGATTTAATATTGTAATCATTTTATATATTGTAACTTATAAAGTACATTTTAAATATTATTGCTGACTATCTTCAATCTTTTGAATAAACAAACTTTCCTTATTCATTTGTTTCACTTCACTTCACTTCATTCACTGACGTTTCTTGCATTTAACGTAACGTTTAAAAGTTTAGTCGTTTAGTCATCTACATATACTCTTCCTTTTCTCATGACAACAATAAGCGGCTGCTATCAAATCTCACGAAACATTTAAGATTTGCTATTCTTCAGAAATAATGAACGAACAAAGACATACCAGGAATTTGATATGTTTTTCCATAAAAAAGAAATGATTACAACAAAAAATCAAACTCATAGTGGATATAGACTAAACCTAATTCGTGAAATGCTACTAATCACTATATGTATGTGAAATAACGTACCTTACCGA